>CM002483.1:7629299-7738299 GCA_000325765.3 Leersia perrieri
GGAGGGGGAGAAGAGGAGCGGCGCCGAGAGTGGGAGAAGACGAGCGGGGAAAAAATAGAACAAGCGAATCGGTTTTTTTAATAGCAGTGGTGGGTAATTTTATGCCCAAAAGCTAGTGAAAGCCGCTTTTGGATTTGTACTACACTAAAGGCCACCTTCTCTTAATTGGGAGAATCTATTCTACGTCACTGACTTTGACTTTGTCCCGGTTCAACAATTTACCATTGGCATTGTCATTCTCTATAATATACCGGTGACTTTACATATTATCTACAATATGTCATCGGGGGTAGAGCACTCTTTTTAAAAATACCTAAAATATCCTTATAAAAGTACATGGTATGAAAATTTCAATGTAGCCTCCTTACTCAATAGGAAAATTTGTGTATAATTTTTTTAAAAAATCATTTCTAAATTTTATGTACAAGTAAATCTATCCATCTTTTGACACGCAAATATAAATATATTCTTTTAAAATAATGTAGAATATTTGAAATCTATACATAAACTTTCACATTGTGTAAGAAGGCTACTAAAAATTTTTTATATTTTTTTGATATTTCTAAAAGGGACAAATCAATGGTTAACCATGTAGTTTTATAAGGGTATTTTTGAAAAAAAAAGTGCTCATCTCAATGGTATATTGTAGATAATGTGAAAAGTCGCCGGTATATTACAGAGAACGACAATGTCAATAATAAATTGTTGAATCGGGATAAAGTCAGTGTCATAGATTAGATTAATTTATCATGCTCATCATCTAGGTTGATCTCACTTAAGCTTGCTCTAAGTTCTCTAAGATCTATCATATCCTGTTCAGTCAGATTTCTTCAAAACTCTACACACCATCCCTCCTGCATACATAACTCAGCAACAGTAGCTTTCTGATGATAGCTAATGGTGTAGAGCCGAGGATACTTCACTTTCAAAGGCACTTTTCCAACCACACACCTGTCCTTAAAAATGTGGAGTTACCTCTGTGAACCTCTCTTTCAGAAAACATCTGATGAAGATCTACCTCGCTCTACCACTGTTGCACTTGATCCATCTGTCTCCAATGAGTACAAAGGACCTATCACACGAGCACGTGCACGAGAAATCAATAGCAAGGTGAATCTGTTCCTACGTACTTCTTATCATAATATTTATGAGAATGGGTTACTACCTAATAGTTATACATTACTTGTGCTCAGGTTTGAAGGAATTGCATCATCAAAGAACGAGAATCATGAGGAGGACAACGAGGACCAAGAGGAGGCCAAGAGGAGGATAACGAGGACCAAGAGGAGGACTTCTTTTGCAAGGCCTACACGGATTCATGCCTTCCTATACAAGAAAACTGGAGATAATATAGAAAAGGCCCATCTCGGATTCGGTTTCGGCAGTCAGGAGAGGCCTGCACAAAAGCAAGCGTGGACTTCGCATACGGAGTCCGTTTTGGACGTGTAAACACTTGTTGAAAAGTTTACTTCAAGCCCAATCCATATTGTGGTCGTGGGCCTTCAGATTCCTTGTCATCGCGCCGCAATTACAGAAACACTCTGGCGCTTGTAATTTGTTGTTTCAGATCCAGTCCTAGTTTGTTTCCTAGTATTAGTTTTTGTATAAAGGGTCATGTACTCGACCAAACAGGTCAGATCACGTTTAATATACACGTATTTTCGCAGCAATATTGCTCTTGTTCTTCTCCTAGGGTTTGTGCCGCCGCCGCCAAAACTAGAGAGAGGAATTAGGAGTTTCTGCCGTCGATTGTTCTTGCTTTTCCTTCCAGGGAATTGAGGGGACAATAGATCCACTTTTGCGTGGTCGAGTGGATCAATCTATCATAGCGTGTGATTCTGCGAATTCGTGGTGAAAGGTGTGTTGCACTGGTAGCACGTTGTTCATCCTTTTTTCGTTGATTACACGATGTATCCAGATTCTACGTCGAGAAGGTCGGGCATCCCGTATCAACATCTGTATCCATCTCTTACAGTCATGTAAACCCTTCCAGAATTGAGATCCATTAGCAGGTGAGTTTTGAAAAAAAAAAAACTTTTGACCCAAATATTTCTTCCTTAGGAGCTTCAGGCACATCTCATTAGCTCCATTCTCTAGTTTAAAGATCCATTTGGACAGAAGACACTCATTCATAACTCTTGTGTTTAAGAACCCTAGTCCTCCAAAGTCTTTAGGCCTGCTTAGTGCTTCCCACTTCATCATGTGATGTTTAGCGAATTCGATTTAGACTTTAATGTTTGATAAGATAGCAATTTCACTTGTCACAAAAAAAAAAACCAGAATACACTTCTGTTTTCAGCGGAAATGGATCACAAAAGGTTGCCGTCAGGCCCATAACAACATAGAAGGTTGATACCATTAACTTGACAAACCTTAACAATGCTAATAGAAGGTGAGCACTACCATTTTAGGATGTCTATCTGTAGGCTTTAACGCACTAGTCCTCTTGCAAGAAATTAATGACGACTTGCAAGAAACTAGTGCCAACAAGGTCATATGGTTCACAATAAGGAAATTCTAGTAGGCAAAAGATAAGAAACTAGGATACCACATCTCTACTGATAGAATTTAAAGAAAGAAATCAATAGAATAGTAGTTTACATCTGCTAATCTGATGAGTCCTTCCAAAGCTAATGGGAGGGGCACCTTCAGGGGGCTTTAGCATTTCCTTGTCATAGTTGACAGACATGAGGTACAATCCATGAGGAGGTGCCAATAATGCCACCTTTGCTAGTTCCCTGCGGTCTTTTGCTGCGATGATTTTTGGGACAATATCAGGAGGTAGTGCCTCCCTTCCAACCTGAAGCAACAAAGCTACCTGCAACGCCAACCACATGCTACTTTATTAATGAAGAGATAGACACATATGACAGTGCTTAAGTGAACATATACTGAACAAAATGAGAAAGTCAAAAAAAAATAAAACTGAAACTTACAAGACATAGCCAACCAAAGGTTGGAAACTAATTTATGACACTAAAAATGTCCGGAACAGCTAAGAAATGCAATAGCTCAGATAGAAAAATCCTCCAGTTAAAACCATTCAATAAATATAGGTCAGCTCAGGATAACCATAACTCGTTTCAAAGGAATACCTCAGTAACAGAACCAACAACATAATAGTTATTTCAGAACCACTTAGCGGTCCAGGCTCTGAATAGGACAGGTCAATCAATAGACAAGCAAACCAGATCATCTGACATGTGGTAGTACTCAGCCCACAAGGACACAGCCAAAACTTTCTGCGTTGTCAATTGCAAGGTAATTGGGTTTGTCCCGAGGAAGAAGAGGCCTCTCTCTTCCGGGTGTCCTGGCCACCGGCCAGTAACCATTGAGAATTGGCTGGCTACTCTGCTTCCTGGCAAAATGAATATCATAATTTCGCTTTTCTGCAATGTACCTGAGAACATGCTTGACTGAGGCTTGGTGATGCTCATGTGGTACGCCCACACCACAGGCTAAGTTCCGGCCATGTGTTCACCATATATTGGAGTCCACCTATGGTGCTTCAATACTCTGTTGCATCTCTAGCAGGCTTGAGCTCGCCTTGTCGGAGTCCCTGCTGAGAGGTAGATAGTGTGTGCGATGTTGAGCTTGATGGAGTCCCCAATGGCTTCTAAAGCAAGGTGTCATCTTTGGCTTTTGGTATAGCCCATGGATCTTCATCACCGGCCCCCGCAAACCAGCACCTCACAACCATTCCCTTCCAGTTGCCCAACGGTTCGCGGTCAGCCAAGGTATGAGGTAGACTCGGTCAATCCCCGATGCACGTTGTGTTTGCACGTGAAGAGAACGGTGACCGGCCTTTAATGTTGATGACTAAGTTAACAGTGCCCAACACGGTGGTATCGATTTCCGAGAACTGAACACACCCAGACCATGTGATTAGCTGCTTCTATGGGGTTCACTTCCTCACCCAGCTGGTCGAAGTCTTTTGCCTCTTGGAGGTGAGTGAGGCCAGTTGTCAACGCAATTCATGCAATGGCGTCGGTAGATGGGAACTGGATTCAACCACACATGCTCAAGCCATGAGCAATGTGGGCTCATGGGCCTTTGCCTTCTTGGCATTGAAGCCTCTAGCCTTGGCTCAATGGCACATCTTCCCATAGTGTCGGCATTTGTCCCTTGGATGTTTGCTAGACCCAGCATAGAGATTGGCACATACTAACAATCACACTTTTTGCCTAGACCACAGTTGCCCCTTGCCACCGCCTCGAAGTGTCACCGCCTAACTTACTGGGATCGCCGTACGAGCCCGCATTTCTTGTCCTGAGAACTTCGTCCCCGGTTGAGGGACGAGGTCGGTGCGGGACGATGGGGCTGTTTGGTTGCTACCCTGAAAAGAATTTGCCTAACTTGAGACTAGCCTGATAAAATCTAGACGCTGTTTGGTTGCTATCCTAAGTAAATTGCCCCTTGCCTGGCCTGAGCATCTCCCTCGCGCCATTAGCTGTTGCCTGAGCTCCAGGCATGACGACTAGGAACTCCGCCGAGCCCACCATCGCGTGTAGTCTTGTCCTTGCCGTCACTGCGAAGTCTACAGCCATCGCGTAAAGCCCCACCCTTGCCGCTATCCTCTGGCCAAGCAGCAGCTACGCGAACCTTGATCGCGCCATCGCCACGCGAACACCCAAGCAGCAGCTGCGCCACCATCGTGGTGGTCAGGCGAAGCTCCACCCAACGCCGCACAAAGACCCTGCCATCGTGTGATGTCCCGCCACTTGCCAGATCTACATGTGCCACCATGAATCCATTGAACAGGCCACCGTAGCTGGTTGGATTTGAGAATCTGTTTCTTTGTTTATTCTGTGGGCTTCCTTTTGGATCTGTTTTTTACTCTCTATCTTTTCCGTTGTATTTAGGAATTTCTTCTTCCCTTGCATCCATTGTTCATTTTCCATTCTTAATGTATGATTAATTCCCCGTCTGTCCACGGGAGATAAGGATAATTTACCGATTTAGCACAAGGGAACGATGTAGTTTGACCAAGATTTATCTTCTTATCAGCACCTGATTAGGCAGTAAGTAAACTCAGGCAGCAGCGGCAAACCAAACAAGCAAATCTCAGGCTGCCTGACCAGGCTAATGCTCTGCTAGGCTAATGCATGAGCTGATCAGATGGCCTCTCAGGCACAAATTTCTCAGGCACGGTGGTCAGCATAGAAACCAAACAGCCCCGATGTCCAAAACGAGTGGTCGATACCAACTGTTGCAATCAAGACCTGAAATCAACAAATGCACACGAGGTGGATGGCAAGTGTTTTTTTATGCGTTTAATGAATTTACATAGACAGTGCAAGCCGAAATGTCTCGATACTATATTGTGCCATCTTACGACCAAAGGCTTATCACGTTATGTGCCCTACAATCCTAGCGAAGACATGCCACCCGACCATATCATTCCATCCCACTACCGAAGACATGCACTGCCCATGATGTCGGCTAAGGTTCAACTTCTCTAACACATGAGTTCATGCAGGAGCGCAAGAACATGTCAAAGACTGGGATTATGTGATGTCGTGTGCAAGACATGCCTTTGGCCATGGGATGGTGGAGGCTAGTCGGGAGGAATATTGAGCATCCTTGGATTGTACAGCACATGGCACGAAGGCCTTCGATCATGGGATGGCGCGATCTAGTGTGGAGGAATATTGAGCATCCTTGGATTGTACAGCGCATGGCACGAAAGGCCTTCAATCATAGGATGGCACGATCTAGTGTGGAGGCACGGGAAGATGCAATGTCTATTTAAATTAATCAAATGCATCAGAAAACCGTTGCCAATTCTTCGATCATGGGATGGCATGATCTAGTGTGGTTTGGTTGTGTGCGTTCGTTAAGTCTTGATTTTAGTGATTGGAATCAAAGCCTTGTTGCTCCCTAGTGGCTATTTCAGCACAATCGACACCAACTGACAAGCACTCCTCTACTTCGCCCCGCCAGTGGCGGGCCCTCTACATCTCAAGTCCCACGATGCAGACGCGCAGTCACGCTCTAAGTAATTCCATCAATCAGTTGGCATATTCTATGTACTAGTTGGTGTGATCTTAGTTACTACAGTATAGATAATTGGTTTGCCTTATATCTAGTAAATTCATGGTTTTAAAAGCGTCGCTTAAGCGTCGCCTAGGTGTCGCCTACCCCTCTACACGGCTTAGATCCTAATATCTCGTGAAATCAGGTAGAGAAAGGCAAGGTGGGGTCAAGGCGCATGCGTTGGAGGGAATTACGCATGCTAGGAAGGAAATTGCTTGAAGATAAGATGGAAACCGCATGAAGATAGGATGGAAATTGCGTGTGCGACAATTTAGGGGGAGGGAATGGTGAAAGATGGAAAGAGAACAGGGCGGGGAGAGATTGGAAACAGAGCAGCAGGAAAAGATGGAAAGAGATGAGAGTGGAGGGGAAAAGATGGAAAGAGAAGATGGTTTCTCCCGGCCTCCTGCTGCTCCCTTCTCTAATTGATATGTCTCTCTGCTCTTCCTCTCACCTTCATGTTCTTCCTCTCTTTTCTGCCTCATAGATATCTAGTATGTCTCTTGTGTTGTGTGTAAGGCGTCGCCTTACCCTCACCTTAAACGCCTAAGGCATCGTCTAGGCAATTGAGCGGGGGTGGGTCGCCTTGCCTCGCCTTGTCGCTTTAAGAACAAAGAGTAAATTTATGTAACAGTAACACCTAAATTTCCAAAATCTGCATTAGTCGGGCTCTTCCAAGGAGCAGTCCTATGTCGAGATGGCAACCAACATACACTTTTGTTCTCCATCTATACCTATTATAAAAGTTGAAGGTGTTTCTGTCCTTTACGCTTTCATCCGTTAGCGTATTTTTCCTATGTTTCCGTCGATTCGGTGCGTCTTATGTATCGGTCTCCTCGTGTGACATAGAGCGCACCTTTTGGGCCTTCCACCCATCGTTGTTGGCTGCTTGCCATCGGCCTGCAAAGCGATTAAGCCAGCAAGTGCAGGCCCAAATATGGCAGATGGGCAATCGATGCGGAGTCAGCGGAGTCGTAGAGGCTCAATTTGGCTGCACCAACTTGGGCTACATCAGCAAGGACAAATCAAACATGGATTCATGGATGGCAGGGATCCTGATTCCTTTTCCTTTTTCTCCTTTTCCATCCAAAGAAAAGGTAAGTTTAAATTAATTGTGGTCTTCAACTTGAGGGACAGGAGCAACCAAGCAAGCATTGATAGGCAGCTTGCTATGAGAATTTCACGTTGCATAGAAATTCAGGGTCTCTTTACGAAAACGATTTTCAGGATTTTTTTTTCATATTGGTAAAAACAATTTTAAGGATTCTATACGAGATAATATAATATAATTTTAAAGTGTCAATAGATTTAAATAATATATATCTTCACCAGTTGCAACGCACGGGCATTGTGCTAGTTAGTATAAAAGGGTTAAACCGAGAATTGTGAAATGCATGGATTTTATCATTTATATACTGGATCAAGATGAGCCACACAGACCTCTACTACTGCGTGGAGGTATTACATTTTGTTAGGCAGACAATTTAGCTTAAAGAGCAATGAAGCTCACTGTTGATCAAGAAGGAACAGTGAGGATCCCTTATTCTGTTTGGGACCACATAACGCACCTTCTCTCTTCTCCGGTTATACTAAGGCATCAAAATGATTCTGTTGGGGGTCCAAGACACTAAACTCCCACCATCCACTACTTTGAGCTTCCCAAGACCACAATATACATATGGTGAGATACCTCAATTATATATTGAATGTACTAAATGAGTAAATCCAGATGAATGGGCAGTTTGGCTTATAAGATGATATCATTTTATCATATGCATTTATAAATCAGAAAGTTTGTTCAAATGTTATGTATGATCCTTTAATAAGTTTTTCTATCCTCATATGGTCAGAATATTATAAGATGTTAAGAAATTAAGTTCCACACAAGGATGTGATAAGGTGAGATCAAAATTACCATGTTCCTCACTTGTCTGTACAGGAAGCCAGTCCCTTCAACCTCAAGCTGTAAGAGAGCACCCTGTGTGGCAAAAGGAAAAGAAAATGTTACGCGAAATGGTACTTCTCTTGTCAATTTGAATAAAAACACAAGAAAGTAAAACAATACTTAATGCAGGATTTTCAGTGTGAAGAAGTAAACCAAGAAATGTGAGGTTCATTTACCATTTCAATAACATCAAAGCGCACTATCTTCTTTATGGGACTGCGCACACGATCATTGTGTACTGCATTGGCGAAAGATGTATAGTCATGTATTCCAACAAAATGCTTTGCAGCCTCCTGCATAGCTTGTGAATTAAGCTTATGCGCACAATGATAAGCATAAAGATTATGAAAGGGGTCCATGACTGCTCCATTATAAATCTTGTAGTGATATATTTTGCTCTTTGTTGATGTCCGGGCATGGAATTCAGGTCTTGCTGCGCTAATTTCCCTCACTCGAATCTCATGTGGAAGAAGCCCATTGATTGCAGAGTGAATGTTATCAAGACAATAGTAGGGAAAAGGCGTGGTGAAATGCGCCACCTGGATAAACAACAAATGTTATGTGTCATCCAATAAAACAAAATTATAAAACCCTAGGGCAAGCAGTTCACGATATACGTGCTACTATTTGTACCAACTTGAACCCTTGTTTACAGGTATGTTAAGATAATTAAACCTGACCCCATGCATGAACACCTGTATCTGTTCTGCCAGCACCAACCAAGCAGAGCTCTTTGCGATTAAGCTTAGTGACGCATGTCAGTGCATTCTCAATACTACATTGTATGGTTGGAGGCGATGGTTGATACTGCCAACCTAAAACATGATTGTAGTAAGATGTTAAGATTAATATTTCAAAATTCTGAAGTTGCAATCACAATCTCAGTGATGTTCAGACAGAATATCAAGCAAGTTAGTTTATAAAATAGATGGATAAAAGGTAAAGTATAACTGATGGCCTATGGGCTATGATAGGAAAAGGGCAAAAGGCCACACATACTCAGTTAAAAAAAAGGACTACAGCTGCATTAGATAGTTACAGGCTTGCTTCAAAGGAGACAAGACAGAATTGCATAACATATCTCCAGTTGACTGCCTGTTCAGAACTCCAGTACAGTGTCCGCACATGACCATATAAATATAAACAAGAGATAATAGAGCATAGGAAAATACTAAGAACCAATGTGCTTGCAACAAATATAGGTAAATCAAATTCAGAAAGGGCACAGATGAGATACGTTTGAACCTAACAGTACGTTATGTAGAAGTAGATCCAAACTCAATGAACTTAAAGGTTTTTATGACCAACTAGAAGTGAAAATTGTAAAGGCAAGCGATCAGGTGCAGACAACCATCAGTTCTCCAAAAACTCTACTTGTATATCGATAACCTTCGTTTCATCAGGTAAGATTCTGAAAAGGCAAATCATCTTTCTGGGGACACAGTTTTTCACTTGATAAAATCTCAAGCGTTCTAAACAGCTTCCCTCCCCCCATCTATCTCCATCCGAATAACCCAAAATCACCCCTACGAATGGACCTTTTTGCCCAATTTTAGCATGTTTTCACTGAGAACAAGGGAATGCAATCCTCCTTACCATTATTCAATGCAATAATAAGGTTCTGGGAAGAATCCGCACCATCCACCAAAACAATCCTAAAAATGCGTGAAATATAACTGCGTAGGAGGAGGCCTACAACAACCTTTGAACTTGGTCCCGTCGTAGGCGATCACCATACGCCACCTGTACGATCCCTTCGTCGTCTCCGTCCGCGCCTTGTCGACGTCGCCATCCTCCGGCGGCGGCGGCACCGCGCAATGGTCACCATTCCCGAGCTGAGACCCACCCCATATTAGATCTGGATAGAGAGGAATGGCGTGTAGAGGGGGGGGAATGGGATTTCACCGAGATATCTCCGGCGGTAGCGGCGGCGGCGCGAGGAGGGGGCGAAGCGAATCGGAGGGTTCCTAAACCCAGCATATCCGTATTCTCGAGCCGAGCGGGAGGCAGACGCAAAGCACACGTAGCAGAAGAGGAGTACGGTGGACGGGCATATCCGAAACGCCCTTTTCTCTTTTTCTTTTTCTTTTTTCGTTTTTCATCGACTGGTGTATTACGAATCCCCTCTTCTATACAAGTGACCTGCAGATAGCAACTGAATATCTCAACCTAATATAGTCCTAACCATACATTTTGATGAAAAAACGTCTTGAAGAATGGAATGTGTTAGATTATGTGAAGCAAGCGAAATGATAGTTTGTAGAAACAACACAATTAGTAAGAATAGTAAGAGTCAACAGTTAGCGTGACCTATAATTGGAACTTACCAGATGATATAGCATGAATTTAAACTGAATTTGATACCTGACATAACATAGCGTGCGTACTGGTATTTAATTAGCAAGTGAGATTTTATTTAAGAAATGTTTGCAGAAATAAGGGGAGTTGCTGCTCACATGCAGATGGCTTTTCACTTCATCGTTGGTGAGCCCATCAACCTTTGTCACCTCCCTGATCTGCTTTGGAGTATGATCTGCAGCAATCATGGTGGAAAAAATCGATACAAGGATTCGATTCTGATAATCTCTGAAAGGTAAAATAACGGTCGACCATGTATATACCTTGGGGGCCACCGAGTTGCTGCAAGGCATCGACAAATTGCCGGTGGAGCTCCGGCGACCAGCACCGTCTCGACTTCCTCGCCTGCTGCTGCTGTTGTTGCTGAGCATGAGTCTGCAAGCTAAGCATCAGGATAGGTGACGTCACGGTAGAGGCAAAGCTTGTAGGGTGTAGCGATGACAAACTGTATTATTTGAAAAACTATGCATTAGGATGCACAAGCACGGCCGCGGATTGCAATCTATTTGTCGGGCCAAATACCCTATAATTGATGCATATGACCCTCCTTGATTTCCAAGTACCCTTTCCTTTGTCATCCCATTGTCGTGATGCTCGTATCCTTGATACGAGTGCTGACGACACAACTTTCAAAATAAAATGAGAACATTGGGATAAAGTGGGTTTCTGAAAAGGTTTGGAAAATCAGACCCTCTAGTCGGAATATTTGCGAAATAAAGTGTTTTTTTGGATAAGTGAAGGTCGCGGGTTGTCTCTGCCTGTGTGGCTGAACTTTCCATGACCCATAAGGACCGATTCCTAAGGATTTTGCAATCACACATACCATAGTGCAGCCACATGAGTGGAATGTAACACTCCTAGCTAAGTAATTGGTGAACTTGGGTTGGGGTGAGTGTGAAGTTGCTAGACGTGGAGACACCATAATACTGAGGGTACTATGGGCTCCTGAGTAAGGAAGTCCAGGACTTGTCTATGCTTGGTTTGGGACCCGTTTAGTAGACTACCGGCTACCCTGAGAAAGCCTTGGAAAGGCCTTGTCGTGAACTTCTCTTCACCGACCGTATTTGTGTTATGAATAACACTTGTATTCATTATATGGGCACTAAGCCCAAATATATAGATGTACATGTATAGGAAAAATATGCACAAAGCCCTTTATACAATGGGGAAATACAAGAATACATATACATTTAACACCCCCCTCAAACTCAGGGTGGATCAAGAACACTGAATTTGGAGAGATAAAACTTGTGCCTAGCTCCGGTTTGTGCCTTTGTAGATAAATCAGCCAACTGAATCTTTGAGGGCACATACCGAGGAGCAACAATGACATCCTGTACATGTGCTCGTGTATAAAAAGCATCAACACCAACATGTTTACTAAGTTCATGCTTCACGGGATCATGAGCCATACTGATAGCACCTGCACTGTCAAACAAAAGAGGAGTCAGCATAGAAACAGAAATACCAAAATCCTCAGGCAACCACCATAACCAAGTAACCTCTGCCGTCACAAGAGTCATAGCACGCAGCTCAGCCTCTGCACTCGAACGAGAAACTGTTGTCTACTTCTTAGTTTTCCAAGAAATGAGAGAACCACCAAGAAACACACAAAAGGCAGAAAGAGATCGACGGTCAGAGCCCATGTAGCATCACAATAGGCCTAGAGCTGTAAAGAGCTAGAGTGAGGAAAGAACAAGCGACAAGCTATAGTCCCACGAAGATAACGCGGGACACGAAGCAAGTGAGTATAGTGAAGCTGGGTAGGAGCTGAAACAAACTGACTCAGAATATGTACAGAATGCGAGATATCAGGACGAGTAACATCAAGATAAACAAGACTTCCCACAATATGATGATAGCAAGTAGGATCAGAGAGAGGAGCACCATCAGAGGCAGAAAGGTGAATATTAAGCTACATGGGAGTCTCAACTGTACGATGATCAGTGAGAGCGGCACGATTAAGAAGATCATGGATATACTTCTCTTGGGACAAATAGAATCCCTCAGGTGTAGAGAAAATCTCATCCCAAGAAAGTAATGAAGAGGACCAAGATCAGACATCAAAAACTTTTCACTAAGACACGCCTTCACAAATGCGATATACTCAGGATCATCTCCTGTAATGATCATATCGTCAAGATAAAGAAGGAGAAGAGTCCGACCATGAGCAGAAGTGTGAATAAAAAGTGTGGGATCATGATTACTGGAAAAAAACCAGCAGCTGTGATTACTGATGCAAAACAATGAAACCAAGCACGAGGAGTTTGCTTAAGACCATAAAGTGAGCGACGAAGATGACAAACCATACCCTCGGGAATAGAATAACCAGGTGGAGAACGCATATACACCTTGTCATGCAACTCACCATTAAGAAAGGCATTCTGACATCAAGCTGAGTGATGGACCACTCACGGATAGAAGCCACAACAAGAAGAGTGCGAACAGTGGTCATATGAGCAACATGTGCAAAGGTCTCATCATAGTCATGACCATGCTCATACTGAAAACCACGAGCCACCAACCGAGCCTTATAACACTCAAGAGAACCATCAGAACGAGTCTTGACCCTATAGACCCACTTACAAGTAATAGGACTAACATGTACAGGAAGGGGAACTAGATCCCACGTACCAGTGTGCTCTAGAGCAGCGATCTCCTCAGCCATAGCAAGCTGCCACTCCTGATGAAGTATAGCATCACGATAAGAGGTAGGTTCAGAAAGAACCGTGGCAAAATAAGCAGAAGGAGAATAAAAATCAAGAGGTCGACGAGTAGTACGATCACAACGTCTGAGAAAATGCTCCGGTGAAGAATCCTCGGAGGAAGATGCATCAGACGAAGAAGATGACACATCTGAAGAAGAAGGCTCATCAAGAGAGGAAGGAGCATCAGAGGAAGATGGAACACGACGGACATAGACTTGTGTCAATGGCGGCTTTGCAAAATGGTCAGGTGCTACAGAAGAAGGACTTGAAGAAGGGGGTTGCGGAGGATGCTCCGTAGGAGAAGGGACCAACAAAGAAGACACCTCATGAGAACTGACAATAAAAGCATCAAGTAAAATCAAGAATGAGAGGGGATCAACTAAAGATGCAGAAGAATTATCCAAAGGTGGATGAGGATAGTAAGGACGTGACTCATCAAAAACAACATCCCAAGAAATCCGCATCCGATGACTAACAGGATCCCAACAACGATAGCCCTTATTCTCAGCACTATATCCGAGAAAAACACACTCAACTAACTAAGCAGTCAACTTGGTGTGCTCACGAGGTGCAAGAAGCACATAGCACACACAACCAAAAAGACGAAGGCTGGAGTAATTAGGAAACTTGCTACATAGATGCTCATAAGGAATTCTGCCGTGGAGATCTGATGAAGGATGAATATTAACCAAATAATTGGCAGTAGAAACAGCCTCAGCCCAAAAATGAGGAGGAACACAAGAAGCAAGCAAAAGAGCACGAGCAGTCTCAAGAAGATGATGATGCTTACGCTCAGCAACGCCATTCTGAGCATGAGCACCGGGACAAGAAAACTGAGCAAGATTGCCATGATTAGAAAGAACCTGACGAAGAGCTACAGAAAAATATTCTCCTGCGGAGTCAGCACGAAAAACACAAATAGAGGTGTCAAAATGAGTGCGTATCATAGCAGTAAAAGTCTTATAGATAGATAAAGCCTCACTGTGATGTTTCATAAAGTAAATCCATGTGTGGCAAGAAAAATCATCTATAAAAATTATATAACATCAACGCCCCTGTAGAAACAAAGGGAGCAGGACCCCATACATCGGAATGAACAAGATCAAAAGGACGCTGAGACACGGACTCACTAGAATGATAGGGCTGCTTGCCCAACCTATATCCCTAACACTGATGTAAGGACTCATGACCTGAAACAGACCCTAAAAGCCACAAATATGACCCAAATGATGATGCCACTTAGCGAAAGACGTAGTGGACGATGCAGTAAGAACCGAGCCAACAGGACCGACAGACGTAGTGGAAGGAAGATGAAGCCAGTCAAGCTCCCAGAGACGTTGTGAATCACAACGCCGAGGGCCAGTGCCAACCAACTGACCCATGCAATGATCCTGAATATAAAAAAAATCAGGGTCAAGAATCACACGACAGTCATGATCAGTAAGTTGACCGGCTGACATAAGCTGCATGGTTAGATCAGGCACACAAGAAACATTAGGAACAGAGAAAGAGTCAGATAAAAGATCACCTTCCCAACAATAGGAAGAGGAGAACCATCGGCAGTATGAACAAAACATGAATAATTAGAAGGAACCATGAAAGAGAGACAAGTGTGATATGTAGTCATATGAAAAGAAGCACCAGAGTCAAGAATCTAAGGACCAGTACCTAGAGTAGAAGAGGAGGAAAATCTCACAACGGAAGACTAAGAAGCAGCAGCAGAATCTAACGGTGCAGAGGACTGTCACAGAACCAGCAGCTCCTTGTGGTGAAGAGGCAACTAGGCGACTAAGTAACCTGATGATTTCCTGTATCTTAGAACTAGTAGATCTCCTCTAAGAACCTACTGATAAAGTCTGGACAGAGGAAAGGCGACAAACAAAGTTGCAACAGGCCAGCGGAACAAAAAGTAGTTCTCTTCTCTTTTTTTTGACTTTTTTACGAGCCGAGCCAACGAGCCGAGCCGAGTCGAGTCGAGCCGGCAAAGCAGATCGAGCCGACATAGGCCCGATTCAAATCGAGGCAGCGAAGTAGCAAAAGGGAGCGATGGCAGCAGCGGAGAGAGCACCGGCGGCGGCGGCAACGAAACAGCGCCGACGACAATGTTAGATGACCAATGACGACGAAACAGCGACGGCGATGATGTTAGATGAGGTGACGATGAAGCAATTGCTGCTCAAAACAAAGAGCAGGCTGACGTCGCGTTTGTGCGGTGGAAGGAAAAAAACCATCTAGAGAAAACAAACCCTAGTTTGGCTCTAATTCCATGTTGTGAATAGCACTTGAATTCATTATAGGGGCACAAGGCCCAAATATATACAGGTATAGGTGTAGGGAAAATATGGACGAAGCCCCTTATACAATGGGGAAATACAAGAATACATATACATCTAACAATCCGTACAATACGGGATGAGTGATTAGAGTAAGCTCGCGTCGTGTGGGTAAAGTGTGCCCCCTCTGCTAAGGTTTGTCTAAACTGTTCGAATAGTCGTGTCCACGGTCAAGGGCGGATGTGCGGTGATTTATCTAGCATAGATTTGTTTGAAAACTATTTGTGAATTTTGGGAAGCATTACCAGAACTGGCCCGTGTGGACGGTGGAAGACCTGTGTGGTCTGAAACGGGGTAGTGTGACCCGGGATGTCGTTTTGCACCATAAAGAAGTTAAGAGAAATGTTGAGAAAGTGTTGTTAAGAGAAATGTTGAGCAAGAGTTATTCAGCCAGGATAGGACGGAGGTGTTGTCTGGGACAATACGCTCCAAACCGGAGGAATTGAAAGGTAAAGGTTGAAAAGAGAATGTTAGTTGAGAAAAGTGAAATCTTTAGAAACTTGATCTTCCCTCACTTAGACTTTTCAAAAGTTTTTCCCGCATCTCTTTGTGAAAAGAACCCCAACCTTTCTTTCCTTAGCCTTGCATACACCATGTATTTTCTGTGTCTTGCAGAGTATCTCGTGTACTCATCCTTGCTTTAACTAAAATACCACCAGAGCCGCCAGAAGCTGAAGACCCTAGTCACGAAGCCTTCCTGGCATGACAAGCCACTTTCGAAGAGCTTCTAGGGTTTCAGTCTAGCTTCCCAAATTGTTGCTAGTGGGTCGGGTCTCGCCATTGTGTTTTTGTTGCCTTTTTTCTGTTTGAGTGTCGTTGTAAGCCCGAATTTTGTCCGTAACTTCAACTTCTATAAGAACTCTATCTAGTCAAAATAAAGCAGTTTAAGTGTGATCCACCAAAGTTTTGTATGTACCAAGCTTGCATTTTCAGGACTGGTACAATTATGCAGGTAAAAGCATTCCACTCCTGTTAATTTATATTGTCAACGAAAGAGAGGTGTTACAGTTACATTTATGGGCTAAACTATTATCATGATAGAATCAGGCCATGTTTAGATCAAAAAATTTTGCCCAAAAATGTCACATCAATGTTTGGACATATATTTGAAGTATTAAACATAGACTAGTAACAAAACAAATTACATATTCCGACTGTACACTAAGAGACAAATCTTTTAAGTCTACTTAATCCGTCATTAGCACATGTTAGTTAATGTAGCACTTATGGCTAATCATGACGTAATTAGGCTCAAAAGATTCGTGTAAAGTCGAAATATGTAATTTGTTTTATTATTAGTCTACGTTTAATTCTTTAAATATGTGTCCAAACATTGATGTGACATTTTTTCTAATTTTTTTTTATCTAAACACACCCTCAATGCCAATGTACACAACGACACTGTAACACGACGCGGCGCAGAGAAAGTTTACCGTTGTTATTTGGTTTCCTCGTTCGATCGAAAGCCACTAAGAAAAAAGAAAAATAAGGAAATTTCTATAAGAAACCTTGGTACCCACGGCATTTGAAGAGTCCAGGAAGGCAAACAAGCCTTGAAGGAGTCGCCGTGTAAAAAGCACGATAAAAAACCCGATCGTCGACGCACCCACAGTCCCACAACCTTGCGCCGTGCAGGCCTCTAACACAAAAGGACGCGACACGGGTTGGGGAAAAGCGGGGGGAGAGAGAACCGTCTTGTCGTCTCGAACCTTCTCGCCTCCCTCCCGGCCCTAACCCTTCCTCTTATTGTCCGCCGCCGCTCGCGCCCGCCGCCTCCGTCCCTCCCTCCACCGCGGCCGATCTCCGCCCCCCCGTCCGCTGAGATGGACGACAGCTGCGCGGTGTGCGCGGACTCGCTGGAGTGGGTGGCCTACGGTCCCTGCGGGCATCGCGAGGTGTGCTCGACATGCGTCGTCCGCCTCCGCTTCGTGATGGGCGATCGGCACTGCTGCATCTGCAAGACCCACTGCCCCTCCGTCTTCATCACCAAGGTTCGTCTCGTCGTCTAGGTTTTCGTCGGTTCCGTACGTGATTCCGTGGCGTCGGACGTGCGGGTGGATCTTGGGTCGTTGAGCTGGTTAGGGTTTACGATGTGTTTGAAATAGGGTGCTCCTGCTAGTTAAATCAGGGGATTTTATTTATGGTGGTGAAAATTTCATCAATATCACGGATTAGTGTTGGCTATTTATCTGAACTTAAGCTCATTGTATGGATTGGTTCAAGGAAGTTAGAATTTCAGCTTAACTTAGTACCACCGAGAAATATGAGATGATGAGTTTAAATGTCACCAATTTATCTGATCAGAAATTTGTTGTCACGCCATCAGGGAGTTGGCAATTTATTGTTACGCGATTAGGAGTTGCCATAGTTCGTGTACTATCTTTTGATACATTGCATTGCAAGCTACTAACTACTCTTTCACTGCTATTGTGATCAATTATGATGTCTTAGGCTTATGGCAGAGCTAGAAAAATTTGTATTGAGCTTTATAAATGATAGTTATCCGAGTTATCAGCAACTGTTGTTCTGTTGTGTTTTATTTGTGCAAATACATGAGTAGATTAAAAATGTGTTGTGTTCCTCTAATTTTCTTTGTCATCACTTCCTATTCGCTACTAGCTCCGTCTTGAAATATTGCTCTACCTTTGTTGAACTACAAAGGTATCAACAAAGGTAGAGCTATATTTCGAGACAGAGGGTGTATGTAATCAATGGCTGATTGTGTAACTCACCGGTTACTTTCTCTGCATCTATTTTATTAAATTCAACTGAAGTGATTGCATGCATATGCACTAAAAGACTGCATGTCCAAAACCTTAATGTGAATTTAATTTTTTTAAAATATGGCTCTTTCGTCATCCTTGATCATTTTAACAGGCCATGGGAGATTACACAAAAGTGATAAATGATTTCTCTGTTTTCCCCCCTGAGCCAACTGAGGGAAAGGTGGGGGAGTACTGGTACCATGAGGATACCCAGGCATTTTTTGATGATGCTGACCACTACAAGATGATAAGGGCAATGTGCCGGCTTTCTTGTAGTGTGTGTGACAAAGCTGAAGATCAGGCTAGTCAGACAGCTCAAGCAAGGCGCAAAAGCAAGTTCAGGAGCATTGAACATCTGAAAGGACATTTGTATCATCAACATAGGTTATGCATGTGCAGTCTTTGCTTGGAGGGGAGAAAGGTGACATTCCTGACAACAATGTGTTCTTTTATCCTTAAGTAGTCATTGTTAGTTTGATTATTTCCTGCATTTATAGTGAATTCAGCATAAAATCATTTATAATGATCTAGCTACTTGTGTGGACATGTTTTGCTTATTGTTGATATCACCCTGCATTTATATGCATGCCATATGTAAGGGCCCAGAGATCTCTACAATGCTTGGGCCTTGGTGAAAGACCGTTTTTGCTTTCCATAATATGATGCCTTTTCTTTGTGTGGCGAGTGGGCATAATTTTGGGGAATGGAATTGAATTTTGTGCATATTAAAGATTTTGAAAATATTTAATATAACATGCTGAGCTACTTTGTCATGAGGATGTTAAACATTTAGTAATCAGTATATTTTTTAATTGTGATTTATGCTAAATAGCCCAATACCTGTTCCCCATCCTCGGTTACTGCATATCCTCATTGCTTTAGAAAGGGTGATATGCTTATGGAAGTGTATGCGTTACTTGTTACCAGGCCAGTTTTGCCAAATCTGCCAGTCCAATAGGGTGCTGAATGCCTAGGTGGTACTGGTAATTGATTTGATTTCTTGATTGCTGGTCCAATGCAAAAAGTTGACCATTTTTGATCTGTATGCATGATTTGGTTTGCTAACCTAGAAGTATTAGATTAAGACCAATTTGTATTAGTTATTTTAGACCATTCTATTTCAGATGAAAGTAATTGAAGGTGATGCATCTTCTATTTGAAGTTGAGATTGATATTTGTAATGTACATTTTCAACCAATTATGAATGTAGAAATGAAAAGCTCTTTGTGATCACCTCCAACTATAATAAATTATCTATTTGCCCATGCACATATACAATATTGATAGTACAGGCTGTTTTAAGTGCACTTTTTAACTAAGTGTGAATATTTGATGAATTAAATTGCTACGGATTATTATGGCTACTATCTTTCACTCATTAATTCACTCTGTTTCTATTAGACAGCTGAATTTCTGGATTTTTTTGCCAGCATATCTAATCTATTGAACATATGCATACTCTATTTTGTATGTTCTATGACTATAGTGATGTTATATTATTATATCACAACAGTTCTGTTCATAGTTTGATGGACTAGTCAATGTTTTGGCCAGGTGTTCATTTGTGAACAGAAGCTTTATACAAGGACACAGTTAAATCAGCATGTTCAAACTGGTGACTCTGAGGTCGATGGCTCTGAGGTTGAGCGCAGTGGTTTTGCAGGGCATCCTATGTGCGAGTTTTGCAGAAGTTCATTTTATGGAGATAACGAGCTTTACATACATATGACCCGAGAACACTATTCATGTCACATGTGTCAAAGGTATCCTGCACTCTGATCCTTGGCTAAATTGTACTCACAAACTTATGCGATATTCTTAACTTTTGATTGATTGTAGGCAGCATCCTGGGCAGTATCTCTTTGATTATTTCCGGAATTATGATGACTTGGAGGTTTGTGGCCCAAATGGATATTACCTATATTCCATGCAGTTTTTTGGTTTACTCTGTCCTGCAACCTTTTGATGGAATCCTTATGTACATTTTGAATTCATTTCAGGTGCATTTTCGTAAAGATCATTTCCTTTGTGAAGATGAAGCATGTTTGGCCAAAAAGTTTATAGTCTTTCAGAGCGAAGCAGAGCTCAAGGCAAGTAGTCTATTCTTGTTAGTTGTATTAGCTGCTCTGTACTGGAGTACTCCATTCTAGGCTCCTTGTTTTAAAACTTTTTAGCCTGTTTATTTCTGCAGAGACACAATGCTATGGAGCATGGGGGGCGAATGTCTCGTGCTCAGAGGAATGCTGCACTTCAGGTATGTATTTAGTAATCCTAGGGTTTCTCCTTCTTGTGCCTAAGATATCCCTTTTATCCTGTCCATCTGTCCTTTTTATACTAATACTGAATCTGTTTGGCTTTGTCAGATACCAACCAGCTTTATATATCGAAGATACGAGCAAGATGAAAGGCGAGGTAGAGGTAGAGGACGCAATTCTCATCGTGATGGATCTGACCGGGATATCCCCTCTGTGCAAAATGGCAGTGCAATTACAGACAATGGTCTTCCAAGTCGAGTTGATAATATTACAGGGTCTGTCAGTTCTAGTTCTGGGCAAGGAGAATCTGGCCAAACCTCAAGCAATGGACGTGTGTTTGAACACTTGTCGTTTCCTCCACTTCAGGACCAGGATATTCCTGATGCAAGGATGGATTCTGCTCCTGATGAAACCTCATTCCCTTCACTCTCAGAACAACAATCCAGATATGCGCACATTCTTAGTCAGAGTTCCCTTTCTGCCAGACTTGGGGATGAATCATTATTCCCTCCATTACCTGGGTCAAGTAGCAGCAGGGGTTCTGCTTCAACTCAACAGGGTCTACAAAGTCTAGCAAAGAACACACTTGCATCAAGGCTTCAGCAGCGTAGCAAGGGCAATGTGAAAGTTCTGCATTCAGCCCGGCCTCGCCCATCTGAAAATCCTGAATTAGTCCCTCCTGTGTCTAGTGCGCCGCAGATGTGGCCTAAACCTGATCAGGGGCTGCTTCATCCTAGTTCTTCTCAGCTTCGAATTGGAAGAGAGAATGGGATTATGCCATCTGCCTCTAGTTCAGCATGGAATCCTGGAAATGGATCTTCAAACAAGATGAAGCACTCTGTTTCTACTCCTAATCTTGTGTCTGGTGGGTCCTCTGTTCAGGCATCAAGTACATCTAATTGTGGCAATAAAAATCAACAGCCACCTCAAAGCAGCCAAATATTGCCTGCTGCAGATGATGTCCGTGCTGCCAATAAGACTCTGGTTGAAAGAATGCGCAGTGCTTTAGACATGAATGAAGATAGGTACTCCGCATTTAAAGAAATAGCTGGTGAATACCGCCAAGGCATCATTGGTACTTCAGAGTATCTTTCATATGTTGAGCAATTTGGTCTGTCACACCTTGTGCCTGAAATGGCTAGGCTGTTACCTGATCCTCAGAAGCAGAAGGAACTTGCTGATGCCTATTACACCAATATGCGCTTCAAAAGCCTCCAAGAGAACAGTGATGGTTTAACCATTACCTCAAAAGAGGGTAACTGTAAGAAAAAGGGCAAGGGAAAAGCTCATGATGTTACAGAAACTAATGCTGTTCCGGCCAAGGATGTGAAGGATTCGCTAGCGGATAGCTTTCTGGACACTGTAAGGAAGCTTCAGTTAAACAAGACTCAGGAAGGAGAGGCTGAGGTGCTGTCAAGGGATGGGTATCGACCTTCCAAGGGAAAGGTCCAACATATAACTGGAGGTTTATCATCTAGTGCAGATATGGGTCTAGACACTAATCCTGGTGTCATTTTGAAGGTTTCTGCTGCCAAAGATGATATAAGCAATGGAGGCAGCAGCAGCAGCAGCATCAACAACAACAATAAACAATCAAAGAAGACATCAAAGTTTCTCAGAGCCCGGTTGGGCGATAACTCGCTAGCTACACTTGATTTGAGTCGTCCTAACATGAACCCTGAACGGCCAGAAAGGGAATCGCAAGGTCCACAGATGGGGTTGCCTGTGCGAGGTGTTTGGAAAAATGGAGGGGGACAGAAGCTCTTTTCAAGCAATGGAAGGAAGTGAATTCATTTTACAGATGCAGTTTGACTTATGAATTGAGCTTATCTGGAAGCAGATCCTGTTGCCAAGTGTGCACATTTTTGTGATCAGTGGGCTAGGTGGTCGTGGAAACTTGATTAATCCTTTGAAGATCACTGCCTTTGTTTACATTCCGCTTTCTTTGTATTTTCTTTTGCCAAAACATCAAATGCGGAATCCATTGGTAGGCGGTATTTTACATGAGCTCTACCAAATATGATAGTGTGGCCACAATGTTTTCATGCTGGGATTACGGTCAGGCACGTATTTACTGTCTGGTCAAAACTGCCCACTTTGGCACTTGCTGAATTCGTAAAATCTAAAATTCCAATATTTACTCTGTTATTTTTAACTTTCAATTGTTGCATGCTATGAATTCATAGAGGGATACCGTCAAGTCCATGGTAAATATTTTGCCAGAAAAGAAGATAAGTTTAAAGAGAAAATCAAAGTGCCCCCTTTGCAGGTGGCACTTAATATTTTGATTCCATTTTTGGCATGACAATTCGTCATGGACCCATTGTAAACCGCTGTCACATTTTTGAATTTTGACGGTCTGCTGAATACCGACTACTCCCTCCGTCAAAAAAGCAAAGCAACTGCAATCCTGTTTTGAATCTAGTCTGCACCACCAATATTACACTTTCCATCCAATTCCAGATGCCTCGGCTCAGAAAATTTTGCGGGATAATCACCTTCATGAACCTCAAAGCTAATCTGTTCCTTCTGCATAGTCATAGGGTCAGATTCGGGCTTTCCAAAATCCCTTGCATCATTACCCTCCAAAGGAACTGAGATAGCCACTTATGAGCATACACTATGCCTAGTTTCAAATCTAGAATAGCGTTTTTTTTATGTGTATGTTTAGACTTAAACCCATAATTACGTTTTTTTTGATTGAGGGAGTATATTTGAAGTAACTGTTTTAGACGGCACTTAACTACTCAAAGACTGGCCTAGGCCAGACTAGGATTCCAGGCTGATTTTTTAAAATATAATAATTAATAACATGCTAAATTAAATATGTACTAAATTGTAGATTAGATTTGTTAGGATAGGATGGATGCTTAAAACAACAGTGGGTTCTCGACGGGTACATTGGGTCCACTGGTTGGCTGGTCCCAGCATGAGGAAAAAAAGTAAATCGCGTGTGCGTGCCGCCGCTCGTGCGCCAGCGTGCAGGAGAGCTCCGCCATCCGTCCGTTCGGCTTCGCTCTTCCTCCAATCCTGGGTAGCCGGCCGCCGCTGCCTCTATCATCTGCCTCCTCGCGTAAAAGGCCATCGTCGCTCCGCCATCCGTCCGTTCGGCTTCGCTCCTCCTCCAATCCTAGGTAGCCGGCCGCCGCTGCCTCTGTCATCTGCCTCCTCGCGTAAAAGGCCATCGTCTCTGACCTCTGTCTGTCATGAAGGTTGCTGCAGTGCTACTTGACACCGATGTCCTTCGCGAAGACCCCAAATCAGGTTTTATTTGCACGACCGAAATAACAAATTGTGGTCCAACCTGATGGACCATGGGGGTGAGATGATGGAAAGGTATCTTGGAATTCCACCAGAAAAATTTAGGCAAATCTGATATTACAGACGTGCAAAGGGAATTTGAGGGATCTCGCATTAAAGCGTAAGATATAAAACATGCTGAGCCTGGATTAGCAGTCAAGATCAAAAAAATTCCATCACATGATGGAATTGCTTACACTCCAAGTCGTCCAAATGCATTTGACGATTGGATGTTTCAACGAAGATGTTTTAGCAAATATATGAATCCTGGTATGGAAGTTAGAGATGATACATCTGGGGAGAAGAACCATACACATTCAGGTGGTTGATTGGACTAGAATTGGGATTACTCTTATGTTCATCAATACAAATGTTAGTTAGACAACTTGTTTATATACTTAATAATATATCTCATGTGGGTGAAAGATCTTTTTTCATAAGCTATAATGTTCAGATACTTACGCCTTTTTTCTGTCTTCACAAGCTCTTATGTTCAGATCATTTTTATCTACAACGTTCAGAGCCAAATATATTCTTTGGAACTGCAACAGTATTTGCAATCCATGGAAAAATGTCCTTTTGTTCAAGCATCGGTCAAACAAAATATATCACGTGAGCTTGTTTTGTCTGCATTACAAAATGTAATGAATCAGTACAGATACACCCTCGGCGAGGATTGTCCTGTCTCGCCTCTCTGTTTCAAGAGACATAGAAACAATTGTTTCTTCGTCTGTAATTTGTTCAACGGAAATTAGGCAATTTAGGAACTTCTAGATGATAAAGGCCTAGCCCCTAGAGGGCTGCTGGCGGCACAGCCGCATAGGCAAGTGCGTTGCAGACAAAGGGCAATGTTGATGGAGGCGACGACAAGATCTCAAGTGCGAACCCTTGGCAGACGTGATTGTGGATGGGGAGTTGGGGACCTGCTGTGACGAGGGATCATCCGCCAAGGAGGTGAGGATGCAATCGCAAGAGATTGGCTGTACTTTCCGTCGCTGATCGGCGATACGATAAAGTTTAGCTGGACGGCTGCACCCCTGCAATGGATGCTATTTGCAATAGCGTCCACAGCTGGACGCTGAAAGCAACAACGCCCATCCTATTTTTCTAATTAACAACATTCATTTACTAGATATTTAATTAACAAGTTATTAATTATTATTTAAAAAATTCAGGATTCTGACCACATTCAGAAATTTTTAATATTCCTCTAGCAAGACGGTATGGGGATTACATATGCTAGACGAGAACACAGATACAAAACTGAAGGCCTTTGAAGATAGGGTTAATTAGTTTTGTGCCATTATAAATTTTTTGTTTTAAAATATGCCATTACTACTCATCTATTTGTATTACAATTTTGTAGATATTTGATATATGCCACTACTTACCCCTTCATTGTAATTCCTAAGTTTTTTGGACCAAACTACCCATGTCTTCTTACTCACCCCCTCCCCCATTCTCCCTCTTTATCTCCTGTTCATCTTCTCCATCGGAGAACCTGCTTTCGCGGGCCATGGTGGAGCTCCCTTGTGATTGCCTCTGACCTCGCCGATCGTTCACTCGTCACGACACCACCACCGCCAAAGTCCACTCCATCTTAAGCAACAGCCTGACAAAGTGAAGCTTGTCACAGCCTCACAAGTTATAGAAGCCACAAAGTTGGCGATTAAATTATGCTAGTCACAAGTGTGACAAAATTAAAATATTTTTTGAGTTTATGACACATGGGACATAATATCATAAAAGTATAGCAAGCCATAAAATATTATAATAGTATGGCAAACCATAGCAACCGTAGGACAGAGTACCAAACACATGCTTAGCAACATGTGATAATCATAAGTGTAGTATGGTAAAGTGTGGTGGCAAACAAAACACTTATTTTGGCGGTGAGCAATGTGATTGAAACACCCCTTATTTTGGCAGTGAGCAATGTGATTGAATCACATCATCATTGCTAGTAGAGAATCATGCAGATTTTTGATATAACTATATTCTATAATAGCACCTTTAACTCTTTGAATGTGCTACGGCTGGCAAGCATGAAGCCCCATCAATGTGATGGCACTTCTTGCAACAAGCTAATGAATGAGAGATTTTATTGCAAAATAGGCTTTGGGCCTCTGATTGCCTCCAAGTTACACAATGGGCAAATAACTATTTTTGTCAACTTTGCTAGAGATGACACAACACCTTTCCAAAGATTGCCCTTTCACTTGAGCTGTGTGGAAAAGTTTTGACGTCTTGTTGAGATATGACAGGGTGCATTGGATGACCTGCTACTAATCTAGCTAGTGGCTTAGTGAGGCTCAAAATAGAACAAGGCCACATAGAAAGGGGAATGATATTCGTACGGAATCGAAGTGTTTTTAGGAATAAAAAAACTTGACATCAACCAGTTGAAGACCAAGATCCAAGATGAAATGAGCCCGTTGAAGATTTATGGGGCTAAATATGTCATGAGAATATTAGCCTAAATGTAATGTAGGTAGCACTTTGCTGTGTGTAACCCCATTTAAATCCATAGTTATTAATATATCTAGCAATCCAACTATAAAATTTTTTTCATGTTGGCACAACAAAACTGGCTCAGTTTGAAAACTTATAGGATGCTTAAAATGTTAAAGAGGTTGAGCTTATGACATCATTCATTGTCATGTCACGTTAGTTCCATATATCAACACCTCTTATTGCAAAGTTAACATTACCTCGTTCAATTTTTATTCCTACACCTACTATATATTTTATTCAATTTACTTATTTTGCATATGGAATCTTCCTAGGTTCCCACCTATTTTTTTTTATAAAATACACCCCTACACTAACCTACCCCAACTGTCAATTTCATATATTCCTTTTCTCCTTGATCTCCTCTCTTCCTGAACTCGCATCATCGCGTCCTGCCTCTCCTCTTCCCTATTGACCACCCAAAACTTGCTTCCTCACTGCTGCTCACACAAGGTTCAACAACATAATGTGAATCACATCATCCTTGCTAGTAGAGAATCATGCAAATTTAACATATCTACAGGAGCACTTTTATCCCTTTCCTGTGCGCGCAACCATTGGCAAGTGTGAAGCCCTCTCAATGTGACAGTACTTATATGCTCATGCTAATGCTATGACGGCAATTAATATTACAAATTAAGTAATCAAAAGATATTGGGAGAAGTTTTGAAAATGTAGCATTGAATAAGATTGTTATAACATTCACACAATCCATGCATATGTGCCACTTCTCTTAAAATAAAATATCTAAATTTAGCTTGACTTAAGCTACCTAGTCGATCATTGTGATCCTGATTATCTAAAACAAGCCTGTAAAACAACCAAACCATATACCAACACTTTAGTCATTCGTATGTATAAATGAAAACAATAAATAGTTGCTATAAAACTTAACATTATTCACCAATCAAAGACATATTTAGAAACAATATTCCTAGTGCTCTTTCCCGTAGGGTCTAATTCTATATTTGACTTTGCCAAAATTCCTGTTGTTTGCCTTGACACGCCCCTTGACTTCAACATATAAGCTGTCCTTGCAAGAATATAGGCTCTGGAAGATAGCCCTCAACATTTGGGATGATTTGACCTTGTGATTTATAATGGTCATCGAATGTATTGGGAATTGTTTTCGCTTGAACTTGAATGGAAAGGAAATATCAATCAAGGGAGACAATTGGATCCCTGTAATAAACACCCTTTTCCCTACATGTTGCCCACCAGCAATTTCAGCATCGATTGCATTGTCTTGAAATACTCTCACTATTAGTCTTGTTCCATTGCATAATTTGTTGTTAGGATCAAGATCGTGGATGAGAATCACATGAAAATTGATTTATAATTTCATCTAATGTGAAGAGAGGCCATTGAGGGTGACCAAGTTTAGAAAGTCAAGTGGAAAGTTACTGTAGGGATCATCATCGATTGATTCAAAACTGTGGCACACCTTTTACTGGCCTGGAAACCTATCGATCATTTTTGCATTCAGCTTAACTACATACTCATTTTTGGTTGAGAGAATAACCTATGTGCTCATGTAAGCCGCAGAGCTTGCATTTCTTTCATCTTGAAGTGAGGGGAACACATGTTGAATTAGTTTATTTACTGAATCATCGGTGTCTGTATAACGAATCACAATGTCGTATAGATTAGGCATGGAACCGACTCTTCTAAAAATCTAGAAGTATAGGTTATTATCTACAGTTCTTAGTATTACCCTCACAAAATTGATATCAAAGTCAGGGGACCTGAGAACTAGACACCAACTGGTCGAGACAATAATACAATGGGCTATGCACACACAATGTATATATACTGGTACCTATCGCTATGCTAAAATTGCGGTCAAGGGTGACCTCATGGCTCGTGAAAGAGAAATGTGAGCAGAAGTAACAAATATGATGTCTAAAATGCATTGCATCATTATCCACTTGACTTGTGAACAATATTTTTTGACTCACTAGGGCCTTCTAGCGTGTGCACTTTTATCTTTCCCTTCTGCAACAAAATCCTTTCGACTCAAATTGAAACCTTATTGCCCCACAGTGCTTACAGTTACATACTTTCTTCAAAACATGGTGTTTTGTTGGCAGACTGTTGTAGACATGATAGAAGGGATTACCAATTTCGATACCGTTGACACCCTTAATGTCCACACGATACGACTTGTCCCATCATCTAGTAAAGAAAAAGTGTTTGGCATTAAACTATGAGTATATCTAAAAGTCATCGAAGTAAAATATTTTACGCATTTATTACGTTGAAATTGAAATTATCTGGTTTCCTCATCATCAATATCTTCTAATTCATCAATCTGCGTAGCCTCAGCATTACCTGTTGTAGGATGATTTATTGTACATGATATCATATATTTTTCTCATCAGGACTTCATAAATTGTATAGTGATTTATTAAAACTCACCTTTATTATTAAAACCACTTGGAGGTTAAAACAACTCACTCAATGTATGTGGAGTCTTGTAGCATCTTGATGAACATCTTGAACAATTTTCTTTTGTATTGTGCCATCTTCTTTCTCTTCTTGCACTAACGTGAATACATATCATTTCTATGAAGCCAATCCATGTGACAATCTAAATCTATATTTTCCTTGTCAGCTACATTAGTACTTGCAAATTGGTCAAACATGTCGTACCATGTAGTGACCCTACACAAATGTCAAATTAAACGTCAAAATTGAAAAAGTTAAATATGGAAAACAATTGATTGAGGCATAACGTTGGCCATGACTACAAACTTACCGATAGTAGGGGTGTCTGGTAGAGCCCAGTCAACATTGGTGGTCTCAGCTTTGTTTATCACACACTATTCATGTTGTCTTTGTTTTTCTTTATTGGACATTTCATTTTGTCTGACTTCACCTCCACCAATTGGTAAAGATTGGGAAACAACACTCGATAACATAGGAGAGTCCATGATTGAGCACTGTCCAGAAAGATTAATAAATAATACGCAATTGTCTAGAAAAAAAATAAAAAACATGCCAACATATGGGGTGCACAATTGTCAATACTGCTAAATAGCTATCACAAAACACGCAGAATCATAAGAGAGCATGTGATCCAAAAATAGTGGCCAAATTAATAAGGGATAGACGAAACTCTCCAAAGACGAAACCCTCCACTGTTGATTAGACCAGTTTAATAAATCACAATGAACTTTGCTCACATCATACAATCTTTACTTACATGTACGATAAAAATCAACGGATATGGAGTAATTGTAATTAACACACTTGTGCCAATACTGTCAACTTTATAAATCATATTATGTTATCATGGTGCAAACTGAACTATATGTTCCAAAACCAACTGAAGTGACACCATTGGTCTCAAGGAGAGTCCCTCTTATGTTGGTCATCAATAAATGATTGAAAGTTTGTAGAACAGGTGCAGTTATAAAGTCACTGCAGGATTGTTTCTAAATAATGCATCGGAGCTCATAGCACACAGTCGATCCTTTTATAACCAAAACTACATGCAATTTAGACTAACAACCGTCATGTACCTGCAAAACAATTCTATCAGCTGTTTGTGATAGAAGTGAATGTGCTACAACCACTCCCTCGTTGAGATTATTTGTGTTGCCTGAAACCATTCCAAATGAGTGAAACTAAGAAATTATTGTCAACAATATTTGAGGACATAATAGAAGAGTGAGCACGATGAGTTCTGAAACGACATGAGTAGGATGCACATGGACTAAGGCAGTCTGTTAAAACTCAAGTTATGACAAGTTAGGCGAAAACTAAACTCAATATCAGATTTGGACTCAAGTTGAAAATAAAAATAAAAAACTACACCTCACAGCATATTAACCATAGTAAAATAGTGCACGCATGAAATCAATATCGGCAAGAAAATAAACCAATGAAACTGAAAAACCATCAAGCCTCATATTTATATCATACAAAATAAAGTAAAGGAAACTCACACTTCCATCTATAGAACCATGCATGACCAGTAATGAGTTATGGAAGTAATATTCCATTGTCGAGGTCTAAGCTTCCTGACCCGGAGGGGGCTTGCTTGAGACCTCGGGACTTTGGTGGCATTCAGGGCACAGTCCACGTCAGGAACGCTTGTCCTCAGTACACAGAGCCAAGCTGACCAAGCATCCTAGCATATGCTGCAACTAGACCTCATTCCCAACAGGGGACGAGAAACAAATATCCTTGTAGCAGAACTAGCATATGCTGCAATTAGCCCTCATTCATGCGAACTTGCTAGCAAATAATGGGGAAAAGATTCGCAAAGCAATAATTGTAAGCAGGGATGTGAAATTGACGATAGAATGAACAAGGCACTTATCTTTGATATGATGATTGTGATGGTGGGGAAGATATTTCCCAGGAATTACCGTGCCAAAGTCGACACGGAAATAGGTGGGAGCACGACGCCAGTGCTCCCGTTGAGCGGTGGCTGCGCCTTCTGAGCAGCCCCCAACCCCCTCCACACGCGGAGGGGCTGAGACCGTGGATCCTTCTGCTCCTTCTCTGGTGCCGGTGACCTCGCCCGGTGCCGAGGCAGAGCTGCGCTGCCGCATGCAAGGGCGACAGACAGTGGTGATGGAGGAGGGCGACGTCGAGGATTGGGGCTGTCGTTTGCCTGCCCCCTACTCAGACACCGGTGGCATGCGTTTCTCGTTGTCGCTGGCCATGGCACGCGAAAAAGCGCACAAATCTCACAGTGGGCGAGAAATCAAATCCTCACGAATGCACCTCCTACCTGGCGCGCCAGTTGTCGAAGGGTAAACTCCTCGAGTGGGTGACTATGGGACCCCCTTTTTGGTTTGGCCAGGGGTGTGTGCAAGGACTCAAAAACGGAGAAACACGGTTGAGGTGGCTCGGGCCCCTCGAGAGTAGTGACAGCACAGCAGGTTTATACAAGTTCGGGCCGCATAGTGGCGTAATACCCTACTCCTGTGTTTGATGATTAGTGGTGTCTGTCTACAAAAGTTCTATTCTAGGAGCTGTTGTTCTCCTAGAGCCGGTCCGTCGGTCCTCCCCCCTCACCAGGGCTGGACCTCCTTTTATAGCAGTAAGGGGTTACCACAGTGGCTCAAGACTAGCTAAGAGGTATATGTGATGGTACATATGATACAATGTATTTACTGTGCTACACATCTTGTTTGAAAAGGTTGTCTCTTCCATCGTGCATGCCGAGTCTAGGTTCCACGGCAAAGGACCTCGACGAGACGGAAGGCGTAGAAAAATGAGACTACTTGGCCTTGGTCTTCGCTCCAAGGATGGGGAAAACGGCTTCAAACGTCATGATGGGGCTAGTAGCACTCCATCGGATGGCCCCACCTGCTAGTGGGGGTCATTTGGGGGTAGACGACCGTAACAAACCACCAACCGTGTACAACGTTATGTGATAATGGGACAGGGGCATCAAGCGCATGCCTTTCAGTAGAGGCGTCCCCTTGCGCTGCTTGGTCTAGGTGAAGGGACATCCCGCTGTCCCTTGGAGATGATGATAACACACATGGCGCACAGTGATTTCTGCCCACCACATGGCGGGCATTAATTGTGAGTGTAGGCATAAATCCATCCATAGACTCTTTCTCTCTCCCTTCTGTGTTGACCGTGCGAGGGAGGGTGTCAGGCTGCCACGACCACCCTGCTTACATGGCAGGCAAGGCGTCAGGCTACCTCGACCCCTCTAGCAACGCGAAGGGGGGAGGTCGGGCTGCCGCGACCACCTTGCCCCCATGTTGGGCAGGGTGTCAGGCTGCCTTGACTCCTCTAGCAACGCATAGGGGGGAGGTCGGGCTACCGCGACCGCCTTACCCCTGTGTTGGGCAAGGCGGCGGGCTGCCACGACTCTTCTAGCAGCGCGCTGGAGGCGAGGTTGTGTAGCCTGACCCCTGCCTCGGGCGCAGATATCTGGGTGTAGAACCATGTTTAGCTATCATCGACAGTTGTCATAGTCAACATTTTGTCTTCTTTCTTTCCTTAATCTATATTAATACTAATTAAAGTAGTATGGTTATTAGTTTCTGAAAGCCTGCTTGTTTTTTATGTCTTTTCCTGCACACTGTTATAGTGTCTGCATGCCTCAACTCCTTCGTCTTTTCCTGCTTCACTACATGCTTTCTTATCATGACATTACATATGCACCCCTTATCATTACACTACCACCCATGTCCACTCCTTGCCTGCCGTATTTTATATTTTCCGTGTGCAAGCTGTGTCATCCAATCTTGTCCATCCAACTCTATTTAAGGTGAACAAACATTTCGTAATGAACCACCCACTTCACTTGAAGCATATGCATGCTTCAGTTCTACACAACTTCATCCCGGTATGCATTGCAAATCACCCTAACTCGATCTGCAGGCTCAAAGAGGAAACAAAAGTTATGCAGTCTTATTTTCTTCTTTCAGCCTGCAGCTCGGTAGGGGGATATGCAAGGGTGACATACTCCGCCAATATTTGCTTCCTTCACAGTATGCATTGCAAATTGCCCAAGCTCGATTTGGAGGCTCAAAGTGGATAGTACTATATGTAGTCTTATATTCCTCTTTCACCATCCAAATTGGCTTTGGGAATATGCAAGGGTGACATACTCTAAGTAAATTTTTATTGCAGATCCTTCCTAACATTCATATGCCATGAATTAGCCACTGTAGAACCTCCTTAAAAGACCATGAATTAGCCATTCTAGATCCTCCTGAAAGGCCATGAGTTAGCCATTGTTTGAGCTCGACTTTTTCCTAATAATAATATTATTTTTCATGCAGCTGATGACTTCACAGGTGATGTCGCGGCGTCCTTGTCAATGTCGGCCACCTTACCGAGGACGCCACTGGTGGAATCGTTGTTTTCCATTCTCTAACTCACCCATTATGTAATACGGAATCTGTAATACTTCTTCGTTCTCTAACATAGAGAGATGTGTATTAAACTTGCAACGGAATCTTTGTCAAGAATGTTTGGAGAAACAAAGTACCTTCTACCAAGGGTCCTCTCTCTCACGGAACTCTGCACCTGGCAATGATCGTCACATTCACACTTTTGACGTTCTTGCCATGTGGTAGTCATGGGGCTAACACCTCCAGTTCAACTGTTCATGTGACCATGGCTACCGGTGATACAACCATTGCTCACATCATGGATCAACAAGAAGTCATCAAGGTGAAATCTTCCAAGTGCTGGACTCCAATTCGGCCACCTGCTCTACTGCTAAATTCAAATGGCCGCCAAATCTGCATGCGAGCTCCGTTTTTAGCTTGTGAGTCCTTGATGGAAAGCTCTCGAAATCCTCTTTCCAACGGATCCAGCTTTATCTCCGAATTCCGTCTCGTTTGGCTGCAATCACATAAACAAGGTGTTGCGTCACCTGTCATGGGCCTTTGGGCTTGTAACTTCGTTTGGGACCCGGCCCAAGTGGGGCCCATGTGGGGTGCGCCCCAACTAGGTGGAGCACGACTCTAGGTCGTCCTCCCATCTCCTTAAATAGTTAGGTACCGTTTAGGATCAGTTGGGTTTTGATTAATTGTAAGTTTAGCTATTGCTACTTCGCTTGCAGCGTGCGTGTCGGCTAGACCGTCCGTCTGCTTGTTCGGAACCCCATTATCGTGTATCAATTTATCTTTGTGCGACTTGTTTACCTAGCAATTCAATTGTTTGTTATCTTGTTCTTACTTGTTCTCGATTGTTTGCAGGAATAGGGTTGATCTGCACCGGCAAGATCAACAAACTCTCAAAGAGGTGTATCGATCGCTAAGGCGCAACACAACAACGTCTCGTACGGTTGTAGTCGGATCGTCAACGTTTCTCCCAGATCGTAGTTATCATCAATTCACCAAAAGATCGGGACACCCCTGTGCACATCAAGTGGTATCAGAGCTTTCGTTGATCGGTGAGTTTTATCTACCTATAACCAGAAAAAGCCAAAAAAAAATTGAGAGTGATTTTACCTAGCCATATTTGTGCCTTGCATTGTTCTTTTCAGTTTTTGCATTGTTGAATTATACGTTGCATCAGAGTCGTGTTGCTGGTTTTAGAGTTAGTTTCGTCTAGAGTTTCGAGTTCTGTTCATGTCTTGTACCACCTTTGTCGTCTCCATCATCGTGTCGGTTGTCGCTGGGAACGAGATTGGTTCGCCGCCAGCGTTCCGTTTTTATAATTTTTGGAATTTTTCGTCGGTTGGTTTGTGAGTTCTGTCTTTTGCATCTAGGGTTTGTTCAGGTTTATTCTCTTGCCGCCATTCTTCACGGGAGGAAGAAGAGAAACCGAACAAATCTGTTCGGCAGGTCAAGATATTTGTTTTCCAAATTAATAGATCGGCTAACAGATTTTTTCTTCGTTGCTTCCTTCCCAATAAAGAAAGGCAAAGTCCGAAATTCCTCTAGTTTCTACCGAACTCTTTCCCCCCTCTAAATTTCCACCGAAATTCCCTTCTCTCCACAAAAATAGGAAAATTAGTTTCCTTTTTCTTCACTGCAAGTTTCCTTTTTCCCCTCTTCTAGTTCGGCAAAAGACTCTTCCTGACAAGTGTCGGCCGATTCCTCCCACCCCTTTCCACTGAAACTCCTTCTTTCCACCTCCCAAATTTATTGCATAAACACCTTGTAAAATTTTTGTTTTGTGTCGGTTTTGAGATCCGTTTGCAAAAACGGAATCGTCATGTCGTCAAGATTCCATTTTTGTATGGAACAAATTTTTTGTGACAATTTTTCATTTAGGTCCCTGTAATTTTTTATATTTACATTTGAGTCCCTTTAATCTTGCTTTTTTGTCCGTGAAAAAAATTCAAAGAAAAGATATAAAAAAATAGAAAAGGCAGAAAGGTGCTAGAAAAAGAAAAGATAAAAGCCGCACAAAAAAAAGAAGAAAGGAAAAAAAGCGGAAAATTCAGTTTGTTCTTGAGCTTGGTTTCTTATATCGGAGTGATGCTTGAGTTGTGTCTGTTGCTATCTTATGGTATTGTTTGTGTCTAGGCTCGCGTCTCTAGTTCGTTCTAGCCTACGACCAGCACGATACTTCACTTTGAACTATTATTCAACTTTGCATTCTCTGATTTGAGCAATTGCCATCCTTGCTACATATTTAAGCCTACCCAAAGCTCCACAGATTTGAATGCAGCTATACAGATTGTGAATGTGTGTGCCAAAGCATCGATACATCCAACTCCATTGGGTGGTTGGTTGAGTCGGTGTGGACACCATCCAGCTTGTATTGGTAAGAACTTGTAAGAGCTTGGTATAAAGTTTGAGTGTGCGTGATCTTTGAGCCTCCACTACCACCTAGTAGTTGATAGGAACGTATATATTCTTGTATATGTTTCTTGTTTGCAATTAACCATGGTAGCATTGCGCAAGGGACTAAGGGAACATCGAATTCTCCACCTTCAACGAGATATGACTTCTCCACATGATGCATATGAGGTATTTGACTATAATTTTGCACAAGTTGAATCTAAGTTACCATTCTTTGATAAGAAGTATGATTCTATTTCATATATTGATTAGGAGCTAGCAGTTGACAATGAATTTTTTGGTGGAGCTATGTTAGTAACAAACCTGAAACTTGGGATGAATGCAAAAATTTGATGAGAAAACGTTTTGTGAGTTCTTTTTACAAATGTACTCTTCGTGAGAAATTAAAACATCTGAAACAATATGATCGAACTGTTAGGGAGTACATCCATGAATTTAAAGTTTGTATCATCTACAGTGATCTGAAAGAGTGCAATGAGAACACAATACGTAGATTTTTCAATGGGCTTAATTCTAAAATTTAGGTTATGCTTGCTAATGTAACATATAATCATCTTGGACACTTATTCATGCTTGCTCGTAGCATTGAGAGTGAGATCATATCAAATGCAAGGAAGGATGAACCATGTGATTTATCTTCTTTTTCTGAATCTTCTAATTCTTTGTGCAATAATGATATGCAAACATTGGAGGAGCAATGTTTTGTGTCTCCCGTTACTAACGTTTTGCAGGAAGTTCAGAATATTAAACAAAAGGAGGAGAACGAATAACTTGAGAAAAAAGAGAAGAAGCATGGAGCACCTGCAATATCTGAAGAAAGTTTGCACAGTAAGTTTAATGGTGCTAAGATAAATGAAGGTGAGTATACTCAAGGTGTGCTACAGATGTCCACTTTTCATGCTATGGTAAAGCAACCATTAGTGGAATCACTTGCTGAGATGCCTTTGTCACAAGTCGATTTACTTGCTGTTCCTTGTGATAAAGAAGAGTTGTGTGGTAATGCTTCACTTATATCTATGCCACAACTAGTGAATGAACATGCTATTTCCAATGTTTGTTTGTGTGTTGATTTCAAGCATGTTGATCACATTGCTCATAAAGTAGAGGAATATGAATTGATATCTTCTTTAAATACTTTGGGCTATGTTTAGTTTGATGATTTTTGTGAGCTCGATAATTTGAAGGAGAAATTATTTACGAAGTCTGATTTGCCATGTCCAACTAATGCTATTTTTCACACCTTTGACAAATATAATGATAGAGGAATACATTTGGTGCATAGAGTTTACATCTATTTAAATTTAGAGCCTCTAGGAAATTTGGATAAAACTTGGAAGTTCTAGAGACATGTTTTTGCTAATCATATTACTTCGAGTTTCTCTAGTTTTGATTGGATGAAACAGGTTATCTCAAATGGTTTATGGGATGAGCACCAGATGGAAAAACCGAGGACGGTTTTTTGTGAAGATGGGGAGGATGATGTGACCATGGCTACCGGTGATACAACCATTGCTCACATCATGGATCAACAAGAAATCATCAAGGTGAAATCTTCCAAGTGCTGGACTCCAATTCAGCCACCTGCTCTACTGCTAAATTCAAATGGGCGCCAAATCTGCATATGAGCTCCGTTTCCAACGGATGGAAAGCTCTCGGAATCCTCTTTCCAACGGATCCAGCCTTATCTCCAAATTCCGTCTCGTTTGGCTGCAATCACATAAATAAGGTGCTGCGTCATCTGTCATGGGCCTTTGGGTTTGTAACTTCGTTTGGGACCCTGGCCCAAATGGGGCTCATGTGGGCTGCGCCCTAACTAGGTGGAGCACGACCCTAGGTCATCCTCCCATCTCTGGTACCCTTTAGAATCAGTTGGGTTTTGATTAATTCTAAGTTTAGCTATTGCTACTTCGCTTGCAGCGCGCGTGTCGGCTAGACCGTCCGTCTGCTTGTTCGGAACCCATTATCGTGTATCAATTTATCTTTGTGTAACTTGTTTATCTGGCAATTCAGTTGCTTGTTATCTTGTTCTTGCTTGTTCTCGATTGCTTGCAGGAATAGGGTTGATCTGCACCGGCAAGATCAACAAACCCTCGAAGAGGTGTATCGATCACTAAGGCGCAACACAACAACGTCTCGTACGGTTGTAGTCGGATCGTCAACGTTTCTCCCAAATCGTGGTTATCATCAACTCACCGATAGATCGGGCCACCCCCGTGCACATCAACTGTTGTGACTCTTGACGCCTCACTTCGTATTCAGCCATAGTTGACTTGTATTGCTCATCTGTTTTGAGGCATAATAGTGAGAATCACCACAAATCGGATTTACCGTATCGACCCATTCAACATACGGACACAAACTTCCATGGGTCTGACCACAAATAAAAACTGGTCAAAAATATTGCCCAAAAATACAATACATAATATATTCCAATAAAACATTTACCTGGCGGCAATAGTTTGGGCATTTGAAGAATCGCCTCCCTCGCGTATTGGCTTGCATAGACGTCATGAGCTGTCATCGTTCACCACACAAGCACAACGACCGGTTGCACCAACGGGGAAGAAGGCCTACGCAAGGATCACTTCGTCATTCTGGATCCTCACTCCTAATGCGTCTAGCAGCCGTATTTATTGTTCGCTCTGGTTTGAGATAGCACAGAGCAGTAGTTTGCTTGTATGCACGGGGTGCTTATATAGAGGTTGCATAATGACCACTCACATTCATGCGGCATGAGTTCTGTGTCAGTGGATTATACATAGCTCCTGCGCATGATCCTGACTTGTGAATTGCAATTCCAACGGTGTCACGAAAACTTATGGTTAAACAACCATTACATGGCTATGTTCAATAAGTGTCATGAAAAATGTCATGCGCCGACATTTCTTATCCGCCGAATCTATTTTAAAATTTATTCGACCCTACTTATTATGTCATGAAACTTATTGAATATTTTTATGATTGACATTTTATTAATTTTTTCATACAATATATAGCTAATTATGCCACTTTCTAACAGATTTTTTTCATACATTATATAGGTAATTATTAATATATTAACGGATTCTTTTTCATATATAAATTTCTAAATCTTGGGCCTGGGCACCCGCGTTAACTCAGCCCGTGGGACCGGCGGCCATGCTAGCGCCGTACGCAGGAGCCGGTGACGCTAACTCAGCACGCGGGACCGGCGGCCACGCGAGCGCAGCGCGCGGGGGCCGGCGACGCTAGCACATCTCGCATGGGCTGTCCATGCAAACTCAGCTTGGGGGGAACTCTATGCGTCCACGCACGCGCAACATGCAGGAACGTCCGGCGTCCCCGGTGAACCCCAACGCATCACTGGTTTAGATTAGTTTCGGTTTAGTTATGTTTTACGACGCACCAACGCTTTCCCACGTCGCGTTGTCGGTTTGGGCCAAACAAATCAATGCCGACCTCGTCGCCGTCGCATTTCTCTGTGGCGGTGACGACATGTTTTTGATCGCCCATTTGACACTTTCTGAAGTTACGTCCACGGTCGGCCCCGTTAGTCCATCCCACGGGATTGGCCAGGCCCTCACGTTTCAGTTACGCGTCGTAACGTTGCTGCTGTTCAATTTTGCGTCTCCCGTATATTTACGTAAAAGTTTTTCAAACACGATTAATCCACCAAAAACGAAGAATAAGAAGGGGGGGCACCTATTCATTAAGTGACTGAAAAACTTTGATTCCATCAGTCGATTTTATGCATCGTTAGATTGGCATCCAACAGCTAGACTAAAATCAACGTCAAATAGGCTTATCGGGCCCGCACGCAGTAAAAACAAACCCGTTAATCGTCCGCGTGGCCCGTTATTCGTTAGTTGGTGCGCAACAAAAGCAAACATGTAATTTGTCAGTGGGCTCACCGCTCACTGCCATCTGTATCTCCTTTAAGCTTCTTTCAATTTTGCCTATGGGCCGATTTCAGGTTCTTTGAGGTTCAGACATGTTTTCAATTTGTTTTTTTTTTCTCATTTTGGTATTTTGAGCTTATATTTTGTGAGATACTTAGATATAGGGCTATATATTGTTGCTTTGATTTAAAATATTTTTTATTGGGCTTATGCATCGGTCCTTCTTCCGTTCTGACAAACACATCTAGTTCATCAGAGGCCACAAGATTTTTGTTTGACTAAACACAAAAAAGCAATGCAGAGTACAACTCAATAGTAAAAAAACATTATGCTTTACAGCTTAGTCACAAAATGGACTATAAATGTTCACGGCCTATAATTACATAAATCACACTATAAAGATATCCATTGCCAAAGAGGATATGTAGTATAAGGATGTTCTTGCCCTCCTTGAACAGTTGTATTGCCTGCCGCGTGCTCTTGTGAAGCCTCTGTGAGAAGTTTAGGAACCGTAGAACCCCGTTAGGGGCAGCACAATGTATTTATACGGCTGGGAACCGCCCCCAGCGTGGCATTTACAGATTGGAGTACACGGCAAGCAATAGATGAAAGATTACAACAAGAAAGGGAAAAACCTAAGCCTGCCGAGAGAAGATATATAACAAACTAACAAACCAAGACTTATCTATCGTTTAACACTCCCCCACGATCACAACGTACCAAGTTGAGATTGTGTCGAAACGATACCAACTGTCGATTCGGCAACGGTTTTGTGAAACCATCAGCGAGATGATCTCCGGAAGACACAAACTGAATCTGCAATAGATTTTGTGCTACCCTTTCACGAACAAAATGAAAATCAATTTCTATATGTTTTGTTCGCGCATGAAAGACCGGATTTGCTATCATATATGTAGCACCTAAGTTGTCACACCAAAGCTTAGCAGTCCAAGGATGAGAGATACCCAATTCAGTCAACAAAGATTGTACCCACATTACTTCTGCAGTAGCATTGGCAAGTGCCTTATACTCAGCTTCAGTGCTTGATCGAGAAACAGTAGCTTGTTTCCTAGCACTCCAAGAAACAAGATTTGACCCTAAGAAGGCAGCAAATCCCCTTGTTGATCTCCTATCATCAACACAGCCTACCCAGTCGGCATCTACAAAAGCACTAACCAACATAGAATCTGACTTATCAACTTTTAATCCTAGTGTTATAGTGCCTTTCAAGTACCGTAATATTCTCTTCACGGCACTCCAATGTACCTAGTAGGACAATGCAAAAACTGACATACTTTGTTAACCGAGAAGGAAATATCTGGACGGGTTAAAGTTAAATATTGCAAAGCTCCTACTATGCTTCTATACCTTGTGGCATCATCCGGTCCAAGTTTCTCCCCTTCATAAGCTGACAATTTATCAGTTGTAGACAATGGAGTATCAACAGGTTTACAGTCATGCATATTAACATGCTTAAGAATATCACCAGCATACCCTTCTTGCGAAAGAACAATACCATCACCATATTTCTTTACCTCAATTCCAAGAAATAATGCAAAGGACCAAGATCTTTCAAGGCAAAGTCTTTCGTCAAGTCATGAAGAAGAACAGTAGTAGCTTCACTTGAAGAACTCGCAACTATGATATCATAAGTCCACTTATGAGAACAAATATGATCACCTTTCCTCTTCTAAAATAAAACAGTGAAGTGTCAGCTTTAGATGGCACAAAACTCAATTCTTGTAATTTGTTACTCAACCTGGAGTACCAAGCACGCGGAGCTTGTTTTAGACCATAAATAGCTTTGTCCAGTTTGCATACATGAGATGGAAATTGCTTATCTAGATAACCAGGCGGCTGACGCATATAAACCTCCTCTTCTAACACACCATGAAGAAAGGCATTTTGAACATCTAATTGTCTCAAAGACCAACCTTGTGACACAGCTATAGACAGAAAAAGTCTAACAGTTGCAATTTTAGCCACTGGACTGAAGGTGTCTTCATAATCAATACCATATCGTTGTTTAAAGCCTTTTGCAACTAGTCGAGCCTTATATCGGTCTATAGTTCCATCAGCCTTTCTCTTGATTTTATAAACCCATTTACAATCAATTATATTTCTATCTTTTCTTGGAGGAACTAAGTGCCAAGTCTCATTTTTAATTAAGGCTGAATATTCTGTATCCATGGCTGATTTCCAATTACTATCTCTCAATGCATCACTAATACTGTGAGGTTCCTCGGAAATAACAGATAGACCATACCTTATGCACCCATCTGTGTAAACTTTTGGCTTGTGGATACCTGATTGTAGCCTGGTTTGTGGTCGTGAGGGCGCAGCACCAGCAGGATCAGCAGGCAACATCGCAGCACTAGCAGGCTCATCAGATCGCATCACCACATCCGCAGGCTCATCAGTGTAATGTGTAGCGCCTGATTCCGGCGAAGACAGATCATTAGCATCATCATTATCAGAACTTGATGACATCTCCCCCGAGCTGTCAGCGCCGGCAGCACCCGCAGGCTGAACAGATTCTGTCACGTCATCAATCTCCTGCACAGACAACTGATTTTCTGGTACGGAGGGATTAGCTATATGTGGTAACAGTGCAGAATGAGAATTAGCCAGAGTAAGGTCAGATTCTACATGCGTATCTCCCAACAAATGAGAAGGCAACAATGAAATTTCAGTACGGAGCCTAGCGCCAGCATTAGGATGTAACTCAGTAAAAGGGAAAACCGACTCATCAAAAACGACGTCACGAGAAATATAGACGTGACCAGTGGGAGGATAAGACATTTATATCCCTTGTGCATAGAGCTATAGCCAAGAAAAACACACCACTTTTCAACAAAGGGGTGTTCACAAAAATCAGCACATAAGATATCATAACTTGCATATCCAAACTTGTAGAAGCTCTGATAAAAATATTATGCAACTAAAGTGTTAGTTGAATCAAATATTCAGAGGCAAATGTGCTTTTGACAAACTGAAGTGGAAAATTACATACATTTGTTGAGCTATATAACAGAGTGCAGTGGTCCATTAGAGCATAACAGTGGCTGCATCTGCTAACAGACTACAAATCTAAAAAACTTAGACATATATGACCTAGTTTATATAATATACCACAAAAAGCATTGTAAGCTACTAATGTTGCACACATAATATCAACATTTGCACAAAAGATATTCTATAATTGCGTTAGTTATCACGTGCAATTTATACCAATGATGGTGCAAGTAGTGGATAACACCCCCACCCTCTCTCCCCAACATACACACACACACCATTCACTACAGAAGATTGATAAACCATGGTGTGTGTTTACATTATCTACCTCAGAATATACAAAAAGTGTGTTTGACAATTGCGTTGTAAACTATAAAGAAACAAGTTATATAATTCAAACCATTAAGACAATGTGTGATAATTTACTGAAGTTGCATAACCATATATCAACAGTTGAAAAAAAAAAACTACTGTTGCGCAGGTTAACATGTGCAACTGTACCAAATAATGGTGCAAAAGCAATGAAAAGTGCCATATGACTGCACACTTAAGTGCTGATTGATCTCAAGACCATAGAGTTTGTGTAATTTCAAAATCAGAAAATAAAACATGAATAAGGTTGTGACTTTGATTTTGAGATTTATGCAGAAAACAAAAGAATAGCTCAAAATAAAATCACAATGGGAGGACTGTCCTAACAATCTAGTAATGCAAATCAAAATTCATGAACAACAAATAGGCAGTATCTGTATAAGAAGACCACGAGATTGCATTACACAAAAGATAGTATTAGTAGTCCAGCAAAGCAATCAGAGTACCAACAAACAACAAACCAACCAGTTGCAGGGGATTGGAAAGTCGGGTGAGATTCTGTAAATAGCCCACTCTCTAATCTTCATCACCCCTACAGTTGTCCTCTTCTATTGCATTTGTAGGTTAGTTCCAAAAGCTGACTAAAATACAAACAAGTACAAAAATATTCATGATCATTCTGCTGGACGGCTTAATTATATGCATGCAAACATGCACAAACCAAAGCAGTACCCCAAAACTAGAAACTCTAACTAGCCCTCCCTGTAGCTATACGAATTGGGAGCGAAAACCAAGTATGTGCCCGCTGTTTTTAGATGGCCATACAACTGCAAAGTGATAGATCTGAACACTTAAACATCAATTTTTTGGCTAAAAAATATGCAACAAATTTATAAACCAATAATATCCCTACTGTTTCAACGTCCACTCAACCAGTAACCAAAATTACCTTCGATGCAGGTTGCAAAATGAATTCACAAAGCAAATAAGAAGTCAAACGAGCAGTAGTGGACAAAAATAAATTATGAAAGAAATAAGAAACAACAGGCAACCATTTGCATGCCAAACCACTCCATACAAACTATTTAAAAAATCCAGTATGTGCATATATATTACCACTATCTATTTCTAATGCAGGAGGAAAGTGGGCAATAACGGACATTATCAAACCTGCTTAATAAAAGGATATAGGTCATATAACCTCATGAATCATTTGCTCAACATTAGCTTTTCAAAACACGAATTAATCCAACTAAAGCAGCACAAAATTGTCAGAGGACAAACGGAAGCCCTGATGCCACAACAATTTTTGGTTGGCCCCCGATTGATTAGCTCAAAATACCATCATCAAAAATCCCACCCACCCTCTCTTTCCCCACCTAAAATGGAGCGTGCATAACATGCTGATGTGCTGTTTGTTTCACCACTAGAATCAGCACTGCTCCTCTCTGTCTCCCCGTCTATTCCCCTCTGTCCAATCACAAAAAATACAGCACATGAGCAGAGCATCAGAGGGCCGTACCTGTGAATCAACAAAACAAACTCACAGTCGTTGCCGCCGTCGTGTCTCATTAAGGATAGATCTGGCCGAATCTGCCAGAGGGAGGAGACGGTTAAGATAGAGGAGAAGAGTAAAAGAGGAGGAGGAGCATGTCGCGGTGCAGATCTGAACAGAGGGGGCGTCGCCTTTCCCCATCTCACTGGATCAGATCGGAGGAGGCACTCATCGGCGGTGTCGCTACTCTTTGCGAACAAGAAAGAAGAAACCCAAATCCGATAAGACGCACAAATCTTGAAGTAGATCTAACGGCCAGAAAAATCGACTGATGGATTGGGAGTTTTCAGGCAACCGATGAATAGCAAAAGCCATAGGACGGTATATTTCCAAATTTTTTCCTCCGAACCTACTTGTGCTGTGCTCAGTCGGTCCAAAGTCCAAACCAACCTACTGGAGTGTAGTACTAGTAGTAGCAGTTTTTACTTTGGTCACACGCCCACGACCCACTGGGACTACTTCCCCTCCCTTTCCTCCCCCAATCGCCACCAAATTCCGCCAGATCGCCGGCGGCGGTCTCCTCGTCAGCCGCGGGCACCAGCGGCCACCTCCCTTCTCTTCTCATCCTCACGGGGATCCCCAAAACCCCAACCCTCGCCGCGCAAAGAAAGCTGTAGTGGCGGTGGAGCTGGCGGCGGCGAGGGAGCGAGAATAGGGAGGGAGGGGAAGGGATGACTAGCTTGTCAATCACGGTGATGACGCTGAACCTGCACGAAGGGGAGCAGCCCAGCGAGAGCCCCAACAGCTGGGAGAGGCGCCGCGACATCTGCGTCAGCGTCATCACCAGCTACTCCCCCACCATCCTCTGCACCCAGCAAGGTCAGGACAGGGCCGGCTGATGCAATACTTCTGTTGTCGTAAAGTTGATTGGGGTGAACCGTCCAGTAAGATGCAGTTCTCCCTTTTTGGTGCATAGATGTAATTAGGGTTTGATCCATGGACTAGGCTGGAACTTAGACTTGATGTCTGCGTTCTTAGTGGAGATGAACTGACCAATACTACTGTCACGAACAATTGCTTAGTTGTTCTTGGTCTGAATTATTCTTGGTCTTCTTTGATTGTCATTTTCACTCTGGATTAGAGTTCCGCTCTTCCAGAGTCACTGGCATGTGCACACATTGATAATTGTTCGTGTTCATGACATTTCTTTCCCTTATTTATTTCAATAGCTTATCAGTTTGTTATACAATTTAAGCAATTTGTTTGACATGCAGGATTGAGGTGGCAGCTTGACTACCTACAGCAGTGTCTTCCTGGTAATGATCTCTCCATGCTATTTTACTCTGCTATTGCCCCATAACTGTATTTCCTGTTCGTTTGGGAATGTTTGCCATAAAGCTCTCGTCATGTTTAACTACTTAATTGGTGCCTTGGTGAAAAATATTGTTTTTATTGGGCTGCTAGGTAGTAACAGCGAGTATTAATTGCTATTAGGTTCTTGCTTAAAACCCTGAGCTTAGGTGCCTGAGTAAGCCATTTATTTAAAGCAGAAATATGCTATTTTTTTCAGAAACAGAAATGGCTAATGATACCTTTGATTTGTTTTGTTTGATGCAAGCCTACACAATTACGGTGACATAACCCACAGACCTCACATATAACTAGGATCTAGTACTTATTACATTTAGTAGAAAATCATGGTGATCGATAGGCTTTTGCATCACTTGGAACAAGGACCTTGTACTTAAAACTGATTGATGCACTTCTCAAAGTACATGTATAACATGAAGTATTTCTTCCTTCCTTGTACAATTAGTTCTGTTGTTGGGCATGATCCTGTGCACCCAGAATTAAATTTGAACTTTAAATAAAAATATTTTTTTTGTAAGTTGCAACCATCGAAATTCATTGAGGGAAGCCTATGCTCTACAAAGAAGCTTAATTGCAAGATGTTGCACTTATCCAGGTTATGAGCAATTTGGGATTTCAAGAAAAGGATCTGAGGACACTACTGATGAATATTGTACAATTTTCTATGAAAAAGAGAAGGTGGAACATTTATTGTCATTTGCTTTCCCTAATTTAACCTTTTCCACTTCCAAATATTCTTAAATATATTATTCTTTTTCATAGATGAGCTGAACTACCTACATTATTTTGATGTAGGTTGAGCTTACAGAAGGTGGTACCTTTTGGTTGTCAGAATCTCCTTCAGTGCCTGGAAGCATTTCATGGGGGGCAACTGCACCCTGCATTGCTACATGGGCAATATCCTTTGGTGGAATGTTTTTTTCCTGCATATTATTCTATCATCTTTTAGTCGATATTGGAATAACATGGAAACTTGTTTCCTTAACATGATGTACACACATTTCAACTCAAACGAGTGGAACCACCTGGGTTCACCTTCCAGATTGTAAATACAAACCTAGATGAAGATAGCCCTCGAGCTCGTAGAAGAAGTGCTTTATTAACATGGCAACATATAGCATCTTTGCCACCCAATTTACCAGTGATCTACTGTGGTGGGTTCAACACACAGAAGGAGTCTATGACTGGGCGGTTTTTGCTCGGTAGATCCAGGTATAGATTGCTGGACGGTGAAAATTTTCATGACATTATTGTCAGCTAGATGTTTGTCTCTTTGTTTCATTTATATTCTATTATTGTTTTGAGAAACAATATTTATCTTGCTGAGATGACTATGCTTATCTGTCACACCTATGGATTTCTATAACATTAACTAAGCTTGATATTCCAACTTTGATTGGCATGTCATGTGAGAAATCTTGATCTTTACTGCGCATATTAATAATCTTTATCTTTATCTCTTAAATGACGCTTCCATACATCGTCTTATGTGATTCCTTCACCTTTCATCTTCTGTTACAAAGCCTCTATACTTTATCTTTTAAAATCTATACTTCACTTTTTGTGAAGATCCTAGATGATTTAAAGTTTTGAGCGTTGCAACTTTAAAATTATTGTACATATCTGAAAGCAAATAATTTACATATTTTATTGAAATTCTTGTTTAATTTTTTATTATTTGGTCTTCAACCATCCACAAGTATTCCCCAAATCTTGTAAGTCCACAAGTCTAGCGAAATCCTTGCAGGAGTTGTGTTACTTTGAAATATCAATCGTGTCATACGGAATAGTACTCAAACATTTTGATGATGCGTGAACAAATGATAAACATTGTTGGTGGACCTGAATCATGAAACTTTTCTATTTATTGTAATATTCACTTCCTTTCTCAAAAAGACATTTTCTTTCAGAAAGTGCTCAAGTATTAAACCCAACAGAAATATGCATACCTTAAAAGGAAATGTGGTTGCTAATTTTGAGGTTTGTGGGGCAAATTGGTGTGTTCACCCCATATCCGTTTTTCCAAAGAGAATATGGATCTTAGATTATTATTTGGGCTTTAGATAGTTACTTTTGAATGCTTAATACCTAACATTCAAAAAGTGCCCCTGATTATTAGTAATGCTATTCAAGGTTTTGTGTTATGTTCTAGTCTGTTAACGATACAATATCTTTTGTTATGTTCACTGATGTACCTCCTTGTGGTTTCATTGCAGAGAACATGGTGTTGTGGGTGATATGAGAGATGCTTGGCCAAATGCTCGTGTCCGTAAAAATGTTTCACTGATACATACATATCATGGATTTAAAGGTATTCCTTTTACTTCATTGTGGTCACTAGTTTTCCTTGCCCTATTTTACAATGAGAGGAATTCATGGTAGTCAGAATTTACCATGTTCTTACATAAACAGAAAAGGAAATTCATTCTCATGTGTCGAAAAAAAATGTTATTGTGTTATGTGAGGGGTGTGGACACCAGTAGCAATGCTGACATATAGGCACATACAGCCTATGGTAGAGAAGGAAAACTTCGCTGGCCTTTACCAAGCTTATCTGAAGACTTCATCTAGTTATTTGGCACAGATGCATTTGGAATAAATGCTGCTGCCAGGATGATACTTTTTGGCAATGGCCAAGATTTGGCTTGCCAAATTTTGGTAGGGTTGATACTGGTTGTAAACCAAACAAACTCCTAATTTGCTTTTCGCGGTTCTGCTCACACGCATAAACAGTGCACACGAATAGCCATAAGCCCTGACCTTGGTCCTTGGGCTAACACCCATCGTGTCATACTTTAGTTGTTTACTCTGTCAGCAAGTTTAACACCCCCTTCCATTCATTTATGTTGTCTTGTTTGGATTTTGCACAAGGAATTAAATGTTATGATTGGAAATGATTCAAGTCATAATTGTTTTTGAAGGATGAAAGAGGATATCTTGTGTGGATAAAAACAAAACATTAATTTATCCTGTCTTATTCTGACTTTGCACAAGGATTAAAATGTCAGGAAACAACTCAGGTCATAATTGTTTTTGAAGGATGAAAGAGGATATATTGTGTGGATGAAAACATAACATTCATTAATCCTGTCTTATTCTGACTTTGCATAAGGATTAAAATGTTATGATATGAAATGACTCGGGTCATAATTGTTTTGAAAGGATGAAAGAGGATATATTGTGTGGATGAAAACAAAACAAATGCACGAGGGAGAGAAAATAGATAGGATCTTCTGTTTTTGTTACCTCCTTCTCAAATTATATACACTATTCTTTAGTTGTTATTAACATATCTATTCTTTAGTTGTTCGGTGAGTTGGTTGTTAGAACTGTCTTTACATAGGAGACAATGTTACTATTCAATCAAGGAGAACTGAAATCTGTTCTCCCATTCTCTTTTATTCTTATCCCCTTCTTGTGCACCTGGCGACCAGCATCATTGCTAGGTCAGCTGATACCTCCTGCACATACTCTCTGTATCCACAATCCCAGGAACATATCATATATTATGTAGTTACAATTGAAGATTTGAAGTTACATCTCCAAATTTTTGACCAACTTATGCATGAGAAAGCTAGCATTCCTTCATCTCAATTTAGAAATCAGAAAAATGACTAACCAATGCTGTATGTTGTACACTTCAGTGTATTTGCTCTTTCCAGAAATGATATTTCTCATTGCTCTGCATGTCGTGTTTTATGTATGACTGTGAGATGATGGTTTTTCTCTGTGGGCGAATAATCCACAGTTAATTTACTACTTTATTATGATATCAATCACCTTGTCAGATTCATACTAGCCAATGCCTTTAAATTTATAGTGATGTTATTTCATTTAGCAATCTTATGCTGGATTTTCTTGCTTTGCAGGCGAGAAACAAGGTGCTCTAGAGTTTCTGAAATTAATATTTAGAGCACTTTGTCTCTGTTGGGATCGACAGACTCAGGACTTGCATATTGACTGGATACTGTTTAGAGGACGTCCACTGGTTCCTGCACTCTGTGAAGTCATAAATGACAATATAGATGGTGTTTATCCTTCGTCACATTTTCCCATATTTGCTGAATTTTTGCTTCCACGCTCCGTCCGCCTACTGGAGACACCATAATCGTTGTGTATTTCTGTTGCCATACCATTTCTTTTCATCATTGATTCCTGCCAGCCTTTTTTCTGTTGGTTAGATTATTTAATTTTGTTTTCTATCTGTCACGTTTATTTGCCTTGATCATGCACATATACTCCTGTGCAGCACCTGGGCCTCCAATTCTTACCATCTATGTACCTTACCAGTCAGAAGTGCTGCTACTCTTGTTGCACAACGATCTGTATACTGTTTTACTAGTTTTGCTTCTGACAGCAATTTTCAGTTGTCATCTGTAAATAAAATTACAAACTGCTGATGTTGTTGAAGGATGCCATTTAACTTATCCAGGTAATGTCGTGTTTGTGTGGTCCTTTAATAGTACAAAATTCTAATTAGCAAAACTGCTCCTTTTTCATTGAAATCGAATAGTCGACAGCAGTTCTCTTTTCTCAATGTTCTTTTCTTCACAAGGACCTTTGTTGTTTGGCAACGTATCTGTGCAAACCAGCCCTTTCATGAAAACCTGTGCAAACCACAGTTAAATAATCGTCTAAATTCAAAAAAAATCACACATATAGATGGTACGATGATACACAACCTTGTAAAATATCTTGTTCAAACTTGACTTTTTTTTGTGAGATATAAAAATAACAAATTTCGAGGCATAAAGCTGTCCACATGATTTATTAGAAATTTGTTATTTTTAAATCTCACAATGAAGTCGAGTTTGGCTAAGATATTTTACAAGGTTATGTATCATCATATCATCTATATGTGTGATTTTTTTGTTGAATTTAGATAACTTTTTTGTCGTGGTTTGCACGGGTTTTTACGAAGTTGTGGTTTGTGGTTTGCACATGATATGTTTCCTTGTTGTTTAGCTTTTTTCTTACATAAAACAAACTGCATGTTGGCATTGGAGATTCGTGTAGGTTGAGCTATTTGCAATCCAGATGGGCATGTTCTCTTTATATCCATTGTTTCTGTGAATAAAGCACCATGTAGTCTCAAACGATATTTCCAACAGTTCCTGCAGTTCCTTTACATAAGGTCCAATAAGTTGTCATGAATACAGCCTCATTTGTAACAGTGTGTTTTGGAATCGGCAAAATTAGCTACTGTATGGTAGATAACGGTAAAAAGTGGGTTTGCCCGTTTACATCTTAAAAACTTGGTCATTTACTAGAGTACTCCGTGCGATTATTTTATTATTTCTTGTCTATTTGGAGATATTTATTTTAAAAAGACCAAGATACCATGCTTAGATGTGTATCCGGAGGTCTGGTTTGGTTTCCGTTAGGCTATGTTCGGTAACATGGGGGTGGATTTCGCCGTGGAGAACCACCAAGGCGGGATTGGGTTGATCCGTGTTTAAAAACTTCAAAAACAAATAACATAATCATAAACATTTAATTGGCACTTTCAAAAATATCTTCCAACATTTCACGATACAAAGTCATTGATTATAATATTGGTGTCGATCTCATCCAATAACCTCTTCTCAATGCATAAATCGTCAAACCATTTAACCTTTCTTGACTCATTGTTGACCTTAAATAATTCTTCAATACATGTCAGCCATTCGATCGATTTGCAGCCCAGGCTGGCTGTTTGGAGTTGGATAGTTATTGGTTAGTTACAATGAAAGAAAATGAACAAGAGAAGCAAGAAGAATATGGACTACCTGGTAACTAATTATTGCCTCATCTGCCAAGGAGGCAATCAGACAAAGAAGAATAGAGGATGTGCAGATCCGCAGATGGCAAGATCATGGCTTCATCGTTCAGTCGTTGGCGGCATGGAGATATGCCGAGATAGCTGGCGACTTGGCGTGGCGGCGTGATGTGAGGGCGAGCATGCGAGCGGCGTGATCGAGGTGACGAGACTCGGTAATCAGAACGTTTCGGTCCTCTTCATTCCCTGTAATCCCGGCTGTGATGGATATCATCAATCATGGATGATTGATCTTCTGTAATGGGCTATTGAAATATCTCACTCAATATAGGCCCATGGCCAATTGACTAAAATTATATAGTATAAAATACTATATGTATATGGGCCCCTAGATTTGGGGGCCTGGGGCGGCCGCGCCCCCTGATCCCCAGGGCCGGCCCTAAGCCCTTTGCCGGAGAAGGTGGAGCTCACAAGGTATCCAATGGTGTTGCCGCCGGTGTGCACGAGGAGGACTACTGGCAGGAACTCGATTGTGTTTTTATCGACTTCGCTAATGGCTGATTTCTGCCGCTCATGCCAAAACAAAGTTGAACGCTGCTGCCTACAACAGCTGCCCTAACTTCGAGCTCCACCGCCTCCTGCAGCCTCGACAAGTTCTAGCACAGTCATCCCCAACAGCTTCCTGCTGCCGCCATGAGGTGACCACGACAGCGGCTGGCAACGAGGAGGGTGGTGTGCTAGGACAGTGGTGGCGACCGACGACGGAGAGCGAGGGTTGCTGACGACGGAGAGCGAGGGTTGCTGGGGAGAGGAGGCGGCGGTGGCGTGAGCCCGCAAGCAAGCGACGGCTACAAACTTCAGGCAAAAATAAAATCGTCTCGAGGAGATTTTTCTCTCCTATGTGGGTTGACATGCATTGGGTGGAGAGAGTTTTCCACACAACCCCCTTGGGTAAGAACGCACATTTGTGCTGCACCTAAACGAACAAAAACTTAGTGGGTGCCGATAGTAAGCAACTGTGGATCAAATTTTTTGGTGATTACGGTCAAATTCCCAAGATATTCTCTCTTATGTCCTTCCTCGTTCCACAAATTCACGACGGCGAGGTGTGACATGACCCGACCATCTTAGGGTTGATGACGTCATGTCATCTGTGACCAGCTAAGGCAATATGATAAACGCAGCTCTGCAACCTTGACACACGATCACCCACAATTGTCGTTTCTTGGGGGAGGTTGCTGTTTCACTCCACCTCAAGTGGAATTGGAGGTGGGTAGATGGAAATTTTCCGATCTATAGGATTTTTTCATGAGGTTGAGGTAGATGGAAATTTTTCGATGGTTTCTCTCTTGTACGAAAGGGAAATTTTTCTTTGATTTTCCTATGGCTCAATCCTACAAAATAAATGGCATTTTTAGGAAATAACTCTTGGGAATCCAAATCCTCTACTTTTCTTCCAAAAACGAATAAGCCCAAAAGGTGGTAATTTGCTAATGGAATTTTTGTCCAAGTTGAGAGAGAAAAACATTAAAATAACATTTTCTTTCCATGGAGAACATTTTCCTCACCCTAACCCTAGACAACAATCAAGAGCGACTCAGATTTTCGGGGGCAAAATAGTCATTTATTATTTTTCTCTCTCAACTATGACAAAAAATGATTAAGTAAATTAGCATATTTTTATGGTCCTACAACAGACGTGTTTTAAGAGTATCCTACAACAAGAACCGTAAATTTTCGATACTCTCTAGAAAAATTTTGCTAAAATTATTTCGTTTGATTAAAGGATATAAGAGTTTTGGTGAGACGGAGACGAGGAGGGAGCTACTTTTCAATACCTAGATAGGGTGTGGGAACCGGGAGGAAATTTATCTTTAACTTGCCTAATCTAATCTCAGCTCTTTATGTTGATTAAGATCTAATTTCTATCTAAACTCCATACTAGTACTCATTATCTCTAGCAACAAAAAAATAGGACTAAAAATCAAATTTCTTTCCTAATCTCATCATCAATTCTCGTATCTAAAGTCTAAACTCCCGTTCATCATCCTCCTAGTTGCCAAACAGGCCGTGGAGGTACTGTAGTACACTGTAGATATTACTGTATCGTATGATCTTAGTCCGTTTTCCATTGGACCTAAGGAAATATCCCTGATACATTAGTGGCGGGCCTACTTCAATTCAAGAGTATTCAAATGAATACTCAATATTTTTATGAAACAATAGATATATGAAATATATGAAGTATATAATATCTATGCATATATAATGTATATATAGAAATAAGGTATATACAACCAAAAAAGTCGTCTAATTTATATTTGTGTAGCTCTAGTTCTCTCCTTCTACCTTCATTATCTATTCTAATAGCCCAGTTGACGGCTAATGAATGCATTTGACGATAAATTTTTTTTGCCCCTTTATATTTTGAATACCCAAATTCAAAATCCTGGCCCGCCCCTACAGTACATGTAGCTCTCTTCAGTGTACCTCGTGTGGCCACGGTGGCATATGGAGGAGCCAACGCCAGGTCGAGGTGACGTACGCACAGCCAGTAGCCCGAGCACAAGCAGACGAACCATTTTTTACTCTAATCCTGCCACGCAGCAGAGCAGTGCCGATAGTATTCGTACTCGTAAATATACAAATCTAACCATTGTTGACTGGTAGTAGTACCCGTCAACTCTGGCCGTACCGTGAGCCCGTGACTTTGGCAGTTTGCCTCCCCTAGTGCCCTCCCCCGCAGCTTTTCCTCCCTTGTCCCGTCCGGCTCATCAGGCGAGCAACTGCTGCTGCCTACCCAGTTCACGCATGAGCATAAGCATGAATGCACGCACGCACCGCGCCGTGCGCGGACAGCCACACACCTGGCCGAGCTACGCAACAAGCGGCGCTCACGGGCGCTCGTTCCCCGGCCCCCACCTCGGCGCCTCACGGCCACGAATCCCCCTCTCTCTCCTTCCCAACCACCAAATGATCAAAAGACAATCGAATCACACCCATCAAAACCAATTGAACCCATAGAACCAATTGAATCATACTCGCGTGGGGGCAAGAACGCCAGAGCAGGTCGTCATTGCATTTACCGCTGCGCGCTGCCATTTGTTCACATCTTTGAGGCAGGGTGCCTTCCTTCTGGCTTGCCTATCGATCATTTTTCTGCCACGAATTCCTCTGCGCTGAGTTCTCGCTTGCTCCTTCGTGACCCTGGGGGACCCATTCACCGGAGATGTCGGGTCTACGTGGATTATAACAGTTTAGCATACTAGCGCATGTACAACAGTAGAGCCTAATACGATCTCTTAGGTAATAAAACAAGACTATCATCTACAATGATATAGACAACATGGACTTTAGCAATTTAATACACCAAACTACTTCTTAATTACCTTTATTTCTTTTTTTTCTCCCTCATGCGATAGACATTGCTTTATTAATATGCTATTGTTATGCAAAACAACAGTATCTGTCTCTAACCCATTCTCTCTCTTCCACGTCACCAGAATTGCCCACGTGATAATAAAGAGGTCCGTTAATTCATGTCCTTATGGTCGATGCAATGCCAATGCAAAAGACGTTTCTAGTAGTAGAATATATTGAGTTGTTCATTATAGAATGCAAAAGACGGTCTCTTAGATGCACATGCCTTCTATACTTCTACACGACACGACCATTAAAAGAAAAGGGGAAAATTCTCTGATAAAACTATGCCATTTTCCATGAAACTATGGGTTCTTCATTATACTATACTAGTTGTCTTATAGAATTTATTGACGAACATAAAGATAAATTAAGGGATGATAAATAAGATTATTGCTGGAGTTGAATATTTATTTAGGGTCTATATATGCTCTATAAAAAATAGGGGCAACAGTCATCTAACCTTTTATAAAGGAGCATAAAATTTTTTTGCCTAGTATAAATTAATAGAGCATGAGTAAATTTTAAATTACAAAGCGGTTCAAAAGATGTAACCACCTAAAAAAAGAACATGTTATGTGATATCTATCGGAGGGCTTAACTCCTTAAGCTTGGTGGTGCCAGCCTTCACCCATGTGGCAACTTCTCTCTTGATCTTTGACGTGATTGAAGTTGGTGTGGCGGTATTGTTTGTGAAGATTCTTGTTATTTTGCTCGCATCAAATTTCCAAAGTTACCAGAATGATTAGTGACTTGAGTGGTATTTCAGGTTAAACGATGACACGGAGTGCCAATGGCAACTCATCTAACCTTTAGGCTTTAGAATAGGATAAGGACTATAGTTGAAGATGCTCTAATTTTGTACCTTTGAAATATTTAACACAATTTGTGCGTGCATGATGATGTTGTATAGTATATTTATTTCTCTTCATCAAAAAAATTGGCTACATGTCTGTTCTAGGGATCTACTAATGTATTTGTACTATACTTTGTCGGCATAGATTTGGGGTATTGCTCGATTCAATGGCCGCAGGAAGAAATTGAGGTTGTCGCCACAAATTGCTACTCTGATGAGTAGAAATCACCGATCCAAATTTTTGGATCATCTCTTGGCGCTATTCTGATATCTAAAATGTCTCTTTATACAGCTTTGCTCTATTCAGTAAAATGTATCAACTGTTTCAAATAAACTAATGAGTAAATTGTATTGGTGGTACATAAACTTGACATGTATGTAGAGTCTAGTACATAAACTTTCAAAATGCTCATTTTGTGCATAAACTTGTCTATTGCGTCAAACAAAGACAAAAAGGACACGACGTAGCTGATTTTGATAATTTGTGGGCTGCTAGAATAATAATTCTGCACGTACGCAAGAAAGGATGTCCTATACATATGGTAAAAATATTATAACATAATGTGTGAAGAGAACAACATATAAAATACCAAAAAAACAAAAAATAATGCAGGGGACAGAAACAAAGAAGGATATATACTTCCATATGCACATCACGTCCTGGTTCGCATGTTAACGTGACAAAAAAAAGTTTTCTTGTGTCATTTTGGACTTGGTTCGCACGCACCTGACAAGTTTATACATTAAAACAAGCATTTTGCAAGTTTATATACTAAATTGTACCCATCTGATAAGTTCATGCACCTCTGATGCAATTTACTCTAAATTAATTCCATACGAAGGTGCCCATTAGATTTGACGCCTTGCCAAAAATTGATAATGACAAAAACTTGAGTAAAGTACTGTCATTATTTGTTTTCCATGAGTGTGTGATATAGGATTGTTCACTTTATTGAGAAAATATGATCTTTTTAAATTTTGGTGATATCAAATTTCAGTAAGGTGATGACGATGGTGTTTAGCTTACCAAACTCTGTTATAAGGTTTTAAACAAAGTTGTAGAATTATCAATAGTCATTTTGTTGTCTTGCTAAAATTTTGGTAATACCAAAATTTGGTAATGATAAAAATACACGGCGACAATCTAAACTGCCCTATATTTCTCCAGCATGATTGGCAAGGGTAGCCAAATTTCTCTTGATTTTTTGTTTTAAAAAATGGTCTTGCTATGGACAGGCCATACTCCATTTTAAAGTTAAGTAACAATTGGAACCAATGCCAAATTCCATGACCATTTTATTTACATGAAGCTTCTAGAGCTGACGACCATAGTCACGAGAGTACACCAATGCGACAAGTGCTCCAGACATTCCTGTGCCTTTTGCAACCGTGAAAACGATTCGCCGTGCAGATCTAGCAAGATACGCCTTGGCCCCATTACTATACGGCGATAGTTACAGATACCGTGATACAGACACCATTTTTTTGTTAAACTTTGGTACGTAAGACACATGAACCATGTCAAAAAGACGTGCTCTTTGACCTTGGCGGTGTAATGTCTACGCAAACCAGTTTTCTAGCCCTTAAATAGCATGATGCTTTTAGCACAATACTTCACATCTGGTACTTTGGAAATTCCTATGTTGCATGGATTTTCTCACTCTCTTCTATGTTTCTAAAATTTGCCTATCCCTTATATGCCTTTGAGTTTTTCTTCATCCCCTTTATTCCAATTTCATTAGTTGACCGTTAAATTTTCTCTAAAATGATAATATTCATTTTCACATCTGTCACTTACCTGTGAACTAAAAAGACAATTCTTAAAGCTGAAATATATTATTTTAGAAAAATAAAACAACACTTAATTATTTGACCCACTGGCTTAAAATTTTAATTTAATTTCTATAATTAATTTTATATTATGCAAATATTTGTATTGAAATTTAAGCCTAAATAATTTTTTTAATTTCTTGGGAATACTGTGTGTATTTTATAATATTTTTTAAAATTTTGTTTGAAATTTTAAATTTATTTTTAAAATATTAAGTCAAATAATTATCTCATTAGATTTTATAATAAATTCAATTTTCTTTTCATATTGAGATTTATGTTTATTGAGTAATTACATGGATATAAGATAATGGCAATATAGTCATCTTAAAATAAACATAATGGTCAACTAATAAAATGTGTTTAGAGATGATGAGATAAAAACTCAGGGACATGTAAAATATTGAGAAATTTTCAGAGGCACCGAAATGATCAAGGAAAACTTGTGGATACGCAAAGAATTGCCCCAATATATCGCCACAGATACGTGCATATATTATATTGTACATACATGCATGCACCGTGAAAATTATTGGAGGGACTAAATTTGATCTCTTTATTGTGGACACCAGCACATATTCACTTTTGAAGGCCCATTTGAATCAAAAGAATTGAGTAGGAATTTTGTAGGATTCAAATCCTATAGGAAAATTTCCTTTATAGCCCTTTGAAACAAAGGATTGGGGAATCCCAAATCTTCCAAAATTCCTATGGAATGCCTCTTTGCATACAAGTTTTGGAGGAAAATTACAATGAGAGCTCAAACCTCTTGTAAAATTTTTTATGAGTCTATCTCTCATCCGATTCCTGTGTTTTTCGTGCGGTCCTATCAAACAGTCAATGCCCCTGTGATTTCACAGAGGTTTGTAAAAATATAGGAACAAGAAAAATATATGAATAGAATGCCTTACACATAGAATTCCTACATGAATTGAAAATACAGGAAAGTTCAAAAACTGTCGTTTGATTAGGACACAGGTAAAACACAGGAATTGTGACTTATATGAAGTAAAAAATAAGAAAAAAGCTTATGCTTCTTTTCCTCCAAAATCTTAATATAATAGCTTATTCCACAGGAATTTTGTAGGATTCAATCCTTTAATTTAAAGGGCTCTATAGGATTCTTTTCCATAAGATTCAAATCATATCAAATTCCTTTGTTTTCCTTTTGATTCAAAGAGAGCCTCAATACTGTATTTTTTTGTGTTTTGTAATCCTCTGTTTAGCATTTATATTTCTATCAAAATCCTATGTTTTTCTTATTTCTCTGTTTTTATAATCCTGCGATTCAAAGGGAGTATTGGCCAATATCAAGGCCGAAACTAGGCTATATATTTTCACTATTTAGTTTGCAGGTCAGTTTCGCCATAAATTTATGCACTTCAAGGAAGATTTGAACAGTCCACAACTCTGCATCTGTACGATTTTTAAGTCTATGATAAAGCTGATTTAAAATTTTTAAATCAAGGCTAAAGATCAAACATACGCTTATAATGGGGCACTTATTTGTGTCCTGGCTAGGCCCTAGTCTCTGTGACCCTTCCTCTGAACTTTTAATTATGGACATTGGGAGATCACACATGACAACAGCTCGTGAGTCATTGGAACCTTCCCATTATTATGGCCGCTACTGCCAAGTTAGCTAATCCACAAGCTTAAGCACAGTACAATAACCACACTAATAATAGAATATTTGTGTTTATAAAATTTCTACTTTCTCCACCGTTCTTTTCTATGTTTTCACTGCAAAGCCGGCAAAACCTTAGCCAGCAGCGATTATACAACAATTATATTTTCGACATTCTAACCTGCAAGGATTCATGTGACGAAAGCGATGGGCGATGAGATCACTCCATGCCCCATGATACAACTCCACACAACCCCAAATGGCACTTATCTCATTGCCTGAGCCTTCGACATGTGTCGCCCTTCTCGTGGCCTTCTTCTCCCTCCCTATTCGTCTCCACCCGAGAGCATAAGTGTGGACTGTGGAGACGTCTCAACCTCCAGCGTCTAAAGAGCCAGAAAACACAAAGATCACGAGCTCTTTCACAAAATATTAGGGAACCTGTTGTCATCGACGCCACGCTCGCATTGCAACAATTTTCGATTTTAGCTCTCTTGCTGGCTAGAGGCGAGCAAGAGAGCACCAGTTTTGTCCCCTGTTTCTTGAAGCAGAGCATGGGAGGAGGAGGAGCTTCGAGGCTCGGTTTGCCGCGGTTGATGGCGGCGGCGTTCGTTCTATTCGCATTGTGTGGGGTTGGTGTCCATGGAAGGAGCCATATCCACAAGAAACCGCACGGCGGCGGCCGGCACAGGGGAGGAGGTACAGTGGTGTCGTCCCCTGCGGTTCCACCGGCGGACGAGCAGACGAAGCCGCCGCCGGCTGGCATTGTGCCCTCCGACCCGGCAATCCCCGCCGAGCCGGAGCAGTGCGTGTTCGACGTCAGGGCGTTCGGTGCCGTGGGCGACGGCGCGACGGACGACACCGAGGCGTTCCGTGCGGCGTGGAGGGCGGCCTGCGCCGTCGACTCGGCCGTGATCCTTGTGCCGTCCGACGGCTCGTTCACCATCACCACCACCACGTTCGCCGGGCCGTGCAAGCCCGGACTCATCTTCCAAGTAGGGACAGCTAGCACTTGTAACATTATTCGTTGCTTCATTTCTTTCGGCATCTGCTGCCAGATGATAAGCGGCGGCGGGCGTCGTGCGTGCGCGTAGGTGGATGGGGTGTTGATGCCGCCGAACGGGCCGGACTGCTGGCCGCCGTCGGATAATCGGCGGCAGTGGCTCGTCTTCTCCAACCTCAACGGCCTGACACTCCGCGGCGCCGGCACAATCGAGGGCAACGGCGAGGACTGGTGGAACCTCCCCTGCAAGCCTCACAGGGTCGTACAAACACTCCCCAATCCTATTCCATGATTCTTACTACATTATATTGATGAATGAACACTGACCTGAGCTACCAACTCTGCTCTGCAGGGTCCGAACGGGTCGACGCTGCGTGGCCCGTGCGACAGCCCGACGGTACGCAATTACAGCATCATTAGCACAAATTCAGCAGCATCGGTAAACTCATTAGATTAGCATATATGGTGTCGTTGTTGGTGGTGTACGTGCAGCTGGTAAGGTTCTTCATGAGCCAGAACCTGGTGGTGGAGGGCCTGAGGGTGGAGAACAGCCCGGAGTTCCACTTCCGTTTCGACGGCTGCAGCGACGTGCGCGTCGACGGGCTGTCCATCAGGTCGCCGGCCAACAGCCCAAACACCGACGGCATCCACGTCGAGAACACGGAGCGCGTTGCCATTTACAACTCCATGATCAGCAATGGTATGTATGTCGTACATACATACGGAATTGCAATTGTCACTGCTGCTGCTGCTCTTTTTGTTCCTCCCGTCGTTACATCTGTAACGTGAATGGGACATGACATTTCGTTCCGGTGTAGGTGATGACTGCATCTCAATTGGGACGGGGAGCTACGACGTCGACATACAAAATGTTACCTGCGGCCCTGGACACGGTATAAGGTAGACCCCATTCTCGTCTCTCTCTCTCTTTCTTGTTTATTATTTATTCATTTTTGAATGCCCAGTTCTGTTATTGGATTGAAGAGAACAAAAAAGCAGAAAGATTGTATCACATGGTCCCATGCCTTCTTTTGGTTCCTCTCTCATTTATAAATTCGGTTGGCAACAGTTTTTCTGTACATATTTAGACGTTTTTTTTTTCTTTTTGGGTTGGATGGTCTGTGGGCACGGAGCAACCTCTGAATATACGGTTCAGGAGGAAGCAGCACACCGTCAGAAACATCCAAAGCGTATAAACGCATGATGGCATCAGCTTAGCTACCACACTACCACCCCTTATTTCTGCTCGTCTTGTTCTGGCTTATGTTCAGGCGTCATAGATTACATAAGCATATACGCATTTTTAGTTGGTCACTGGTTCACATCTTCACAGGAAGTGGAGAGTCTGAATTAAAACAAAAAAGAAGAAAAGTCAGTCACATGATGATACTGTAAGAATTTAGTTCACATGACTTCACGTGTACAGAGAATGGAGGCGCTGCCACCTATTTCAACATTTGGTCACGGGTTGTCGAGCAGGTGATCACGGTTTTTTTTTTTCCTGCAGAATACATTTTGAGCAAAGTCGTCTCTCCGTGTTTGCTTTTGTTCATTCTCTGCTGCTGATAGACACTGATTGACTGCCGCCAATTGGTTTGGCGCAAAAAAGAAGAGAGATGCATGGATTTATTAATTTTGGTGTCGCGTGCATTAATTAATTGTTGCAGCATCGGGAGCCTGGGCGTGCACAACTCGCAGGCGTGCGTGGCGAACGTGACGGTGCGGAACGCGGTGATCCGGAACTCGGACAACGGCCTGCGGATCAAGACGTGGCAGGGTGGGATGGGTGCCGTGTCCGGGATCAGCTTCGACACGGTGACCATGGAGAACGTCCGCAACTGCATCATCATCGACCAGTACTACTGCCTCGACAAGCGGTGCATGAACCAGTCCACCGCCGTGCACGTCACCGACGTCTCCTACGCCAACGTCCGCGGATCCTACGACGTCCGCGCCGCGCCCATCCACTTCGCCTGCAGCGACACCGTCCCTTGCACCAACATCACCATGTCCGAGGTCGAGCTGCTCCCCTTCTCCGGCGAGCTCGTCGACGACCCCTTCTGCTGGAGCGCCTACGGCCTCCAGCAGACGCCCACCATCCCTCCCATCTACTGCCTCCAGGACGGCCTGCCGGACTCCCTGCTCGACAACCCGGATCTCAAATGCCGATGATCACCTATCTCAGTTGGCTGACGATGACTACAGCATATGCAATTACTTACTAAAGTTATTACTAGTCTCTTTTTTCAGGGAAATTACTAGCCTAATTAGTTTTGAGTTATGATGTGGAGTTGTACATGTTGCCCTACTGCTCCCACTCGATAAACACCACTTATTGCTTAACTAGTGAAATGCTCCTGCTAACGCTACGGTTATATTTATTGGTACCAACAACAAAATGAATAATTATTTTTCAGCAAATAAATCTAAACTATTGCTTTATTACAACATAACTAAATACAAAATGTGTAAACATTTTATTCCATCATCGGATCACATTCATTGCCAGGTCAATGAATAACTCTTTTCTGATCATCAATATATCACTTGTCATGCCCAAATCATACAACAAGGAGTGGCATTTAAAGTCATGGCACTATTAATAGTCAGCAATTAATGACATTATGGAAAATATGTCGAGCAGTTAGCAGTTAATCAAACACAGTTGCATCCGAGATGGATGCACACCTTACACCAGAAAGAAATGTTGATGGCAACTGATGCATTCAGATCAAAGCTAATAGTCTCTTCTTCATTGTCAATGTAGATGTCATACTTTAGACCAAAATAAGCATTCAGTTTAGGTAACCGTAAAGTAACTTTACCTTACAAAGATATAATCAAGAATAGTATGCAGCATGGACTATTTCAGTAATCCACCCCAAATGCACCTAGAAAGAGAATAAAATTTGAAGTGATTGATAAGAACACGATATTATTACCACAAAAAAAAAGTGGCAGACCATGAAATCTGGTATTCAGTTTTCCAAGGGGACCTTTTAGAGATGATTTGTGTATGGCACATTGATGAAACTGTAAACAGAAAACCTACAACATGAAGTCACATGAAAGGTTCAAAAGAAATCACGTTCATAAGATTTGATCCTAAACTCACTGCATATCTCGTCCTTACAGTCATCTACTTTATAACATTATAAATAGTCATCCTTCACTAAAAAGACCAAACATTGATCTACAGGGAAAGGACTATGTTTGTGAAAGTTGTATGACAACCTTTTGGACTATTGTAATGTTCCAAAGGAAAATATAAATAAAGCAGGAGTCACCATCTGTGGAGAATGGAGATCATACATATACCTCAAGACCAGCCAAGGATTCATGAATTTAATGAGAAAGTGAGTATCTGCTCGGGCCTATATAAGTTTCCATTGAGTCTTGAAATTGGCATGGCATTTTTAGGCAATAAAATACATCGGAAATCCGATTTTTATCTTAGCAGTTATGCACTTTTATTAGTAGGGCATGTGAGTATATTATATGGAAAAGCGTGCAATTAACCAATTGTACATATAACTAGATGATGCCCCGCGCGTTGCTGCGGAAATTGATGATAGTATTTCAAATAAACACTGTATTTACGTCTCTGTTTGAAAAGGAAATTCACACTGTAGTGACCGTACATTTAGACAAAGATTCATACCAAATTTACATAGGCACTACACAGGCCCTTGAATCTTCCTATTGCGTCACGCCAATGTTTGGGTTAGGTATTAAGTGGGAGCAACACTTTCTCAACAAAAAAAGATGCTAACTGAAAATAATGGAATGATAAAACTAAAAAAAGGTTCTTCTACAACTAAATTAAATGAATGTTGCATAAGGGTTACCAAAATAGTTTTGGGAATTGAATCTAAGCTCTTTCTTCACTGAAATAATCTAATGAGAGTTAAGCAAGGGCAAAATATGTATGTGATGGCAGAAATCTTAAACCTCCATATGACCACATCCTAGTGGAAGACATCCAGGTAGAAATCCTAAATCTAATGAGATTTAAGGTGGACTCTGCCTCCGATTTATCTAGTAGTTCATCTCATGTGTATTTGTCCAGCTCCAACCTGAAAAGATGTATATATAGCTCATAAAGAAAAGTATATTACAACAGTTAGTATAAATCTGTAATAAAGGCAAAAATGACCCATAGACACAAAAATAGGACATGAATGTTATCAAAACAGGTGAAGAACAGGAAAAATATAAAATACACGTACCATGTGTTTCACTATCCGTGGATCCGCAGATGGTGTTCTATTATGCCATGGCAATAAAATCTTGATGCACATGAAATTGTTAATATTTACTAATTAAAAAACAAAAGGCTAGGAAACAACCTTGATTCCTTGAACATTTCAGAAACAACCTTGAGTAACAACCTTGTCGAGTAGGATCAATTCTCATCAGGAAGATATTGCTGAAATTTAAAGGCATATATTAGTGAAATAGGATGAACACAGGATTTAGCGTGAAGAGACTAATTATTATGAAAGAATAGAATATGCAATACACAAGAATTGCTGACCTGCGACTGAGAGAAAAGGTAATCAGGAATAATGAACCAATTTTATGGGAATAGAAATATAGAATTGAGGAAAAGAATGGCTGATCTGCGACTGATAGAATTGAGGAAAAGAATTGCTGACCTGCGACTGAGAGAACCACAACCCGGCTTGTGCTGTTGATTAGTGTGAATCTCAACCAACAGCACCCGGAGATGACTATCGCTGGATATGTTCAATAATAAAGCTCCGGTGCCATCTTCTGCCAACCCATCTCTGCAACCAATAAACATATGCAGCCATGCAGGCATTGGGGATTGGTGGAGGAGACAATTATTTCATCTCCACGTGTGCGGTATTCATAGTTGCACAAAGAAAATACAGAACACAAACAAAGACAGCATAACAAAATAAAATTCGGTGGAAAGCAGTCAGCCTAGTGAAGCAGAACATACCGAATTTATCTTTGCAGATTGGAAATCCACAGGAACAGTACAGCACAATCAGTAGTTGGAAGGATCTTTGTGTAGCAGCAGCAAATACGCTTATGTACATAGAAAAAAGTCATAAGAATGCAAATGGTAATAATAGGAAAACTACAAATCGATCAAATAATAACTGGAAGCATCTCGATTATTACCTATGGAGCTCGGAGGACAATTCAGAAGGTCGTACATGCGAAAACTTGGATTGAAATGAAGATAGTGGACGGTGGATGAGAAGGTGAATTTGTGTGGGTTGAAGGATAATAAGTAAAGGAGGAGGAGGAGGATTTCGCCGCGACATTAGGGAGGTACAAAGTTAATTTCTTCATAGAAGCCATCAAGAAGCAACGGTTTTCGTTTAGTGGATGTGGGGCCGAGTGAAGGCGAGGAAGGGGAGTGGTAGGGGAAGGGGCGGCAGGGGAGTGACTGGTGGGAGGGGAGAGGTCGCCGGACGACCACCGGCGAGTGGAAGGTTCGCCGGAGGGATGGAACTCGATAGCCGAGAGGAGCAAGGTGCTTGACGGCCAATGGGAGGGGGGGAATAATGGGGAGGGCGTGATGGATGGCTTCCGAAAGGAGGTGGATTGAGGGAGGCGCCGCCGGGGAGGGGGGGAGCAGCGGTGAGGCGCTCATAGTGGCTGCAGGCGACGGGTGGTGCCGCACCCCCTTTTTTTTCTTCAAGATGCGGAAGAGGAGTGGACAGGGATCGATCTCTTCCAGGATTGGGCTGGGCTTTCCTTTGCACTGTTGGGCCTCAAACAGCAAATACATGTGACGATGAGGGGATTAGCTAACCGTTTAGATGAAATCTAATGGCTGTAAACGAATGCGATGACGTGGATCAACCACAGGGAAGGAAATTCAGGTAGTGGGGATCATTTGTATAGGTATATAGGATTAAGAAACCACCAACAATGATTATCAAACCCATAAATGCCCTAAAATCACATAAATTGTTTTGTCATAGTTTGCATTAATCAAAAAACAACCTGACAAGAAAGCTAGTAATACCTAAAGGCTGATATCGTCAGGTATCATATCATCTCAAGAAATGGTCCTTCACATTGTACCTCAAGGTTCCGATATCGCGAGGTACTAAACTAAAATCCAACCCTTGATTGAGCAAGGATATGATTGTATCATGTTAAATCAACGGTTGGATTTAGTTTAGTACCTCGTGGTACCGGTATCTCGAGATATAATATGATGGACCATAAAAACTCTCTATAATTATACATCTCTATGTTCTTTCAATTTACATAACTGATTTCACTGTGGCTACGTTCTTTCGATTTGCATAACCATTTTTGTCCGTAGTGTTAACACATGTGTTTTACTAGTTATATTTCTGGCACATTCAAACTGCATTCTCACAAATATACTATTTGTTTACCCATTTGTAATTTTCGTCTATGTGTCAGTGGCATGTACCATCCTCCTGAAATCAGAGTATCTGACAGTGGTGCGGCACTGTTACTGATATGCCGTAGAGGTAATCATAGAAATGTTTGTATCACCTACTATGTTTATGGATATTATGAATAGAGTTGTTCTGTTCCCTAAAATAGTTAATTTACTATTGATGAATAAATATATGATTCATTCATGATACTCTCTTTGTGTTATGTTATTGTTTCTAAATAGTCCCTAATCATGTCATATGTGGAACAAATATGATTCTAAGATTAGCACATATATTGATTATTGATCATGTCTCATGGATCATGGTATGGAGATACCAAATCAATAATATGGACACATGTTAAAGAACATGTCGTTGGATAGATCCACATGAGAAACTGCAAGGATTACTTGTGACATCAGTTGGTCTCAAGCAGTGGTGATGTTGATTGCTTAGACCTGAGATCGTCATGGTTCTCAGCATGCTGCACTGTAACTTGACAGTTATAAAGATAGTCTTCAGGTTTGCTACGAAACATGTAGTGAGATGTGATCAATAAAGATGGGATTCACCCCTCCTTGTTCATGGGAGAGATATCTCATGGGCCCCTCGATGTAATTGATTACGGAAGTGCATGGCCATGCCGAGTGATTGAGTCAATCATGAGATGGGTAATTTAATATAGGATCAAATGAATGATTAAGCTATTAAAAGGATGGCACATGCCTCTCCTTGTGCTTAATTGATATCGCGAGGCAAAGGGACTCGAACATAGATACGGTATAGGTTCAGCTGATATGATCTTTGTGTATGCTTGACATGTCAATATGCCTTGCTAGAGACCGCTATTGATACACGAACCAAAAAGGTATTTTTAGTTGCAACCAAGTATATATGAGTCTTTTGGATCACACACACTTAATGGGTTAGAATGAAGAGTTGGATGAAAATTCAACAGGTGCTCAGTTCGAATAGGGATCCGAGTAGAGTTCTGATGGGCTTGCAAGGCCTAATCAGAAACTCTATATATTCAAGGACGAGGGGCTAAGAGAAATACAACATTCGAAAACACCCAAAACCCTAGGTGCCTTTCCCACAAACAAAACCCTAGCCGTGCACGAGAGCTAGCACAACCCCAAACGGTGTTGCACCCCTGGACGTGTGGATACCGGCAGAGGTGTTGCTGTGTTGCGGCGCTGATTGGCGTGGGATCACGAGGAGACGTTCACACGTGGAGGACACGATTGGATCAACTACTTCCTCTACATCGACATGTACTTCGTCGGGTTCGGCTACCCCGACTCTACTTCCACTGCTTTGTGCGTCGAGTGGTAACGATCTATGATGCGGTAGAAATTTTGATTTATATCTATCCTAGCTTACACATATCCCTTCATCCTGGCCAACCAATAAAAAAATATAGGGTCTTTTTGTCATTGACAGGTCAAACGTTCTTTACTCAATCTCTCCTCTCTTCTTCTTGAACCCCCTCCGCAAGCTATTTGTTGCCTTCTTTCTCGTTGTCCTCACTCTCTCTCCGTCTCTCTATTCTTACCGAGCTCCTTGATCTCGGGCTCCCCTGACCTGTCATGCTGCTACCTAACCAGAGTTTGGAGCATTGTATACAATCCATGCCCTCTCGTTGAACTTGCTATCCTTTATCTATAATTTGAAGCTGTCCGTTCTCTCCACTGGCATCACTCTCGGCCATTACCTTGATGCCTTTGGCAACATACCACAGCGTTTGAACAGAAGAGGTAGAGAGTGGTATGGAAAAAGATGGAGTGGCCAATGATCCCTTCTTGTTCCTATCATAATCTCCCCACTTTTGCGATTGAACAATTGACTGATGTCCTGATGACCGGAGCATATAAAAATGACCTTTAATTCCATACGAATAGTGGATTACAACTATATATATGCTAAACGATATGGCTCACACACTGCCCTGCAGCAAGGGGGTTAGGAACCCCTAGTAATTAACTATTTGACACTCACAAACATTAAGTACAAAAGAAATCAAATGAAACAAAATAAACTGAGTCCAAAATAACAAATGTAAAAGGCCCTCTTCCTCGTTAGTTAAAGACCTACTCAACAAATGCAGGTCGGGTCATGATAATAAACAAATTTAGACACTGTCAAGAAAACACAAAATTAGTAAATAGATTTATGTAAAAGAAGCAAAAACCAACCAGGTCGTCCCATATCCATGGGCATCCTGCACATATGCATTCATGACGTGACATCTCGTCACATTCATTGATGACTCAGATCATGTTGGCCAGTGTCATGCAGTTCTGTGCCATCTGGTTGAGCATAATGTCGAACTTCTCCAGGGGGTTCCTGATCCCGCCCTGCTTGAACGGCCGATCGCACGACTCGAAGTCCTGCACGGCGAGCTGAAGCATGATCTTGGCCGTGGCCTTGTCCTTGAAGGTGATGGCCCGCTGCGCCGCGCCGATGGTGTCCTGGGTGTTCATGTACATGGTGTCGCAGAAGCTGAGCGCCTGCGTCTGCTGCGGCAGCGAGCCGCGGGACACCTTGATGACGTGCTTCCTCGCCTGCGCCGTGCGCTTGGCGAACGCGTCCACCTGCATGTTCAGCACGGCTACGCTGTCGATCACCGGGTACTTGGACGCGTGACGCCCCGCCGTGCTCTTGCACACGTCTGGGAAGGGCGTCCGCGAGCAGATGTCGGCCACCTGCGGCGGCACGGCGCCGCCCCTCTTCTTCGCCTGCGCCACGTGTGGGAGGAGGCCGGAGGAGAGCAACGCCACCGCGGCGAGGAGGGGGACGAGCTGTCCGTAGGCTGGTCCCATGGTTTATTCTATTGGGTCACTCGTGGTGGCGGAAGCTTATATATATACGTACGTGCAGGGCCGCAGGAGGGCAAGGAGAGGGTGGTGAGATGGGCAAGGCAGGATCGTGGGGCTCTTATAGCATGCGCTCGGCCTCGGAAATGGCGGGTGGCCTCTAGCTCTGCATCATATAACGTCCACTGGTTTTCCTATGCTACCTTCCTTCAACACATGTTTTTTGGTTGTGGTAACTCTATTCGTCAGCAACTCTTGTGGGATGCTAGAAATAGCTTAACTAATTTCATGGTGGACATCGATCGTCTTTACTTCAGTTGTTTTCTTGAAAATAACGTTGATGATGATAAAAAGAAGGCAAGAGATAGAAATTAGCTAGTGCGCATGATAAAATCATATGAAGTCTTTAGTGCGCATGTTCTAATATATACTTGACCGGCCAGGCCATGTAACTATGCTAGCAGCTGACTACGTACCAAAATCATAATGGTTAAATTACACCTCTAGTCAGTCGGTCCATGATAATTTTTATTTCCCTTGGCTTTTTGGCGTTTAAGCTTACGGGAATGAAGGGTAACCGATAGGATATGACAGCATAAAACAAACATTTTACTGCGTCAACCAGTAAACCATATGAGTAAAATCTGGATCATCACCACTAGAGTCTAGATGCGCAACGTAGCAGAAGTAGAGTACTGAGGAACAAATATTTATCAAAGAAAACCCTCTTTCAAGTAAAACACAAAGCAGGGGACTCCCAGTTCTGGTCTGGCCTTATGGAGGTCAAAGATTAGTTTTTCATGTTTTGTAAGAAAAAAGTGGGGAATGGTGAGAATACTCTTTTCTGGGAAGAAGAATGGTTGGGAGATAAACCCCTTGCTGAGAAATACAAAAAACTTGTATGACATTACACTTTCAAAACAAGTCAAAGTAAGTGCGGTAAGAGAAAAGGGCCTGAAAAGCCTGAAATTCAGGAGAGATCTAAGTGGTGCAAAAAAAAACAGAGCTGGGAGGCCCTTCAAGCAGAGTGGAATGGGTTTAGTTTTAATAATGATAAAGATAGATGTATTTGGAAACTCACAAAAAATGGAGACTTTACTGTAAAATCCTTTTATAAGGCTCTACAGATCCAATCTACTGTTTTTCCTTTCAGGAAATTGTGGGGTTTTAAAATACCACTTATAGTGAAGATTTTCATTTGGCTGCTTCTGAAAGATAGTATCCTCACAAAGGATATCCTGACTAAAAGGGGATGGAAAAAAGGCAATGATAAATGTGTTCTATGTGGTGCAAAAGAAACAATAGAACATTTGTTCCTGAAATGCCCTTTGGCAAATTTTGGATGGAATGTTATCTGTAGCTCCCTTGGGATCAAAAAGCCAAATAATATGAAACATATGTTTGGTGCGTGGCTGATGGGTTTTGAAAAAAGGGTAGTCTGCTAGCAGCTGTAGGGTGTGCAGCTGTGGTTTGGGGGATTTGGAAAACTAGGAATGACGCCTGTTTCAGAAATATTTTCCCTAAAAACCCAGTAGAGCTGATTTACAAAATTTGTCATTGTATTTGTGAATAGGCTATTTTGCAGACCAAGGAGGAAGAAGCAGGAAAACTGAGGCAGGGGGCACTGTTGCTATGACAGGTGGCAGACGAGGTTTTTGAAGCAGCTAAAGGATGGCGTTCTACTGCTAGAAGACTGATGTGATCTCTCAGAAAGGGAACAAGGGAAGGGAAGCAGAGAAGAAAAGGAGAAGGAACTGGGAAGAGCTTTTGACATATCTGAAATGCGTGATGTAATAAGTTAGAAAAAAGAAGAAACTTTGCGGCTGCGCAGCAAGGCACCATGCTTTGGCAGTTAGCCAGCTGTTTTTAGTTCTCTTTCATGTAAACTCGGATGTTGTAATATCTGTGTTTCTAGTAATGGAAACAGGGGACGCGTTCCCTTTTCTCAAAAAAAAAAAGCAGAAGTAGAGTATGAGTAGCCGGGTGTTAGTGGTATAATTTGGCTAATAGATTTTTATTTGAGTAGGCCAACTTATTTAGGTTAGCTTCCATTCTGCCATAGTCTCTTGAGTGGTTTTCTTGAAAAAAGATCCATTAAATTTGTTTGTGCAGCAGGTTGCTGTTATTTGTCCAAAGGTTTACATGGAGGAGGCTACAGAGTTGATTGATATAGCTTAATTTATGTTGCTGCTATCACATACTGTTTGGACAGAGATATGGAGTATATGAAGACTTGCATGCAGCTGGTTGCTTGGTTGCTCAGTTCTGCATGGTTGCAGTTGCAGCTAGTGGTGATTCGTGGATCGAAGGCCTTGCTTCTTACCTGATGCTCACATGCAGAGGCAGGAGCTAAACCAGATATATTGGACAGGAGCTGAATCGAATTGAATTGAAAGGAGTCATGTGTGGTCACGTTGGCGTGCATGCATGCGAGGGTGTTCTATGGGAAATCATGTATCTTAGCCTTTCATTTTTGTTAAGATTGAGTCAGATATAGCACTAGAGATTACATTTTTGCAGGAGATTCGGTTAGGATTGAGTCCTATTCGATGTTGGAGTCATGTGGGTTTCTATACTCAGAAGTTGCGTGTGTTATATGCCATATATACTAAGGTATTAAAGTCAATTTTAGGTCTCTGGAACAATTATCCGAGGTGTAATTTATCTTTGTTGGTTTACTCCACAAAAGAGGGGAATTCTTTGTTGCTTTACTTGGACAGCATCCGTTCATCGCCATGAAGTATGACGTTTATCTTGTGGTCGCGTAGATTAATTTTATGTAGCAACACCCGGTCTGACATGGCAATGTTTGTCATACTAATGTATAGATGTATTTACAATAATCGTGTATTCTGGATAGGGGTGAAAGCGGCCAAGGAAATTCCTGATCTACTGTCTATAGTTTGTGAAATTGACTGGACGGAGGAAACGAAAATGGTAAACGAAAACGATAAATAATACGAAAATGATAATGAAAATGATTTGACTGTTTACCTACCATATTACCATATTGTCGGTAAACGTATTATTATGGTAATTAGCTTTTACAAATACGGAAAATTACTATTTTAACAAGGCCCATGTCAGTTCCCTTAGTTGTAGTGCTCAATTATTCCTCCCACAAGATTATAGGAAGGACAAAGGAAAAGGAACGCATACTATACGAGAAGGAGGACTAGGACAACACACACCTAGCATACCAAGTGGAGTCATATCCTAGCCGCCCAATACTCGCTCAAGTAGACCATGCATCGTGCAAACACGTGGTGACATCCTCTAGTTATGATAAACTGCTAGTTAAGGCGTGATGTTATAATTCCTTGTTTGCGACAAGAATTACCAACTTAGCGGCTTTTGACCAATCGACATGTTTCCGATCGAATTATTACATTTCTTATTTTCTAATATTTATGGTATTGTTTTTATTTCTGGCCTACCGTTTTTGATTCCATTCCTGAGAAATAATATGGATATGAACATGGTTTGATTGTTTGCCTACCGTTTTCATCCCTAATTGCGGACACCTTTACGAATATGGCATGATGCCCACCAAATTATGGCGTGATACAGATTAGACTGGCATGATCACGAAAGATAACCTAGTTAGTTTATAAGATTTCTTTCTTACCTAATCTGTTTTGCTTTTTGGAATCACCGAGTCTGACTAGGGACACTTTATCAGGGTACAAATACACATGGCTTAGCAGGGCTCAAGGATAAGCCACAGTAAGCGTGAAGACACCCAATCTACCAATTCATCAAAGCCCTATGAAAATGACTTGTTAACTTGCTGACACACCATCAACTAGCCCCACATGCTTTGTCCTCGGGAGAGCAGTGACCACCAAGAAAGCAAAGCTCAACACTGGTAACCTCATCTGAAATTGCAAACATCGGGTTAAGTATAAGAATATACTTGCAAGTCTTTCCCAAAATTATCTACAATGGACCTCCAATATTCAAACAAACTTGGCACAACATGCGAAGTACATCATCATCCAAATATCCACCCATTTTAACCCAAGTTGGATGCAAACATGAGTAACTAACACATCAAGCATCGTCTACAACCGTGAACACAACTATTCATATAGATTTATATGCTGATCAAAGGTATACAACTAGACCCACATGAAATGAACAATGATCAAGTGGTACACACCCCATCGAGTGTTGTATCCAATTGATTCAAGCTCATTACATGTCCTTTCCCAATCCCACATGAACCACCTATACCACGTCGGGGATCCTGACGACTCAATCACGTGCATATGTGATGTGACCAAGGCAGGCACGCCATGCGAGAGGCACTTCCGGCCAACATAGGCACCCTAGGCCTTCCAAAGGGCTACCTTCCCTGGCCAATGTGGTATAAGTGCTCACCCTAGAACTAGTACTAGGGCAAGCTGGTTCCCAGTAAGGCATGTGGTAAGTATGTAGGGTGCTTGAATAAACATTAACATGTTTAGTCCTTAACAACCTAGACAGCTACTTGCTCATCGACCTATCACTGTTCAAGTCAAGCATGTTTTAACAACCATTAAATTAATATTGTAGGTGCGCAAGTTTTATGCCTATTAACGCGAGTTGTCAACATACCACAAATGATAACTCTCTGTCGATATAGTTCTACTAAGACTAAGTATGGCTAAGCATTGGTGAATAAATTGCACCAACCCTTCCCAACCAGGTGATATAGGTAGATGGCAGCAACATAATTGAGGGAAAATGCATGAACTGGACATATATTAAACTACCCAATACCGACATCTCAACAACTAACTAGCACATGCATAAATATACATATAGTTTCACAATCAAATCAGTTTATTCAAAGCTTAGGTTCTATATGCTTATGTGCTTGCCTTGATACTGCAATTGGTCACTCTCGACCTCTGGATACTGCTCGTCACACTCCGAAACTTCTGAATCTATCAAAAAAAAAAGGCAATATGCGAAACATACACATGCAACATGATCAATAAATTAAGACAAGTCATATAGATATCCTAATATAGTTTTAGGTGAAATAATCATCACATTTGTATTTGTGGTTCGGGATCTATAAAATTGACAAGTCATAGATGCTGAAAATGTCAGCTTCTGTGATTAATTCAGAACTGCCTAGGGCATTAGAACTAATTTGCATTTCAAACAAAGATTTTATACATGTGATCATTTTTAGATGGAATTATATACCACTCACTGGTCCTAAGAAAAAAATATTTCACAGCTATTGGTGTTGGCATGAATTTTTTATGAATTTTATAAGTTTGAACATGAAGAAGGTAAAAAATTCACAAACTTGTGTTTAAGAGGTAGTTTTGTCAAAATCTTTTATGCAACAGTGAAGAGTATTACTTAGAAGATTAACAAATTTGGTTTCATAATTTTATCAGATTTCATGAATTACCAAAGTTACAAGTGAGTAGGGCACATAGAGCAATTCATAATTTTAGAATAAAACCAGTACAGAAGTGTCCTTCAACAATTAATAGCACATTTTTATGAAGTTAAAGAAATTTGGTTCACTGGAATTGGAGCTCATATGAATTAATTTTGGATTTTAGAAGTCATTACATTTCCTGTTAAAGATTTATTCCAGAAATTATTCGAAATCTTTTCCCATTTTCCTGATTTTCCAACTGGTTGGGCCCACCTGTCGGTGACCTAGCACAGGGGTGAGCGAGGCAGAGGCCTCCCGCTAGCGTTCCTGCCGGCGGCGACGGCGAACAGTGGGGTCTCATTGGTCGGGCCAAAACAAAAAATACAAAGGAGGGCACGGCGCACATGATGGTCGCCAGAGTAGCTCCGACTATGGCGAGCGGCGGAGGGGTGGCTAGGTCGACGGTGCGGGCTGCAATCCGCACGCAGGAGGGCGCGGTTGATGTGCTAAATCGCACCTGGGGAGTGCTAGGGTGCTCATCAAGGTGCCCGCGAGGTCCGGTGGCCTGTGATGAGTTCCGGCGACGCTGCTGGACTTTGGAAACGCGATCTGGGCCATGTCACTCAGCAGCAAGGGTTGGGAGGGTTAGGGGACATCCAGGCAACAGTTTAAATGAAAGGAGAGGTGGCGAAACTAGTCGGCGGCGGCGGAGAAGAAGGTCGACGGCGATCTCTCTCGGTACTGCACAGATGGAGGCATTGCTTGGGGCTGTCAACAGTGGAGAATGAGGCAATGATAATGGCGAAGTGGCTTCGGCAGAGGTGGCCAGCAGCGGTCTGGGTGGCAGATCGATCTATCGGTGGCGACGACACCGCTTCGTCGGGGTCGCGCGGAAGCGTCGTGTTCCCTTACGGACCTACTGGAAGAGAAGAGGGAAAATTAGGTGAGGAGCTATGCAAGAACAAAACGCGAAGGAGGAGACGACGACGGTGACCATATCGCCGATGATGAGCTCACCTTCCCGGGAGCGACAAAAACGGTGAAAACAGGGGCCTGGGCTCTCTCTTTTCTGGTTTCCTTGCATTGGAGGGATGAAAAGAGGCAGAGAATAGAGTGAGGGGGTTGGGAGTCGATGGAAAGGAAGAAGGAAGAGCGGGTGCTCTGCAACGGCATTGTTTCGGTGTCGCCCTCTCCTTTTGCATGGCTGGGGTGGGACCCACTCAAAATTCTTTGCTAAGTGAGTTAAACTAGTAATTTAACCGTGCTAACGCTACGAAAATATTTGCTAATGATGTTTTGACATTAAGATCGAACAAAATAAGATAGATTTCAAGTGATAAAATTACCTCGCAACTTTTATATGTTTCAAAATGCTTTAAGCCATTAAGCGTCCAATGAAATTTACGATCATCTTTTTTTTTTCATTGTACGCACTGTGTCAATCTCAAATTCTCAATCCATTTTTCCTATGTGTACATGCATCACATAAGACAGGTCTTACGGTTCAGGTAAGAACGCCCATTTTATATAGAGATGAGGGGTTTAAATTTGAATGATCGAATATATATAATTGACCGCACAAAATTTTATTTTTAATAACAAACTTTAAACAATGTTTTCTAAAGTTGGGATTTCGAGATATAAAAATCATGTAAGTAGACACTCACGGTGCCTGGCATTCAATGCACTATGCAACGAGATATGTTAACCAGCTATTGTCAGTTGCAATAGAGAACCTGACATGCAAAAATAATAGGAAACATTTGTCCAGAGAACATAAAAAAATGTGATGAGAGAGGGAAGCATGCTATGTATGCAGTAGCAAATAACCAAACAATTATTCAACTTCAAAACATGATAGGGTTTCCAGACCCTGATGAGAATTTACTAAAAAAGGACCGACTAGAATTACTTTTCACAATCATACTCAACTGAAAACTGGTGGTACCATAGACACTCTATCACATAAAAAGTAAATGAGGTATTGTTATTCAGCAATATTCTCTACATACCACTTTGTCGATGATATGGATATGGGGTTACCCATAAGAGGCTAAACTTAGTTTGGCACCTAGAGGTCCGCGTCCGAGGGAGGAGTCGAGGCAGCCCGATGCCTTACCCAAACATAAGGGGCTAGGCGATCACGGTAGCCCGATCCACCTTGAACCCGTGCGCGACGATTACGGCCACTCGGACCCACGCGGTGCGCCCCCGGAAGGGATCAGGCCCGGGGTCTAGCAAGGAGGCCACACCCCACAGAAGGGGTTCGGGCCACCCGAGGCCATGTGGCATGCCCCTGAGGAGGGCACGCCCGGAGGCCTGCGGGGAGGCCGCGGCCCGCAGAAGGGGTTTGGGCCACTCGAGGTCACGTGGCACGCCCCTGAGTAGGGTGCGCCCGGGGGCTTGCGCGGAGGCCACACGCCGAGGGAGAAGGTTAGGCAATCCCCCGCGGCTCGAGAGACTCGTGCGCGGTGCGCCACGTGTATGATCATGACACGCCCCTACGTTCCCTACCCGCACTTCTCTCTGCTAGGGGAAGTGCGGGGAGCAAGATCAACCGCCAACTACCACATTTAATGTTGAAAAGAGAGGCCTAATGTCTGCCCCGTCGCATTTAATGCGATAGGAGGCACCGCTGTCAGGCCCTCATCATCACCCCTTTCACCTGTTTCAAGGGAGAGAGAGGAGAAAGTCTTCAGCCTGTGACTGTGAACTGATCGCGCGGTCACAGACACACGCCTCTCGCCACGCCCGGTCATCGTCGCATTTAATGCGTTGGACGAATGCGTGGGAGAGAGGCTGTGAGAGTTTGGTGTATGGCGTCACCCCTGCCCCAGTTGGCGGCCCGCTGATAGCTAGGCCCCACTGGAGGTTAGGTAGGTTGAACGTACACCTCGTCTGCAGCATGGTGGCCACGCTGTCCATTTCCTCTACCAACTATCGCAACGTGACGACATGGGCAGAAGAGGGGCATGACCCCTGACAAGGCAACGCAGGGGCTCGCTCCCAAAAAAGTCATAAGTCTAGCTCCATAACACGGACACACCTCAGTCATCAGCCCCAGCCCCGTCCCTAGGGAAGTGTTCCATCTAGGTAGAAGGAAAAGAGATTGGGAGAAGAGTCAGATATACTCTGATTATAGCGCAAAAAGATCACCATACCAAATCCTGTAATCCTTCATCCACCATATCAACAACAAGAACAGGAGTAGGGTATTACGCTTCCCCAGCGGCCCGAACTTATATAAATCTCGATGTCTTGTGTGCTTAGTTTGTTTTTCCCTCATGCCCATCTTCTTCTCTTTAGGTCAAACCTCGGTACACCGCACCCCTGTGCCGAACCAAAATGGGGGTCTCCGGGATCCCTGCGTGCCGAGCACACGCATCGACAGTTGGCGCGCCAGATAGGGGGTGCGTTTGCTGAGGCTTGAAGTTCTGAGCTTCCCACTCTCTGGCAAGGTCTTCTTCGCCAAGACTTGTGCCCTTCTACACGCACCATGGCTTGATGCCACCTTGTCCACAAGAGATCAGCAGCCTTGACCCCTCCATGGGCAGAGGGGGCCGGGGGCTACCGAGGAGGCACGACCACCATCGCCCGGCGGGTGCACTTGCGACGTGCTCCCACCCGCTGCACAGAATCTGCAGCCTTGCCCCCTTCCGTGTGGGGAGGGGGCTGGGGGCTGCCTGGAGGCGACCACCGTCGCTGGGCAGGAGCATCGACGTTGTGCTCCTGCCCGCCGCTGCATCGACTTTGACACAACAATCTCGGGTGAACATCTTCCACGCCAATCATCAGATCAAAGATAAGTGCTTTATTTATTCAATTGTCAATCCCATATCCATATTTCCAGCTTTGATTTGGGAGTCTTTTCCCCATTGTCGCTTGCAAGTTCGTATGCCGCCATGAGGGTGTTCATTTCCCGTCCTCGGTTGTAAATGAGCGCTGTTTGTAGCATGTGCCAGGATGCTTGGATTAGCTCGGCTCTGCATGCTGAGGACAAGTGTTCTCGACGTGGACCGTGCCCTAAATACCACCTAAGATCCGAGATCTCGAGCAAAACCCCCTAGGTCGGGGCAGCTTAGATCTCGGCAGAGGAATTTGGTATTCTGTCTGGCCAGTTCCATTTCGGACACTGCCGATGCCCGGACACGATGGGGTTATCCGCTCATTCTTGCACGTTGCTCCAACTAGTTTCCCTTAAGAGATTACCGAGAGATCGGGGTGAATAGACCAAGTGACGGGCCATGCATAACCCTCACTGGCGAATGTTTGTGCTGCTTAAATATGTGCAGGTTTAAGCAGGACTTCAAACTACCCATAACATCTCCATGGCGACAACACCACGTGTCATTAGTACGGCATTTGTCGTGGAGCGCGAAGGCGCACAAGTGACCCCGACGCCCCCGACTATCACTTTCGTGGCAGGATAGCCCGGGATGAAGTCGGCTAGGGAAGCCCTTGGGCCGAGTGGTGGCCTACGGCCTCCTTTGTGCCCGAGCGGTACCCCGCCCCCTTGTCCGGTGGCCTTAGGTGCTTTCGACCCTTAGAGAAGCCATATGGCCCTGAGAGGTTAGGCGGCCCGACGGCCCCGGACCCAGTGGCCAATAGCCCAAAGGACGGTGATGCCAACAATGGCCCCAAACCACCCGAGCCCGACCCCTCCGGATCGGGGCAGCTTAGACCCCTGTGGTTGACAGTGGTACTACCATGGTTTTCCTGCTTTGGTTTAATTCTATCAAATGCAAATTTACTTTCAATCCTTATATGTATTGTGTGTCGGCCCCTCTTTATCCTAGATGTGTGAACGGTTGAGCCAATCATCAAAATAAATAATTCGGGAACGTCCACGCCTTTGTGCCGAAGGACTTGTCTGGCCACGAGCCGTGCCCTGGATACCATCAGATTCCCGAGGTCTTGAGAAAACCTCCTCCGGGTCGGGGAAGCTTAGACACTCGGGATGGGTTTGTGGTATCTGACTTGGTTAGTCTCGACGAATACAGGCTCTCGAGGTCTCTGTGCTCACGCTTTGCCTGAAACCTCCTTAAAATCATGACATAAATGCTCACCAAGTAACAGCAAGTCAAGAGGGAGGGTTTTGTTAGCATGTGTGCACAAAGGTCAAACAAACCGACATATAGGCCTTTGACTCGGCCCAACGGTCCGACACGAAGGCCGGGGGCTACTGTCGGTGATATGGATATGGGGTACCCACAAGAGGCTAAACTTGGTTTGGCACCTAGAGGTCCGCGTCTGAGGGAGGAGTTGAGGCAACCCGATGCCTTATCCAAACATAAAGGGCTAGGCGATCACGGCAGCCCGATCCACCTTGAACCCGTGCACGACGATTACGGCCACTCGGACCCACGTGGCGCGCCCCCGGAAGGAATCAGGCCTGAGGTCCGGCAAGGAGGCCACACCCCGCAAAAGGGGTTCGGGCCACCCGAGGCCACGTGGCACACCCCTGAGGAGGGTGCGTCCGGAGGCCTACAGGGAGGCCGCGCCCCACAGAAAGGGTTGGGGCCACTCGAGGCCACGTGACACGCCTCTGAGGAGGGCGCGTCCGGGGGCTTGCGAGGAGGCCACACGCTAAGGGAGAAGGTTAGGCTATCCCCCGCGACTCGAGAGACTCGTGGGCGGTGTGCCACGTATATGATCATGACACGCCCCTACTTTCTCTACTCGCACTTCTCTCTGCTGGGGGAAAGTACGGGGAGCAAGATCAAGCGCCAACTACCACATTTAATGTTGAGAAGAGAGGCCTGACGCCTGCCCCGTCGCATTTAATGCGAAGTGAGGCGCGGCTGTCAGGCCCTCATCATCACCCCTTTCACCTGTTCCAAGGGAGAGAGAGGAGAAAGTCTTCAGCCTATGACTGTGAACTGACCGCGCGGTCGCAGACGCACGCCTCTCGCCAGCTCGGTCACCGTCACATTTAATGCGTTGGACGGCTGCGTGGGAGAGAGGCAGTGAGAGTTTGGTGTATGGCGTCACCCCTAGCCCAGTTGGCGGCTCGCCGACAGGTAGGCCCCACTGGAGGTTAGGTAGGTTGACCCACCTCGTCAGTAGCATGGTGGCCACGCTGCCCATTTCCTTCACCAACTATCGCAACGTGGCGACATGAGAGGGGCATGACCCCTGACAAGGCAAACCAGGGGCTCGCTCCCAAAAAAGTCATAAGTCTAGCTCCGTAACACGGACACACCTCAGTCATCTGCCCCAGCCCCGTCCCCAGGGAAGTGTTTCATCTAGGTAGAAGGAAAAGAGATTGCGAGAAGAGTCAAATATACTCTGATTGTAGCGCAAAAAAATCATCATACCAAATCCTGTAATCCTTCATCCACCGTATCAACAACAAGAACATGAGTAGGGTATTACGCTTCCCCAGCGGCTCGAACCTGTATAAATCTCGGTGTCTTGTGTGCTTAGTTAATTTTTCCCTCCTGCCCACCTTCTTCTTCTCTTTAGCTCAAACCTCGGTACACCGCACCCCTGTGCCGAACCAAAAAGGAGGTCTCTAGGATCTCTACATGTCGAGCACACGCATCAACACACTTAATCATGGCTAGGGGTTTGATTGCTGAGTACCACTGTGGCACTACGATTACACATTGATTTCACCAACTATTGTTCAACAATCCAAATAGCAAATGACAATAATGGTGGCGATTCATATTGCAAGCACTACGACAGACAGAAAAAAAAACATGTGTGCATGTCACCACCGGAACAAGGATGCTAACAGAGGGTCGACCAAATGATTGATCTACTGAAAAAAAAATCAAGAAAAAAAAGCATTGTCGATTCTTAAATGCATACCATGCTTACGAACTCCCAAAAATCAGCATCTAACTTCTTGAACCTCATGGCACTGAAGCAGCTTGTCAATCCCATGGCAGGCTCTGTGCTAGATCTTCTTTATATATTTCTTCTGTTTAACGAAGAAATGTAGTTTGAACCATAAAACTTCAATAAATTATTGGAACAACCATAACTTTCTATTAATTTTTTCTTGCAGGGTCTAGAAAGGCATAAAGTAAAGGTCGGATAATTTTCCATTATCTAAAAAAAGAAAAGGCATACAAGAATATCATCAAATGGTTATCGCTGCTCAAATTAACCGCTGAGATGAAATGTAACATATCACAAAACTGGAAAGGACATATGTTTAACACAAAAGAAATTTGTCACAGTTTGCACAATCGCTCTTATCAGATGAGTTTCCTGTTAATGATAAAACATAGGAGGAGTTGAGACCATTTACTGGGATACCATCATCCATCCTGTGCCGATTATTTGGATACCACCAATGGGGTAAAATTGTCTAAAACAATCATCTGCCTGTATCTCTCATATATTTCATGAAACAGGCACCAACATGCTTCGTGAGCAGGATCGAATCCAGCCACTGCTTATTGGAGCAAAGTAATATAGTGTGTGAGGAAAAAAACTACAGACGTTGTACATTCATGTATATTGTCTTCCTTTTTCTTTTTTGAAAGGAGATTCATGTAAACGTACTGTCATTACAACATATCCAGATGTGTTAATTATCGATCAACCTTATCAGGCACCTCCTTTATTGAACATAAATAAATAAGTTTTAGTTTCATCTGAAAAAAATTACCTTGTCAAAGCAGATTCATCTCTTCGAGCGATCTGTTACGTGGTGGTGCTTTCTATCTTGTCACTGTCTGGTAAGCATACCTTAATTCACAGATCAAACACGACTTACATGGTCGATTGACAGAGGGAGATCACCATGAAGAGAAGCGCAACCTGGTTACCTGACCGTCGGCAACGTGCAAGCCATGATGTTTGTTGAGGAACGGCACGGTCTCCTGTCACGCCTAGAGCATGGAGGCCACCATAGAACTCGTATCTGCTTCTCGTATCAACCTTTAGCTCCTTCCTCTGATTGTGTGGTAATGGTGCCTGAGTTCCCACGATTGACGTCGGCCAAAAGAAGTTCGACGACGATAAACGTGAATGGAGCGTGCAGCTAAGGGGGGAAGCGTTTGGAGGACGATGACAATGTAGATCAGGCAAGCCGACGGAAATTAAAGAAGACGATGGCGGCATCAATTACCGACTGTGGTGGAGGATGACGGCGCCTGGTCAGTCCAGCGTGGAGGGAGAGCCTTGCCGATGCTTGCGGCAGTGGCGGAGTCGAGGTGGGAAGTTGATGGAGGAGGCGTCGAGAGGCGTGGACGGAGACGGGGGCGGGGGCAGAAACGACGACTCCATCAATCTCTTCGGAGTAGCAAATTGATTTGGCAGCGCCCTGTACACCCTCCAGGGAGATCTCACAATAGCCTACAACGGTCAGAGATTCTAGTTTCTTTGAACTTACCAGCTCGGCCATTCCATCATCAGTCACATTTTTACATTTTCGTAATGTCAGATTAATCAAGGGAGGGGTATGCACAATGAAACTCATCCCAGCATCAGTTATTCCCTCGCAGTGCACAAGCTCAAGTGTCTCCAGGAATTGTGCGGATGAGAGGCCTTTCATCCCCTTGTCTTCGAAAATGTGGGCACCATTTAGCACAAAAACACGAATTGGACACAACTGAATAAGTGTTACAATACCCTCCTGTGTGAAGCCTATTTCTGATGGCCACATGCTAGAGCAAAAGGTAAATTTAAGCTCCACAGTCTGAAGAATAGGACAGTAGAGAGCTAGAGCCTTAAGGCTGTCATCAATCGATGGTGTCCTAAACAAAAAAAAATCAACAACACAGCGTATAGGCATAAACCGAAGTGAGATGCTTTTAAAGTTGCTGCAGCACAGGAATAGTGGAATCATCTCGTTCTCCTCGAGACAAATCTACTCCGCAGAGAAAGCTTCTCCAATGCTTTGCACTCCCCCAGGATATAACGAAGTCCTATTTCTGGTTGAGTTATAATATGTGCCAACCTCAGATCCTTCAAATTCTCACAAGGTATTATAAACATAGGGATAGTGAGGCATGTAGGAGCGGTCCATGGTCCCTGATTGCCTATAATTATCATTTATCTCAAACTCAAACTTTTGGAGCATCCATCCGGAACCAAACTTTAGGAGGTCATACTGGCTGACTCCCTTACAGTTCTTCACCACAAGTTCTTCCAACGATCCGTCCCTGCCGAGGTACTCCAGCCACTCCACACTGAGCACTCCCATGCAGCCAACAAGGTGGAAAGCAGAAAGACTCTTGCCACTGAGAAAAGCCCACTTGAACTTATTCCTGGTGCAAAGTTCAGCCTGAGGGACCTTAGCTTCTTGCAATGAGTCAGGTAAGCAAGACCAGAGTCGTGGATGTATGGCAGTATGGGCAGAAGCTTAAAGTGAGATCTGCCAACAAAGAGCAATGAGATGAAAGCACAAGGAGGCCTTGGTTGTCCATTTGCATCTCATCGCTGGACGTCCAACCAGAGTAATTAATATCTACCTTCCTCAAATTGGGGAACCGGAAACACAGGGATGCCAAGGCTTCAGTTGTCGGGTGCAGGCCACAGCCAACATGGATAGCAACCCTTTGTTCTGCATCGACAGAGTACAGCTACCGACACAAGGGAAAGAGAATTACGATCACTTGTCCTTGTAATCCTATTGACAATATCTTCGAGTAGTGGCTCTGGAAGATCCTCTATTGGGAATAGAGCTGCACGACTTGGCGGCATTGCAATGTCTGTATGGTTAGAATGAAACATATGAAGGTTATCAGATGGCATTAACAAGAGTATTTTACTGTCCGTAGGAGGTATATGGGGTTAAGAATTATCTTACAGTGTTATTATGAGATAAAAAGGTAGAAAAGATTGATTGGTGACATAGCTTTACATCTAAATACATTCACTGGCTGTTACAGAAAATTCATTAACACAGCCAACTGAGAAGGAATCAAGGAAAGGGAAATAGTAAGAGGTTTTGTATATATGTTTCGAAATTTCCTGGCCTTATGTTCACGTAGTGCATTGATTACTGTAGTTCATCTTTTTAACCGAACCGTGGAACAAAAATGACCGAGTAAAATCAATCCTTTTATGTTCTGAAACTGCTAAAATCATAAAACAAGCAAACAAACTACAAATACATCCTACAGCACAGCACTATATTTTCCGATCTGATATCATACCCTAACTCACCTAGGCAAAACCAATCACACGAAGATGACAGCATGTAACAATAACCCAAGTCCCCAACAGACTCTCCTAGTCTTGGACAGATGATGTTTAATTCGATCGATTAGTAAGGAAACTTACACGCTGAATCATCAACGGCATGAACAACAGGGACGCAACACAAAGTAGGCGAGATTACCCCCAAATCCTCCCCAGTGAAGCGACGAAGAGGAAGGCTGCGCCTTTAGGAGAACAGGGAGCACAAATGGTTGGCGGCGACCATGGATTGCACGCGGGAGAGGCCTGGATTCTCCTCCCCTCGTCGATCCAGCCTAGGGTGGAGGAGATCGGATCAGGTGGCGGCTCGCACTCTTATCCTCATCGCCGCAGATTGCGGCAAAACCCCCGCCTCGCTTATGCACTTCGAGCCAAACGAGCAATGAAGCCAACTAAAAAAAAGCGGAAAGGAGCATGGACGGAGACGGGGGCGGGGCCGGGGGCAGCAACGACTCCTCGTCGCACGTCGATGGAGGTGGCGGCAGAGGCAGCGGGACGCATCAACGGAGGTGGCAGCGCCATTCTCGAAGGCGGCAGCAGCATCGGAGGGGCGTGTCGATGGGAGTGGCGGCGTCGTTCTCGGAAATGGCGACAGCGTTAGCGGGGCGTGTCGACGGAGATGGAGCATCGCAGGATCGCACCGCGGATTACAAATTTTGCGGAGCACAGGAAGACGAAGATTGCGGAGTAGATTTGATGCCTGCGGGAGATGGCGGCGCGGATTGCGGTCGATGCCGCGTGTGGGAGCAGTCGGATGCTGCGTGAGATCTGCTGGGTAGATGAAGATATGTTACGAAGCGCGACACTTTTGATACTCTAGGAATTGTTTAATTATAGGGTGGACACGTCCTAGACACTTACATGTAGGACCAGGTCGTGGTTTTCTATAAGTTTGAGAGGGAGGTGGGCGAAAAACAAAGTGTTTATTCTTTTTGCTATTTCTAGAATTTTTAGGAATTATTTTCTTTCCTCTGTTTGTTAATTCAGTTTGACATCTCTTTGTTAATTCAGTTTGACAAGGTAAAACTTGTTGAAAAATTACAAACTTTGGTGTAGTGATAGGTATGAGTATCTAGGTTCTATCTTTCAAAATTTCAGACAAAAATTTAAAGTATTTAAATTCTGTTGAAATGATGAAAGAAGTCAGGCTGAAAGTTAGATTGAATTTTTAGCAGGTCTAAATATAGAGAAGAAATTCCAAAAAAAATATTATTTGGTGATGATAAATAAACTAGTATTTGAATACAATTTTAAACACGCATACTTCTGTTATGTTTATTGTACTACTTGAGGTTGCATTCGATTTGCCCATTAGGGTTCAAATAGGTCACAAAATAACCATACAAAATATTGATGCTAAAATTTAAATATGCAACCTGTCAGTGTTATGATAGTACTTAGCTTAGACTCGGCTGGACTCACCATCTACCATGCCTTATACGGAATCATACTTCGTGTATTGAAAGAGTCCCAAATAAGAAAGGAAAAGAAGAGTTCTATATGGCAACTATAGGACTACTCAGATAGTATACATACATATTGGTCTCTCCCTAATCCTAATTGAACAGGGGGACATCTATGGGTATAAATACAAGACCCTAGGAGGAGAAGGAGGATCTACAACTGAAGACAAGCCACCACAACTCAGGACATAGAAGACACAAGAGAGACTAGGGATACGACTAGACGAACCCAATCAGGTGCCGACCTAGGCCGATGGGAGCGATCTAGCGACTTCTCTCTGGTCTCGATGAGTTTGTACTCGAGGAAGAAGACTACCTCATTGACTGCTACGTGATGGCATTCCATGCCGCCAAGTCGATAACGTCTAGATAGGTTACCACATACTTGTATCTTGTATGATCCTGATGAATAAGAGAGCAGCACCGCTTCGGCCAACTAGAGTAGAGTCATTACCTGTCAAGGGGCCGAACCAGTATAAAAAACCTTGTCTTCCTCTGTGATTGTCTTTACCTCGACCTCGCACTAACCTTGGTGTTGATGTTCCCGTATACCATATAAAAACCATGTCGTTAATCTCAGACGTCGACACAACCTAATAATTGAGACAATAACTTCTAAATACATAGGATTAGAGCTAGGGCTGTGACAAGATAAAATCAGTGGTGTATCATAAACCCCACTAGGGCAACCAACCGGCCAAGAGCCCTGTTGAAAAGAATACTCACTGCCCTCACCACCCTCGGGAGGATAAGAGACACACGTTGGCTCCGCTATCTTCTCCTTAAATTGAAGTCACCGAGTTAAGTATGAGATTCTACTCGCAAGTCTTACCCAAATTCATAATATATAAGAGGAGAAAGAGGTATGCAAGTTTCTTCCTTAAAGTGGGTCTCTAGGTTCAAGATTTGTGCAACGCAAAATTTAGTGAGAAATAATAAGTTGAACACATAACTTGTCGGGGAATCTGGGAGCGATTCCCTTCGGCGGGAGGGTCTAAAAGACGTCCCTTGGTTTGTTCGGCCCAAGGACCGGTGGTTGAAGCCTTTCCAGGGGTTCGGGCGGAAGCGGATGGAAGCGAGGAATGTGGTGACGGGGTTCGGGCCGTAAAGAAAGCAACACACAGGACGATGAGGGGGTTCGGGCTGCGAACCCTCTCAGCAGACAGTGGATTTATACAGGTTCAGGCCGCTGTGAAGCGTAATACCCTACTCCTGTTGTATGTATTTTGTATGATGATTTTTGAGCAACGATCAGAGTACAACTCCTGATTGCCCGGCTTCCCCCCTTCAAGCTCCCCGCTTGGAACGGGTTCTTAGTGGCTGTATTATTTGAGACTCAAAGGCTTATCATCCCAAGGCTAAGTCCTATCTCTGGTGTGTAGCTTGCTGGGCATCCTCCACCCCTTTCTTCTGGGGCTGGGTCTCCTTTTATATTTTCTTAAGGGATTACCACATTAGAGCCCTTAGCCTTCGCTCGTAAGTCTCCTCCTGCCTAGGTGTCGATCTCCGCCGCTGTGATCGTGATTACAGTGGCGGGTTACAGCGGCGGAAGTCCAGCATGACATCTGGTCAGTCGACGCGTGGAGGGACACGCAGCATGCTGAGTGGGAGGAGGATGATGTGCCTCCGGCTTCAGGCAACGCGTGTCTTGTCTTGGGGTAAGAAGAAAGAAGTTATCACGGTAAACAGTGACGTGGCATCCTTGAGTATATCCGTTGAACGGGGAAGGCCCATTCGTCGGTGAGAGCGGGAGGGCGGTTACTCATGAGTGGGGAACCCGCTCATGGCACCGCTTCCTCGAGCGGTGTGATGCCGCCCTAACAGTGAGACTGACAAAGGGCCTGCCAATGTAATCATGATTTTTGTTCCTTGGTGCGCTCGGCCACCGAGGGGCTCTCACCTCGACCGCAGCTACGGACATGATGGCGGCGTTGGCTGCACCTCACGTCCCGTCGCATTAAATGCGGTGGTTGAGAGTAGGGGGCGGCAACATTGGCTGCCTCGCCAGCTCCCGTCGGGGGTCCGGGCGAAGCCCGGACCTATTTGCCTGTCGACACGTGGGGGGTCCGGGTGTGAACCCGGACCCTTCCTTTCTTTTCCGCCTTGTTACCAATGATTCCCCCCGGCCAAGAGGCCACGTGGTATCACTGGTCTTGGGGTTTCTCCAGTTTTCATTCGGGCCTCATTTAGGCCTCAAGGCTAAGCACATTAGCTCAATACTAGGGCCTTAATGGGCCTTCATTCATGAAAAACTAATACCCCCGGCCCATTACACCGACATAACTAATTGCACAAGTAGCATTATTTAACCTCTTATATATAAATATGACAACAACAAGTCAATGGCCATAACCGGTGCTACCATTGCCCAAACAAAATTGGCACAACATGCCAAAAACACCACCATTACTAGCCGAAGCCATTTTAATGCAAGTGGGATGCTAACATGAGTATATGACTGAGATACACATCAAGCATCATTCGTAACTGTGGACATGACTATTCGAATAAATTATACTTTGATCAAAGGTGTATAACTAGACCCACACGAAATGAATAAGGATCAAATACATATGTGGTCCAAAAGTGATTCAAGCTCATTACATGTCCTTTCTTAATTCCACTCCAACCACCTAAACCACGACAGACTTGCCGAGGACTTAGCCACGTGCACGTGTGATGTGGCTAAGGCGGGAGCGTCATGTGGGAGGCACCCCCGCCAAGGCCAGGCAACCATGTTGCTGACACTAGTAGGTTTTTACCCTATTGCCACAGAGATCATTGCAACAATGTAAATTTAGTTGCAATAGGTATGTGCTATTACAATCATTTTGTAAAATAGTTGCAATATATAGAGAATATTACCACGAATATGTTGCACTGTGATAATTTTAATTTCCGTTGCAATAGATAGTTGCTATTGCCACCATCACGCGAAATGGTTGCAATAGGTGGACAATATTTCAAAGAATATCTTGTGTTGCGATAATCTTGATTTTCGTTGCAATAGTTAGGGTTTTATTGCCACCATTATACGACAATGTTGCATTATGTGGACAAAATTGCCATGAATATCTTATGTTGTGATAACCCTTATTTTCGTTGCAATATATAGGTGTTATTGCCACCATTTTAAGAAATGGTTGCAATATGTTGATGATATTGCCACAAATATTTTTGGTTACAATAGTCATAGATTTTTCTTCCAATAACTACTTTTGCGGATGGTGGACGAGCTCGTACTCATGTATAGTTAAATAAAAAGTATGAGAAGATTTGTCTGTATGAGCTCATAGTCCAATGGTGAGGTTGTCTCTTGGAGAGAGGAAGGTTCTGGTTTTGAATCCCATATTGTAAAATTAGTAAAAAAATCGTGGAACCATGGCTAGTGACATATAAACATTCCTAAAAGCTTAAAAAAATTAAAATATTTTTTTGGCTTTTATTTGAATTTTTGAATCATCACATATGAGTCTTGGTGGTAAGTTTGTTGCAAATGATGTCTAATGCAACGTCTTATGGTGTGGTAATAGGTCTTATTGCCACGATGTTAGGCATAACAACATATGCAATTGCAACAGTGATCATTTCGTGGCAACTAAATACTATTGCCACCAAACAAAGAAATATTTGCAATAGACATATTGCAACATATATACATGCCACGGCTCCAACAACAATGCCATAGTTGCTATTGGTACGTATTGCAACTATTTTGATTCTCTTGCCACGTTTTTATGTCGTTGCAACAGACCGAATATCTAGTAGTGTGATGGCCTTGCCAAGAAAGGAAAGAATTTTAATGATGCTAATCCTAGCTTTCAGTCAACAACATCACTCACTTAGATTATCCAAATGTGCCGTGCTCTGTGCTCAGGCTTAGCCGCTTAGGCACAACTTCGAGAATGCTCTTGCCTCTCTCACCTTTGTACTCTGCTGTTTAAAAAAAAGAAGAGAGAGAGAGAGAAAGCGTTGAAAAAACTGACTGTGAAAAAGAACCTGCATATAATTGAGCTCATAGGTAGGGTTATCTTTCCAGGCTCAACTCATATGGATGAAAGAGGTTGTAAAATAGTGCCAAATATTCAAACTAAAAAATAGTTAACATGAGTAAGAGCTTTTCTTAGTCATTTCCTACATGTGTGCTAAGCCACACAATCGAATGGAAGGACAGGCAATAAAATAAAAGAGACGCATGGCAGCTGTGCCCGCGAAATGCTCCCATGCGCCCGTCTTCAACGGTCTCCAACACATTGGTCAAGCTCCCTTGCCACCTTATTCCCCCAAAGAAACATCCTCTTGGAGGTGGAGATTGCAGAGGGATACACACCTCTGTTCTCCCTCCTTTTGCTTCGTTTCCATACAATCAAATCAGCCATCTCCCTTCCACCTTACATGGCCTAAGAGGCCATTGACGTACGTCTGCAATTCCAAAGCAGTCACCATCGAGATCGGCCGCGACGGACATGGCATCCAGCCACCATGTCCTGATCGCTCTACTTGTTGTGGTTGGGGTCGTCGAATTCGGCAATGCAGAGAAGTACAAGCCAAAGGAGTCCATCCTAGTGAACTGTGGTTCAGACAAGGATGACCAGGACATCGACGGGAGGAAATGGGTGTCTGATAAGGACAGCTCGTGGCTCCTCGACGGTGGGAAGTCATCCGTCATGGCGAACGCCGATTTCCAAGATCCATCCCTCCCATCACCGGTGCCATACATGTCAGCACGGGTTTTCACCAAGGAGACCATGTACAACTTTTCCGTTGGGGAAGATCGCCACTGGGTTAGGCTCCACTTCTACCCCGCAGCCTACCACGGTCTCCCTGCCGAGAACTTCTTCTTCTCGGTGTCCACCTCCACCGGCATTACACTGCTCAAGAATTTCAGCGTGTACATCACCGCCAAAGCGCTCAGTCAGGCGTACACCATCAGGGAGTTTACTCTCCCACCATCAACAGCCGGCTCCCTGTCGCTGACCTTCACTCCCACGGCAATGAACAACGCGTCCTACGCCTTTGTCAATGGCATTGAGATCATCTCCATGCCCAACATTTTCAGCCAAGCAGCAGCAAGCGTCGACATCAGTGGCAACGAGGTGAGCACCACTGACGGCAGCATGCAAACCATATACCGGCTCAACGTCGGTGGATCATATGTCGCTCCGGCCAATGATTCTGGGCTGTCACGTGATTGGTACGACGACACACCGTATATCTATGGTGCCGCAGTGGGTGTGACCTATCAGGCCAACGACACCGTCCAGATCAAGTACCCCAAGACTGATCCCGAGGCGGAGTACGTAGCGCCGGCGAACATCTACCTGACCAGCAGATCAATGGGGCCTGACCCCAAGGTGAACCAGAATTACAAACTGACATGGGTGCTCGAGGTGGATGGCAACTTCACCTACATCGTCAGGCTCCACTTCTGTGAGCTGGTGATGTCCAAGCCGAACCAACGGGTTTTCGACATCCTGATCAACAACAAGACTGCGCAGTCTGGCGCAGATGTCATCGGGTGGGGAGGAGGTCAATATGTGCCGGTGTACAAGGACTACGCCACAATCATGCCTGGTGGTCCCGGTGACAAGGTCCTGTGGGTACAACTGATGCCTAGCGTTGGGAGTGGGTCAGAGTTCTATGATTCTGTCCTCAATGGACTGGAAATCTTTAAGATGAGTGACTCCTCCGGCAACCTGGCAGGTCCGAACCCCGACCCTTCTAAGATGCTCGAGGATGCTGAGTTGGCTGTGGGTGAAGCCAAGTTCAAATCCAAGACGAGCAACCTAAAGGCTACGGTGATCGGCGGCGCGGCAGGCGGCGCGGCCGCGTTTGGGATCGTCGCGGCCATCTGCATTGTCGTGTATCAAACGAAGAAGAGGAGAGTGCTAAACAACAGTACGTCCCACTCATCATCAGGATGGCTGCCGGTTTACGGTGGCAACTCGCACACGAGCACCAGCAAATCGTCGACCGGTGGCAAAAGCGCAGCCGGGCTCAACCCAAACATCACAGCCATGTGTCGGCACTTCTCGTTCGCGGAGATCAAGTCGGCAACGAAGAACTTCGACGAGTCGCTGGTGATTGGCGTGGGTGGGTTCGGGAAGGTGTACCGGGGCGTGGTCGACGGTGACACCAAGGTGGCTATCAAGAGAAGCAACCCGTCGTCGGAGCAGGGCGTGCTGGAGTTCCAAACGGAGATCGAGATGCTGTCCAAGCTGCGGCACAAGCACCTCGTCTCGCTCATCGGCTGCTGCGAGGACGAGGGCGAGATGATCCTCGTGTACGACTACATGGCGCACGGCACGCTCCGCGAGCACCTCTACAAGGGTGGCAAGCCAGCGCTGTCGTGGAAGCAGCGGCTCGAGATCACCATCGGCGCCGCGCGTGGGCTCCACTACCTTCACACCGGCGCCAAGTACACCATCATCCACCGCGACGTCAAGACGACCAACATCCTCGTCGACGACAAGTGGGTCGCCAAGGTCTCCGACTTCGGGCTCTCCAAGACCGGCCCGACGGCGATGAACCAGACGCACGTGAGCACCATGGTGAAAGGGAGCTTCGGGTACCTCGACCCGGAGTACTTCCGGCGGCAGCAGCTCACGGAGAAGTCCGACGTCTACTCGTTCGGCGTCGTGCTTTTCGAGGTCCTGTGCGCGCGGCCGGCTCTGAACCCGGGCCTCCCGAGGGAGCAGGTCAGCCTCGCTGACCACGCCATGAGCTGCCAGCGGAAAGGGACACTCCACGACATCATCGACCCATTGCTCAACGGCAAGATCGCGCCCGATTGCCTCAAGAAGTTCGCGGAGACGGCGGAGAAGTGCCTTGCCGACCATGGGGTGGACCGGCCATCCATGGGCGACGTGCTTTGGAACCTCGAGTTCGCACTGCAGATGCAGGAGACCTTCGAGAACGGCGGGAAGACGGAGGGAGCGGATAGCGGCGGCGGCAGCAGCAGCACCACCTCCGCGGCGGACAGCATGGCTGCTAATGCCGCGGCGCTCTCGCTGATCAGCGAGGATATGGACGAGGAAGACATCGCCAACAGCGTGGTGTTCTCGCAGCTCGTCCGCCCAACTGGACGGTGAGATCATCGATCGCTGCACATGGGAATGTTGATTCGATATGGATATATGGATGTACGTACGTAATTAACATAAGATATCAGGATATGTGTACATGTGTTGCATTCTTGTTGACTTATTATTTCATTCCATTCTAGTTGTCTTACCTTGGTCAGTTGTGAAAAAAGGACAAGAAAAGTTTAACGGTAGTTCAGATTACAGCAATTCGTTGAAAATTATAATCAAACAGGTCAATGACTACTGTGCTTGGGTAAAAGATAGAAACTGGGGATTGTCTGTTATCAATGGTCAATATTTTTTGTCCATTGAGTTCAGTCCCTTTATTGCCCCTTTTCCCCTATAATCCATTGACATAATTCAAACAAAAAAGAATTATTAATTCTACGAGCTTAAGGATGTCACTCACAGGTTAGTTTGAGTCAGAAGGGCCGGCAGTGGCAACGATAGGGAAGTTCTCAATTCGTTAGTTCAGCAGTTGCGTTAGAACTTCCCCATTGGTTTTTAAGGGTTTTTTTTTTATGGGAGGGATAGGTAAGAGCAGCTACAATAAATTGACTGAAGCAAGATTCTTACATGGAAGAGAGAGAGAAACAAGATAGAAACAATTACATATCAGAAGATTCTTACATATAGGAGAGAGAGATACAAGGACAGATATGCAAAGCGAATGAATAATGTCTAGTCGGGGGATAGCTTATTTTCCCACGTACAGCTGCCGCTCGCACATGCCCGTGGAAGGCAACTACTCGGGTGTTTCTCGGCTTCACATTGAACACATTGGACCACATGTGGTCCCTAGTTTGCCTCTCCCCTCCCCCTCCAATACATTAACATGTGTTTATAGTTCCTAACCCACCATCTACTGCGCCTCCACCCGTGACGGAGAAAGAGGCCAGTGGCCAGCGGCTGTCTTGACGGGCGGTGGTGGTGTCAATCTTCTCTCTTGCAAGATGCTTGATGAAGATGGAGCGAGCGAATGGTTGAATTCCTCCTAGAAGCATCTGACGGGATCAAGGATGGAGGCCATGCCGTGCGGTCTCTAGAACCCGCTCACTCCCTCCTCCTCGGCAGCATCTGCGTCCTCCTCACTCCACCGCGATGAAGCCGTCGCCACTCTTTAGTCCCAACTCCCCATAGCACCAGAATCAAGACATGTGGCGATGGGCACGGCGATAATCCAGACTCTAGACAAAGGAGCATGGCGGTGATCCGTAATCCGAAGGAAGCTGGCCGGCGTGAGTGTGGTTTGTCTAGTGATGACATAATGGTATAGTCATCAGAGGAGGAGCATCGCACGCTGACGGCGTCCCGGTGGCCAGCGATTTCCGATCAATGAGAGCAGCAACTCAGCAAGAAGCATCCTCTAACCCTGAGTGTTCATCATATCCACGTGAATTTAGACACATATATGAAGCATGTAAGCAAACTCCAAAAATTTGCCCAGCCTCTATCACGTGACCTCCAGAAGGAGGACAGACAACTGGAGGCCTGCTTGGGCCATCACCGAGACACGAGGGAGATTGGGAAGGGAAAGTGGGCCAGCAGCATGTGCGGGAGGGGAGGGATGTGCAAACTAGCTTTCAGCCCAACAGCCAAAGCGATGGTTTCGAATTGATATGAAGTATAGTTTAATTCTGACAATTGGTTAGAGTACAACAGCTCCAATGCTCTTAAAATATAAGTAAAATCATGTAGATAACTTGTAGCATGGGGAATCTAACCTCACTAAATAAGATGCAGAGGTCCTGACAGCCTGATACACAAACCCAAATGTCCAACAGATAGGTGCGAGAGAGTTATATGTGAACCTCAAGAATTCAAGTGAAACATATCCATTTATTCGTCGAGGCTTATCAGATTCTATATCTTGTTTTCGGAAACAATCTCTACATGTTTAATACAATGACAGATGCTTTTTTTCGGAATCTAGAATGACAGATGCTTAGTACAGGCAATCGTGTGGTTTCAAAACCAAAGTCTGTATACAGCAAGAAGTAACAGAAAGGCTGTACCACATCTTTGGAAATCATGTGGTTTCATGGCAAGTACATGGATTAATTATTACTTCCGTTCATCATATCGTGATACTAGTACGAAAGAACCAAAATATCATTTTGCCAACCTGTAGAATGGATTAATACCAAAACAGAATTGCTTTTTTACAGCAGCCATGTTATAATCTAGTAGAATGCCCGTGCTAACCCTTACGGTTATATTCAATTTCACTTATCCTAATTAGATAAAAGGGTTACCCATAAATAAATAAATTGCATCATAAAAACATGCTACACACCATTATTCTATTCCATGCCAAACACCCTTTTTCCAAGATTGTTCAATAAAATAAACTATTTTATTTCATAAGTAGTTGATGTATGTTGCTAGCACAGATCACCCGTCCATCTCAGGCGTTACGATATTAATGATCTTCTCTCTTGCAATATTGCTTGCTCTGAGGCAAACCTTTGACGCGGTCATGACTATCTCTGTCGTGTAGTAGTAACTGTCGAATATTTGGATACAGATTTAGTGAAGGTAAGAACCAACTATATAATATGGTGCATTTAGTACATAATAATTTATTTATTTCAAAACGAAGAAGAAAATGTGCGTATGTATCTTCTAGAGGAGCATAAATTCAGCATCTTGGGACAATGGAAAAGAAAGATCGTGTTGCATGTACTGACCAGACTATCTGGAAATAGATATAGTGGTTTTCAAAGCACATATTTAATATAAAATATAATGCATATATTAATGATCATATAGATATGTACATATTCGTCACACTGTCAACCTCCAGAAACCTAGCAAACATTCCTACTTCTGCATTCATTAAGGTATCTTGATAATATTATTCTTGGTCCTTGTTAATAAAATAAAACCAATATTTGTGTTGCATATTGAAATGAGATTTATTGTTAGTTCAAATTTGATATTACTCAGACAAATGGCTAAAATACTTTATTAAGATTGCTAGTGCCAGACATCCATCAAAGCAATGTCTCTCAATTCAACTGTCCAAGGCGTATCTAAAATAGAGTCCATACGCCTACATTAGCTACCACCCCACTGAAATTTGCATAAATTATAATTAAGAATACCGAAATAAAATCCAATAGTAAATTCAATAATTGGCAGAAACATACCTACAATAGGTTCATGGAAAAGGACATTAGAAAATTGCATGGTGCAATCCCACTTGGGATTAATTGTCTAATATCGTGTAACAACAACGTTTAGAAACACATGGATTGATTGGATATTATTATTTTTATCATTTGCACATGCTACATTAAGAATATATTGGAATAATAATCCAGTACAAAATTGATAGAAATGGAAGGAAAGATAAATACCAAGGAAGGCTCAAAATATGCAATGCCCTCCTGCAATAGGAAGGAAAAATGTTATTTTCAACGTGGTTGGTAGTATATATATCCATCCCTTTACAGGGAACGTATGGATTGGGAAAAAAAGGATGGGAAAAACCACAATGAAAAGAAGAAAATACACATGACTATTGGGAAAAGATAACATTGGTTAATTGGTACTTGCTGAGACCAAACATTAATTTATTCAATCAATAGAAAGACTGTAATATTCTTAATTGGCGCCATATATATTCTTATTTCCTAAGCTAACAAAAAGATGGCCATGTTACTAAAGTTCAATTGAAAGGCCAGTTTCACCAATGACACTACAAAATACATAATATTTATTTTTTCTTGCATTTGTATTCCGCTGTCACTCTCAACACCATGGTAGGCAAGGCATCATATGTATGTACTGACAACATGTATGAACTCATAAGAATGATAAGCATCAAAAGTGTTAATGAATTAGTTAGCAACTATAACCATCCCCGAAATGCACAAATTATGAAGAATAAACCTAAATAACAAGGGTTTGATGAGAAGTTTTCATTACTTACAAATGAATGCAACCATATCAACATGATAAAAATATCTTACTATGATAAGTCACGTGAGTATGCTACAAAGCTATTTGCAAAACATTATACATGACAATATGTTTTTTAACGTATAAGGCATACAGACGAAGGCAGAGCTTTTTTTACTGGGCTCTTTTTTGAAGGAAATTAACAAAACAGGCTTTGAATGCCACAACACCGACCCAATAAGTTGGGTCAAAAGCGTTACCCCGTGCGCGATTTTACATCGGGCGGGTGGTCAGGAGATGCGAGCATTTCTACATCATATGGTCAGAAATCCGACAAAAAAATAAAAAAAAATCAGCCATCTGGTACATATATAGGCGCTCCCATCTATTTATGCCCCAGATATCGAAGTAGGCCATACTATGTGGCTTTGGAGACAAAAAAATATATATTGGTTGTCCACCCTTTCCAGTGAATCGAAGCACACAAAAATAAAATTTATTATCTCTTTTCAACCGGTGATCGAACTAGCTAGTGAACCAATGGTTCTATCACCAGGTCAAGTGTAATAACTTTTATTGATAATGGATAATTTAATAGACACTTTCTCCATTTTATAATATAAGGGTTTTGATTTTTTTTACTTGCAATGTTTGACCATTCTTCCTATTAAAAAATTTTATGAAAATATAGAAATAAAAAGTTGTGCTTAAATTTTATTCAAATAAAGTAGGTCATAAACAAACAAAATGATACTTTTATATTTTATGAATAAGACAAATGGTCAAATATTGTGAGCAAATAGTCAAAACCCTTGCATTATAAAATGGAGGTTGTAGCATTTACTCGAAAGAAGTACCAGGTCAGGTTTTATAACTAAGCCATATTGCCATGGATGACGACGATTTTTCGTATTTATTGTTGTTATCTCGTTCATACATTCTTGGTAATATTGACTATGTTTATGTTTAGGATGCAATAATGTCATATTTTTTAGTCTTCTACTACGGAATATATTTGCAATTCCTTGAAAAAAAAATGAGTGAGTCAAAGTTTACACAGAAAGTGCTTCCATGACATGTATATGCCGATGTCGACGGAGGTCTTAACTACAAAATTCTAAGGGATAATGGTGCTTATGTCCTCAGTTTGAACCCCAATTACTATTTTAGCCTCACTTTTTAGGGGTTTAAAGTTTTATCCCCACTTTTTGAAAACGATGGTTCCATTTGCCCTTACTTGTGACAGCTAGTTCGACGGTGTTAGTTTTTATGGCTTTAGGACATTTATACCCTTGGGTGTTGTTATATTTTTACCCTAGTTTTTTCATCTTGTTCCAACTGAAGTAACTATGGGCACCATTTGGCATCCAATACATTTAAGGAATAAACATGTTCCTGTAGGGTTTGACAAGTGACTGAAAAACCGCTTGTAATTGTTTTAGCTTTCACAAGTCAAACTAATACAAAATGAAAAAAAATAGAGAAAAATACAACGATAACCAAGAGTATAACTATCTAAAACCATAAAAACTAACACCTAGTTCATTCTCAAAAAGCAGGGGCAAAATTGAATACCTAAGAAGTGGGGGGACTAGCAATTAGGATTCAAAGTAAGAGTACCGGTGTAATTGTCCCAACTTCAAGCTATTCCCAGCCTTTAGTCATGCACCTAGATTAAACTCACACGTGGAAAGCCAGCGCTTGATTCATCAGCAACTATATTATCTCTACTACCTGAGCCAAACTTGTGGACTAGTCATGGTGCCTTCGCAGTAGAGTAAACCAACTCCCCGCACGGAAAGCATGTTTAGAAGTTCTGGGAAGAATGCAGAGTCCGGCGTTCCGTGAGAGAGGTAGGGATGCATGACACGGTGGCACGATGCGGACAAGCTGATAAGTTAGCTGGGTTTGGAGACCAAACACTTGCTCAGCTATATCCATCCATCTGCAATTCTGCATGCAGTAGGAATATATGGCCGACCAAATGTGCGAGCACGTTATGCAAATCCATCCACTTTGTGCTATTTGAACGAAGAAAACGATATATAGAATTCTCTGCTACAAACACCAACGTAATCTTTCATCCTAGACTGGACCAGCCCGCAGTATTCATGTGCTGACGTCTGTTTAATGCGCCACATACGTCTGTATATATGTAGGATATATCGAAGGAAAAACCGTTAGGTAGTTAACGGTAAACCACCACCATTTTACAATCCGCACTATTGACTGGTCCACCTCTGACATATTGCTCTAAATGGCGTTTGATGCCTAACCTCTTGTATCCTCCCCCTTCCTTATCACTTTCGATTGTAAGAGAGTCCCAACTTTCGATTTCTTACAAAATCATCACGCCCGTTGGCGCGCTGGATACTTTATTGCCTGTGATATTTATCATTTAGAAAATCGAAAGTTACATAAGTTTTAAATTAGTTACTTTAATCTAATGACATAGAAATCATATATAGTTCCAAAATAACCTGTAAATGTATTTTAATGTTTGTTTGTGAAAGTTTGAGATAAATTGTCACTACTTTTTTTTACTGTGCAATCTGACTTTTAAATATATGAATACACTCACCATGTTCAAATTCTTGTATTAATTAATATTGTGACATGCCAATATCATATGTCATTTTTTCCGCCGCAAGATCTGCAACCATAGTGGGAAGTTCTTCGACAAATGAGTACATCTAGCGAACGATGACCTGTTTATAGACCTTCAACATAGTAAACGCCAAGTGAATTTCAAAGTTGTCTCAATAATTTATTAGACCGCGATGAACTAAAGTATCCCCATGGTAAAGCCCATGTAGCAACCATTTAGTGAGGGGGTGGATCAATTCCTCATGTAGTTATGACCTCTATTTATATATATTAATTGTAAAACAAGGAGCTAAGTAAAACGGTCTTGTATAACAACCTCATTTTTACTAATTTAAAAATTTACATTAAAATTTAAAATAAAGATTCCATGATATTTTTATAATTTTTTATTGCACGGTAGACGTGCACGCACACACAACTAGATAATCAACCACCTACTGAGGTCACGCACCCATCACTTGCACTGATACCGACGGGCCTCAGCGAGAATGGATGGGACACGGAGAAGAGGGCCGGCGCACATGAGGGGTAACGGTGGGCCTCACCTTGCTTGGCCGGTGTAAGAGGTCTAGGCTCTGCCGCCCATGTTGCGCCGCCCCCAAGCCCCATCCATGGCGGAGCAGTGTCACCGCCTTACCCAGCCGCCCGAACTCCCTGCGCCGCCGCAAACCATGAGCGTGCCGTGCCCTTAGATTCCGCCCGCACCAGCCGCATCGAGCTTCGACGAGCCGAGCACTGTTGTCAGGCCAGCCTCGCCGCGCCGGCACTGACACCGACGCATGCCATCGGATCCGGCCAGGTGGCTGGTCGGGCGGCTTGGCACGGGCGGACGAAGGCAGCAGCAGCGCTCGAGGCCGTCGGATCCGTCTATGGCGACAGCAGCGAGGGCGGACGGAGGCGGTGGCGGTGTGACAACGCTTGGGGCAGAGGTTAGGGGCACGACGACAACGATGAGGAGCAGGGTGGCGGTGGCGGGAAGGGAGGCAGCAGCCACGCGACGGCTCGGCGCGAGCTTCGCGGCTCGCTCCGGCGTGGTGACCCAGCTTCTTCAGGGAGGACTTGGTCGACGTGCCGGCGAAACGACCCGCCGCCGACGAGCACGTCACCAAAAATGCCAACACCCCCCCGCCGGGTGAGAGAAGAGAGAGAGATAAGAGGGAAAACAGTGACATGTGGGCCCCCATTTTTTAATACCTTTTAGGTCTGACTGGACCGACACGTCAGCACCACGTGGCCTCAAACCGGGTTAAAACCACTCGAGGGGGTATTTTGCAAGGTTTTGAAAGTTGAGGGATGGATTTAGACAAAGACAAGAGTTGAGGGGGTTAAAGTAGACTTATCCCTATTAATTATCTCCTTGTCCTCCTCCTTGACCTTATCCTCTCATGTCAACCTTCTCCTGACCTATCCTCCTCTGCCCCACTCCCCTCTCCTCCCCCTCCCCCCTCCATTCCGGCGGTCGGCCGATAGGGCGGTGGCCCACGCGGGGGTGGCGGTGCCCCGCGCGGGGGCAATGAGCGAGCACGCGCGAGGGGCGGCGCGAGGGCCGCGGTGGCCTCCCCTCAGCTGGATTCGGGAGGGGAGGTGGCCAGGCAACAGCGGCCCACGCGGGGGCGCCGAGCGAGGTCGCGCGAGGGCCGCGGCGGCCTCCCCTTCGCTAGATCCAAGAGGGCAGGTGGTCGGGTGGCTGGCCGGCCAGGCGGGGCAGCCCGCGCAGGGGTAGCGGCCTCCTCGAGCGGCGGCGGCGACGCAAGGTGTGAGGGGCCGGCAAGTGAGTTGGGAAGCGGCACCAGATCCAGTGGGAGGCGAGCTGCTGACGGCCAGGCGGCAGTCGGGCTGAGGATTTTTTTTAGGATTTGTGATGTAAATATGCATGCGATCTAGTTGTGATGATTTTGCTGAGAATTTGTGATGTAGTTTTTGTGATAATTTGTGATGTATTTGTGATGAGCTTTTTTGAAAATTTGTGATGTTCTATTGTTTCTGTGATTTGAAGATTATTTGGGGACGCACAGTGAAAATATGTATAGAGTTAAAAACAATGTAAAAAAAAGCTGTCAACCAGACTTGCCTCTAACCTTTTTACCAACCGGGACTTAAAAACGGATTTTTAGTGCTAGTTATTTCAACCGAGACTAAAGTTAGGCAACTTTGGTCCCAGATCGTTAGCCCCGTTTTGCTACCCGGAACTTAAAAAGGGTAGCAAAACGGGAATAAAAAGGGTTCTCCACCATTGACAGGTGATTCTCCCTCTATATCTTACGTCTAACATGAGCTTCTCAATATGATCTACAGCCATCACAATATATTCGATGTGCCTAATAAGATTTTTCTCGTTGACATATGAGTTTTCTAAACATGTAGTTATATAGATAGAGAATTAAAGACGAGTGGAATGAGTGAAAGATACTAATTATTTATTCTCACCCATCTTACGAAACTGCGTTACATAAATCTCACGTAGCTTTACACTGACGTGTCATGCCAAAAGAATTTTAGACTTGACGTCCAGCCAAGTCGATCTACATGTAACTATAACCCAAGCTATTTTCCTACCTGTGCCACTTACCCCAACCAACCAAAGACTAGTCAAACATCAAATGGATGTATCGAGCACACTTGCGGCACCCTACAAGTACTGTCTCGTAGTCGAGGTTTTGCGATCGAACAAAAAAAGCCAAAGCCGACGCAACAATAGCCAAAGCACAATTCGAGAGCTAACTAGGCCATCATGGCGAAGAAACTTCGGGAATTTCCAAAGTCCGTTCTCTCCTTCCGTCGCTTCGTCCGGAGAAACTTCTTGGGAAGCCGTCGCCGCCCTGCAGCGTCGACTGCGACGGCAACCGGTGCAGCCATGCCACCGGCAGATAAGCTACATGACCAAACGGTCATGGTTGATCTGGAGTCGTGGCTCCTGAGGTCGCCCATGTCGACCTTCCCTTACTTCATGATCATCGCCGTCGAGGCCGGCAGCTTCCTCCGCGGCCTCCTCCTGCTGTTGATGTACCCTCTCCTATGGCTCCTCCTAGGCCATGACATGCGTCTCAAGGCCATGGTCATGGTCTCCTTCTTTGGGCTGCGTGAGAAGGAGGTTGTCAGGATTGGCAAGGCAGTTCTACCAAAGTTGTTCCTTGAAGAGATGGCCATGGAAGGGCTGGAGGTGGTGCGCAACGCGAAGAAGGTGGTCGTGGTGAGTGCCGTGTTTCCGAGGGTGATGGTCGACGGTTTCTTGAAGGAGTACATTGGTGTGAACGCTGTCATCGGAAGGGAGGTCAAGGTGAAGGCCGGGCGCTACGTCGGGCTCCTTGTGAAGGATGGAGGTTTGGTTGAGGGAGTGATGGAGGAGATGAAGAGCGGCAAGGGCGACGTCGGAGCTGTTGGTCTTGCTGGAGCGGGAAGCAGGATGCACCATCTGTTTTCTCGTTATTGCAAGGTGAGCTTTGATTTTTTTTCTTATCCGCTAGGATATGTATGCATATTTTATTTCTTACGTAAAAGTAAATTAATATGATTTCTTAGCGTGGTTTAATTTCTATGGAAATAGACTTACGTGACTATATATTTTACAAGAGAAAAAAGTAACCAAATAATAACAATCACGTTAACTAGACACATACGATTTTCGTATATAATATATGCTTGAGGCATATATTACTTCATGTTTTGGCACATGCATAAGTTTTCTGACAGTTTTCTGTTCGTAAACTGTAATTGCATGCTGAAATAATAAAGCCTCATGGTGATCACGTATACATTGTTTATCGTAATATGGTATTGGCCACGTTAAATATATAGCCATATGCATGAATAATTTAACATTAACTAGATAGATAAGGTAGGCACGAAATTTCATAACAACGTTTAGTTGACCAGAATATGAGCAACTCAGCGTGCATGTTCGTTTAAGGGAATGTTAACATGTACTTTTAGTTAACATTATAAACAATTACTCCCTCATTTCCTAAATGTTTGACCCGTTGATTTTTTTCTATATGTTTGGTTATTTGTCTTATTAAAAAAATTACGTAATTATTAATTATTTTCCTATCATTTGATTTATTTTTAAATATAATTTTATGCTTATTTATGATTTTACTTATTTCATAAAAGTTTTTGAATAAGATGAACGGTCAAATGTGTGTCAAAAAGTCAACGGTGTCAAATATTTATATAAGGAGAGTGAAATTAAAAGCATATAGAAGTACTTTTCAAAAAAATAAATTGAAACGAGTCGTCAACATTTGGACTTTGGAGAACTTTTACAGAAAGCAATATGATCGAGTAGGTTGTGTGGGTTTGAAATTTGTGCCCTGGAGTTTTGCCTCTATATATTTGTGACGCGCTCCATCCGTGTATGCCATGCATGCGTTTGTTCTCTTCTTAGTTGAAGTTAGGTGCCAAAATCCACCTACCTGTGTATGTGACATGCATCATCTGTTATTATTATTTTTTGGACGCCGGTATCGTGTGCAGTTTGATAGGTTCTCAAGCATAAGGATATTATATGGTGGTATACCTGGAATATTCAATCGGATAAAAACGATGTGAGCTAGCTACACTTGCATGGTTTAAGTGAAGCAGTGGAAGCCAGATGTTAAAAGAAAGCGTTTCCTGATGTTTACTCTGTTTCTAATTGCTTCATGTCACTTTTAGAGATAAATTAAAGAAGTAAATTTTGCGAACTCATATCATGAAACTACACATATATGTAGAGATTAAACTATGTACATGCCAATGAATATGTTTAAAAAAAGAAGGATATATATATCGTTAAAAGGGGTACAAACGCTCTTTGTGAACGGTGCATGCATGGTACGTGGCCGCGCTGAATGAAGCACAAAGAGTGTTTATAAATGGATATTTTCTGTTATGCAACATGACTTTTTGTGCCGTGCATTGGTAACTCGTAACAGTACGGTCGTCTTAACGCAGGAAACGTATGCTGTATGTGACGCGGACAAGAAGGAATGGCAACCGGTGCCAAGAGACAAGTATCCCAAACCCTTGATCTTCCACGACGGCCGCCTCGCGTTCAAGCTGACGCCGTTCGCCGCGGTGGCTATGTACACCTACCTACCCTGGGGCATCTTCCTCGCCGTCTTCCGCAGCCTGGCCTTCGGGCTCCTCCCTTACCGCGTGTCCGTTCCTCTCGCCGCGTTCACCGGCATGCGCTCCCGCCTGATCGCCGGCCCATCGTGCGCCGACGGTGCCAACAACAACAACGGCGGCGGAGGCGGACGCCTCTATGTCTGCAACCACCGCACGCTCCTGGACCCGATCACCGTCGCGGCCGGGCTGAACAAGCCCGTCACCGCGGTGACGTACAGCGTGAGCCCCGTGTCGGAGCTGATCGCGCCCATCCGCACGGCACGGCTGACACGCGACCGCGACGAGGACCGGCGCCGCATGGAGGCGCTGCTTGCGCGCGGCGACCTCGTGGTGTGCCCTGAGGGCACCACGTGCCGCGAGCCCTACCTCCTCCGGTTCAGCCCGTTGTTTGCGGAGCTCACCGGCGAGGTTACCCCCGTCGCGCTGGAGACACGGGTCGACATGTTCTACGGCACGTCCACGATGCCCGCCGCCAAGTGGCTGGACCCGTTCTACTTCATGATGAACTCGAGGCCCGAGTACCGCGTCGAGTTCCTGGAACGCGTCAGCACCGCGCCAGTCGACCACGGCGGCGACGTGATGAGTACTGGTCACTGGCACAGCATCAACGCCGCAAACCGCGTGCAGCGCGTGCTCGGCGAGGCGCTCGCGTTCGAGCTGACTGAGCAGACGCGGAAGGACAAGTACAAGATTCTGGCGGGGAACGAAGGGAACGTACGTACGTGAAAGGTGAAGCCAACAAGCTGGTCTCTCTATGCTGGAGAGGATCTGGAGATCGTTTTTAATAAATGTTTTTTTGTTTTTGTGATGGGATTCTTTATTGCTTTCATTATTTTTACTTCCTTAAGAATTCATATGTCTATTTTTTTAAACCCAACTCGTCTGTGCTACATATACATTCTTATTTCTAATAACCATAATATTTTATTACTGTACTTCCTTCTTAACTTTCTCCATATCTGTGTCACCTTCTACTGAAATACTAATGCCAAGAAAGCACGCCATATTTTTTTGTCACATTATTACCTTAACTAGCAGGATGGCATGCGCAATTGCGCGGCTAGCACCAAGACAAATGATTGATTTTAAAATTTGTTAAAGTAAATGACTCATCTTGAGATCTTATATGGCCGGGTTTCTTTTTTTTTTAGGGTAAACATCCTTAGCATTTTATTCAACTGAATTTAAGACATTACAGTCGTCCTCAAGAATAGAGATTAGAAATTCTGGGGTTACCACCATCCAATTACAAAAGGGAACCTTATTAAATACTCCTTCCTTGTCTAGCTGATGCGCTTACCATGTTCGCAGAAAGTCACGTCTAGTTCACCTTCACTTCAATGAAGCCGTCGAACTTGGATTTAACCTCCTGTATCAATGTGCCATAGCGGTGCGGTTGAACTCATTCTGGGCTAACATATTCGTTACCATCAGGGAATCGGTTTTAATTATTACCCTTGTAGCTCCGATTTCCTTGGCCAGTTCCATAGCTCGCGTACAAGCCAAAATTATCATTGTTGTTGCATCCATCACATTAGTGACGAAGGTTGTCTCCCCTGCCAAGAACTCCCCTCTATCAATTCTTGCAACCACGCCCGTCACCCCTTCTTGGTTTGCTGTCAAAAAGGCCCCATCTGTGTTGAATTTAATCCATCCCTGCTGCGGTGGGCACCAACTCTGTGCCGGATGGGCAATAGTACCCATGTTCAGTTCTTTAAGATTTGCCCATTCTTCTAACTGAAAAACAATTCTTGCTGCCACATTAGATGGATTTTCTGGAATATCTATAAATCTCCCATCGTTCCTCGCTGCCCACAGATTATACAAGGTGATTATCATACCCACTATAATTTTATCCTCCTGATCGACCAACCTGTCTAGTAACCGTTGTGCCAACATTTATAATTGTCACATTCCTCTCCTGGCATAGGAAATTCCTCTTGCAACTTCTCCTCCACTTTACTCCACACCCAATTCGAAATGGGTACTCTTATGGTACCCAATACCAAGTATAGATGAGAAGTAGTATAGATGGAGTATATTCGTTAATTTGTGTGGTTATTATAGTAATTGATCTATTAACTTAAGAAATTATTCAACACACCATGGATTTTAAATTTGAAATTCGCGATATTTAACTTCTTGCATAATGAGGTTACACAGTTAGGACCATCATTTCTATACAAATGCTATATACTATTGCGTACTATAGGTATATACTATAGTATACTAGCCACTAGTATAATTTAATCTCGACCGTTCATTCACTAATATAATTGACTAGTTTACACTAGTATTGGGTACCGTAAATAAGCCCTTCAAATATGGGCACATCCAAAATCTGTGTGCAGCAGTTTCTTCCCTGTTGCAGAACAAACAACTCACTCCTTGCTTAATTTTCCTTCTTTGAAGTTCTGACCCGAGAGCCAATTCATTCTGGAGCAGTGTCCAGGTATGCACCTTCATCTTATTTTGTACGTCAGCTGCCCACAATTTGTGCCATCCCCTGTGGGATTGATTATTGGAAGATGAAGCCCCGGTATTTTCATTGGCAATACTTGCTTGGAGATGATATGCTGACCGTACGTACAGAAAAGTTCCAGACTTGGTATACTTCCATGCCACAAAATCTTCCCCTTCCCAATCAGGTATTCTGATTTGCATCACATCCTTAGCATCGCCTTCATATAGCAGTTCATTTACCCGAATTGAATCCCATCTTCTTGTTCCTGGTACAAACAGGTCACATACGAATTGAGCATCAGTCTGCACTTTCATACCCAAAGGCTTACTTAAACCCTCCCTCGGTATCCAGTTGTCTCTCTGAATATTGACCGATCTACCATCCACTATTCTCCATATAATTCCTTTCCTGAGCAGATCCCTACCATAGAGGATACTGCACCAAGTGTAGGAGTCTAGTTTTATCATTTGTAAAAGTCATAGCCATCGTTGTAACCATCCTGCTACTTTGCCGTGTTTACGCTTGCTAGTTCATCTCCACTCCTATTTACATGTCGTAGGATCTTCAAAAAACCGAATCTTGCCTCGATGGGGTTTCATTTCTTAATTTTTAAAGGTATCTCTTAGTTTAACATGTTAAATCCTCTAGGTTTAAACTTCGTCAATTGTGGGTCATTTGAACAATTTTTTTTTCAAAATTGATTATATTGTATCGATTAATCTTGATCTTAGATATACACCAAAAGTTTCCGATCGACCTTAATAACAGCGAAAGTAATGTATTTTTTATCCATACACCTTTTTTTTTTGAGGAACCGGCAGCAAGATTTTCCTGCCGGAATTTATAGAAGAAAAATAGACCCAGTTTATAAGACAAAACAGGCCCAAAAACATAAAAAGATGCACAGTTAATTAAAGGAAAACCGACAAAACCTTTATAGAGATAGAAAAAAAAACGACAAGCATCGACCAAAACTACAACCCCAACTAGACATCGTTGCTGAGCATTCCAAAGACAAGTAGCTTCGACTTGTAAATGCCGAGTTGATAGTTCGATAACCACCTAAACAAACCTGTCTGTGGAGCAAGGCCTTCTCAGCCAAGGCTCCAAAAAGAAAAACAACATCAAAGATGTTGCCTGATGGCCGTCTAGATTGGACTAGGTTTTGACCTCAAGGAGAGAGGGCCCTCCATTTAATTCATATGTCTTTTTTTTTTAAACCCAGCTCGTCTGTGCTACATATACATTCTTATTTCTAGTAACCATAATATTTTATTACTGTACTTCCTTCTTAACTTTCTCCATATCTGTGTCACCTTCTACTGAAATACTAATGCCAAGAAAGCACGTCATATTTTTATGTCACATTATTACCTTAATTAGCAGGATGGCATGCGCAATTGCGTGGCTAGCACCAAGACAAATGATTGATTTTAAAATTTGTTAAAGTAAATGACTCATCTTGAGATCTTATATGGCCGGGTTTCTTTTTTTTTTTTAGGGTAAACATCCTTAGCATTTTATTCAACTGAATTTAAGACATTACAGTCGTCCTCAAGAATAGAGATTAGAAATTCTGGGGTT
>CM002483.1:7738399-7780935 GCA_000325765.3 Leersia perrieri
CATATCACGTCAACAAGGTATCAAACAAATGGCCTACTATATAAATGACCAACAGATATGTCCCTAAATCAACAATGGGGACAAATTCATTAGCAGCAAAGAGGCAAACCTGAGTAGAAATTCAGTCCAGCAGCAAAGTCATCTTCATGAATAGACAGACCATCGACGCCGGCAACCTCATCTTCTATTGAATTCATCTCGTCAGCGTTAACGACGATACTGCCCTGCTTGCCCCGAAGGTCGGTCGCATGTCTCGGACGAGGAGGCGGAGTCAACCCTACCCGGCAGCCAGCCGGCGCCGGTGGTCGCGGGATGCCATCCGGTGGAATCGCCGTGAATCGCCGCGTCGGCCCGAATCGAGGAGGCGGTGCCACTGGCGGCGTGAGGTGAGAGAAAAACGGCGCCCCCAAATCACTCCCCACCACTGGCAAATCATTCCCCGCCGGCGAGAAGAACGCTACCGACGAAAACCCCTGGGAGAGCAAGGGCGCCGAAGATGTGCCTGGGGCGGACCAGAGCGTGGCGGCGGCGCCGGGGGCGCCAGCCTAGGACCTGAGCACGGTGGCGGCGCCTCGCGATCGGCTGATGACTGTCGGCCCTTCGTCTTCATCTCGGCGACTGCGATGAGTGGCGAGAGGTGGAGGGGAGATGGCAACTCTGCGGAAGGGGAGGGGGAGACGGCGACGTATGCGGAAGGTGGAGGGGAAAATCGTGCGGGAGAGATAGAGCGGGGACGGAGAAGCGCGGGAGGGGAACGAAATCGCGCGCGCGGACTGGATTGGGAGCGAGAGCGCAAGACCTAAATCTCGGGGATGAAAATTACGGAAACCGGGACTCCCATCTTTAGTACGCACGATTGGAGCTCTGTTGGAGTTGTTTTTTTACCGAAAACTCCTAAAAATTGATTTAGGAACCTGTTTAGTACTGCTGTTGGTGATGCTCTTAATTTTCCTTCTTTGGAGTTCTGACCCGAGAGCCAATTCATTCTGGAGCAGTGTCCAGGTATGCACCTTCATCTTATTTTGTACGTCAGCTGCCCACAATTTGTGCCATCCCCTGTGGAATTGATTATTGGGAGATGAAGCCCCGGTATTTTCATTGGCAATACTTGCTTGGAGATGATATGCTGACCGTACGTACAGAAAAGTTCCAGACTTGGTACACTTCCATGCCACAAAATCTTCCCCTTCCCAATCAGGTATTCTGATTTGCATCACATCCTTAGCATCGCCTTCATATAGCAGTTCATTTACCCGAATTGAATCCCATCTTCTTGTTCCCGGTACAAACAGGTCACATACGAATTGAGCATCAGTCTGCATTTTCATACCCAAAGGCTTACTTAAACCCTCCCTCGGTATCCAGTTGTCTCTCTGAATATTGACCGATCTACCATCCATTATTCTCCATATAATTCCTTTTCTGAGCAGATCCCTACCATAGAGGATACTGCACCAAGTGTGGGAGTCTAGTTTTATCATTTGTAAAAGTCATAGCCGTCGTTGTAACCATCCTGCTACTTTGCCGTGTTTACGCTTGCTAGTCCACCTCCACTCCTATTTATATGTCGTAGGATCTTCAAAAAACCGAATCTTGCCTCGATGGGGTTTCATTTCTTAATTTTTAAAGGTCTCTCTTAGTTTAACATGTTAAATCCTCTAGGTTTAACCTTCGTCAATTGTGGGTCATTTGAACAATTTTTTTTTCAAAATTGCTTATATTGTATCGATTTATCTTGATCTTAGATATACACCAAAAGTTTCCGTTCGACCTTAATAACAGCGAAAGTAATGTATTTGTTATCCATACAGCTTATTTTTTGTGAGAAACCGGCAGCAAGATTTTCCTGCCGGAATTTATAGAAGAAAAATAGACCCAGTTTATAAGACAAAACAGGCCCAAAAACACAAAAGATGCACAGTTAATCAAAGGAAAACCGACAAAACCTTTATAGAGATAGAAAAAAAACGACAAGCATCAACCAAAACTACAACCCCAACTAGACATCATTGCTGAGCATTCCAAAGACAAGTAGCTTCGACTTGTAAATACCGAGTTGATAGTTCGATAACCACCTAAACAAACCTGTCTGTGGAGCAAGGCCTTCTCAGCGAAGGCTCCAAAAAGAAAAACAACATCAAAGATGTTGCCCGATGCCCGTCTAGATTGGACTAGGTTTTGACCTGAAGGAGAGAGAGCCCACATAACGATACTTTCGAGAAGGGAATGGCATCCACAGGCATCGATATCGCCTGCCTTAGTCACAGGCATGGCTTTCGTCCATGGCTCTCTTAACTCATGCTCCACATACATCCTCTCGCCTTGATTCCACAAAGTTGTTGAGAGTTCTCGTTGCCAAACTTGCCAAAAACAAATAAGCAGCTTTGATTCCGCCACAACGAACATCCTGATATCAAGAAAGAAAGGTCAACTCTCCTGCAAAAGACAACCAGTCTTGCACTGGAACATAAAATGCCGCTAGAAAACTGAGAAACAAAAACCAGATCATAGGCCACCTGTCCTCCGCTGTGCAGAACATTCTTGACAATTCGCCACCTCCCGAGGAGCACCGAAGGGGAGGGTGAGGAAACAAACAAGAAAGCACCGACACGCCAGAAAAAGGCAAGCTTCCGATCCTCCTGGGTGAAGACCTATGACAGATTGACAGCTGACGAGAAAGGAGAACCGACCGTCACCCTCACCACCCACCATCCCAACCAAACAAAGAGCTCCCCTCTGCCGAGACTAGAAGTAGCCCAACCTAAGAAGTGGAGGAGCATCGAGGGAGGAGGGAGTAATTGAAAGCTGTCAGACGGAGATCGCCGAAGAAGGCCAAGAGACGCCACTAGAGAGAAAGGGGAAAACTAAGAAGAAGGGGAAAGTGGCACGCCAGAGCAAATGCCTGCGGCGCCAGCACCTGCAGCCGGAGAGCTGACCCCACACAAAGCAACGTCGGGTCTGGCCTTCCACAGCAAGAAGGCGACCGGATCTAGCCGAAACAGTGGCACTGACGTCAGGGCCACGGCGTGGCTGCGAGTACCACCGTCCATGTTGTCGTGTACCTCCCTGCTGCAGCCTTCGGCACCATCTCCATCCCTTTGGCGTGTACACCCGCGTCTCCGCCACGATGACAACGACAGATCATATTTAGTCCCGGTTGTTATTATGAACCGGTACTAAAGATTTTTTCCCGCTCTTTCCAAGTATTTATTTATACCAGCTAGGGCTAACAACTGAGACTGAAGATTTGCATTTCCTTACACATATGCCCCATTTAAATGCATTAAACTTAAATAAAATCGCAAAATTAATGTGGATACATTAGTTATTCTTAATAGATTATAATAATCATACATAATTAACATGTACCCAATTTAAATGCATTGAACTGAAATAAAATCACAAAATTAGTGCATATACATTTAAAATTCTAAATAGATTATAATAATCATATACAATTAACATATGCCCGATTTCTATTGTTATAAGCATGTATAATTAACATATGCCTGATTTCAATTGTTATAATCATGAATTAAATAAGCATTTGTCTAGGAACATGATTCTAAACAATGCAATAAAGATACATTTACTACTACTGACTGACCATGATCTATTAGCATATTTCAGTTAAGCTACTCACCTAATTATATTTTCACTCAGACAGACCGAGTGTAAACAAAACCGATTGTGTCGTCCATCCTCTATACAGCTACTCACCTAAGAAACGGCAATTTCATCCTTTGTTGTTCCAAATCTCCATTATGTGATTTTTGTTGACCGCTTTAGATTGAAGAGAGATCGTTAGCAAGACAAATGTGATGAAACACCTCGGCAAATTAATAAATATCGCACTTCCTTGTAGGGAGAAAAATGGTTTCCGGTTGAACCTTAAAACAAATTCTTTGGTTATGACATTACATGTACCTGTTTTAGACCCATCAGAGTAAGTATGGAACAGCGAAAACAGATCAACAAACACCAGGAAAACCGACCGAGAAAGGTAAACATGGTGTGGGACCCATGACTAATAATATCTACCGTCGTAGATGGAATGATACCGATCGGAACACAAACGCCACAATAGAGCCGGATCCAAGGCGCGTGTTGTCTCTCCTGCTAACATGCGTGACTTTAGAGCAAATATCGGAAACAATAGAATCGGATAGAATTGGAGGGGCAACAGACGAAGGGTAAGGATCGGAAGCATTATCAATTTTTATAACTACTAGCAAATTGCACGTGCATTGCAACGGGTGAAACAAACTCCTCCGGTAAATATTGTTATTGGATGAAACATGACGGCTTGCAGGGGATGGAACCGTCAGGAAGAAAAATGATCAAAATGAATCGAGCCTAGTACGATTAAGTTCATTTGCTCATTATGCAACATATGGTTGAGGCAGGACCATACTTTGACAAGCACATAAGAAAGATAAGAGACGAGAATCCAGGCCAAACTGTATCGTGGATAACAAAAGAGCACACTGGAAAGTTCAATGAATGGTTCAAGAATAGGATTAGAAACAGTTCTGAGACCAGCAGCGAAACCTTTCGTTCTTGCTAAGCAAGTGGTACAAGTATTTTATATAAGAGATCCAACAAACAAAAAATTGCATGTTGTTGTTGACGACTGTTAAGTACCAAATTAACATCATCAACTCCTGCATAAAATGACATAATAAAACATCCAACCTAGGGGTAGGGTTAATTTCTAACCATTTTCACAAGTGTTGGTAAATATTTGTATGCAGGTGAACTCATGGAGTTTTGGAGCCAGTGAACTTATGGAGTTTTGGAGCCCCAAAACCCAATTAAACATCTCCAAAAAGGCCAATTGCACCTACCCATGTATTGAGGGTCCTAAAATGAGTGTCCAGGACGAAAACTGGGCCCAACGGGCCCAGTCATGGTTCGGTCGAACCACTCTGGCGCCGCCTCACTGCATGCTTCCACGTGGAGACTCCTGGTTCATTACTGATGGCGGTTCCAGGGGGCATTACGGTCATTTCCCATAAGAAGTTGCCGCCATTAAGCTCTATATAAGGAGGATCACACTCACTTCACAACAACACACCACAATACACTTGAGCTGTGGCAACACAATTACCACACCTTTTTTCCTATACAAAATGCCAAAATGCTACTTTAAAGGATCTTACTCAAGAGGAAGATTTGTCATCTGCCTTCCATCTCCATCTTTCAGTAGAAGCGCATGAGCAATACCAAAGAATGTTGTCTTTGATTGAAGAAATGGATTTAGAAGAGCATGGAAGGGATAGTTGGACATATGTTTGGAATTCAGGAGTTTTTGCACCTATGAAAGTCTATAAGTTGCTAATGGGACAAGAGATACTGCCTCCATCTTTCAATTGGCTTTGGAAGAGTTTTGTTCAGCCCAAACACAGAATTTTCTTCTAGCTTCTAATGATAGATAGATTGAATACAAGAAATCTTCTCAGAAGAAAGAACTTTGAGAGACCAACATATGTTTGTGAGATGTGCAATGGAAGTCGAGAAGAAACCCTACAACATCTGTTCTTCATTTGTCCTTTTGCATCTGATTGCTGGGATTTTCTCTGTCCACAAAGGTTAAGAAACCTCTCAGTACAGGAGTCAATTGAGGACTTCAAACAACAACTTCAAGTCCCCTTCTACATGGAGATTATCATACTCATGGCATGGAGTATTTGGATAACGAGAAGCAACCAAATTTGTAGAAACATAAATCCTCATTTCCTGATGTGTCTTTTTCAGTTCAAAAAACAATTTGCTCTGGTTATCCATTGAGCAAAAGAAACACAAAAACAAATGCTCCAATCATGGCTTGAGTCATTGTAATTTCAATCTTGAACTGTGTGTGTATGTGTGTGTGTCTGTGTGTGTATATATACTGTAGGAATCCCTACGGTCAATTGATCAAAGAAAAACACTTGAGCTGAATTACAAGAGGCTCTCATGTAGCTTAGAATAGGTAGAGAGTGAGGGAAAGCTCTAAAGGAGTGCTCATAAGTTTGGCGCTTCCCTGACTTCTATCTCGGCGGATACAACTCTCTAGGAGTAGTTCCGGAGGAGTACCGGACTGTCGTTACACTCTGCTCCGGGTTCGGAGAAGACTTCTTCTATAGTAAGCATTTGAGATTCTTTTTTATGTTATTTAATTACTTAGTCTAAGTGAGATATATTTCCATCTTTGCATGTTCAATGTTTAGTATTCGTACTAAGTGCTCTAGTACTAGGTTTCTAGATAAAGAAGGAAGTTCCTCCGGGAGTACTAGAGTAGTAATTAATAACTTAGACGTGGTGTATAAATTAGAGATTACCTTTGTTTGTTGTGTATCCCACGGATTTGTCAGAGGTAGACAGCAGGCGGTGACAGCCCTGAATTCCATCCTAGTAATCCTCCATATTCAGATGCATCATAGAGCTATAGTCGGAACCACACCGGCAGACCAGCAGGGGTCGGTGCCCGAAGCAACAGATAGGAAATTACCTTTAACTTAGCTTGGGTAATTAAACATATAGAGAGTTCTCTCTAGCCTAACTATCCTATTAGTGGTTGTTATCCTTGGTTAGTCTTAGCCTTAAATAAATTACACCTGTTCCCTAAGTTCGATATCATTTTGGGGTCACCCGAAGGTGAAGTGCTACAACTGTATTCTGTGCGCTTGCGGATGTATTCTGTGATCGTAAGAAATACCAACAGTTGTTCGGAATGGAAAAAGAAGTATTGTCGGGGTCGAGAACGTCGTTGACGAGGATGACTACAACAAGACGGCTAACGCAGCCCAAACTCTGCGTACTGAAGAAGAGATGTCCGTCGATAATATTGCACATGCACGTCATGACCACGACCAAGGTTTCTTCGAACAAATATAATAATTATTGTTGTCTTTTGTAATGTATGACACTTGTAATGGACATTTAGTATTTATATTATGATTTAACATTATTTCAATAGAAGGCTATCTCGATAGAATTTCTTTCGCTTCAATCGGAATTAAATGGTATTTTCTGTGAATTTTAATACACATGTGACATTTATTGGACAATACTAAATACAATGAAAATTAGGGAAAAATATAGAAATACACCATGGCAGGCAATATTTTTTATTTGAAGGAATTTATTCCAAATTTTGACTTTCGTTTGGCGTCAATCGTAATTTATTTGAAGGAAATACGCTTAGCTTATACCATCGGTCTGCCAGCATATTTGAAGGAAATACGCAAATAAATAAATAAGCTTTCCCTTCAGGAAAGCGTATTTTGTAGTTTTGAGGATTTTGGAGAAAAGCATATCTCTATTTAGGGGAAACCAAGTGTGTTTTCCCTAACCATCGGTCACGGTTCTGAAACAAGAAAGCATGAGGTCACGGTTCTTTGCGCTGGCCCATTACCGATGACACACATCGGTAACGGTCGGTGTTTACGAACTATGACCGATGATTGTAATATATATAGGCATCCCTCCCATTGACCTCTACGTCCAACACCTGGAACAAACCCTAGATCCCGCAAACGCAAGCCCGCGCCGACCACCCTGCCGCCGGCCCCGACGCCACCAGGCTCCTCCTCCAACGCATTGACGCTACCAGCCCCAACGCCACCAGGCTCCTCCTCTGACACATTGACGCCGCCGACCCTCCTCCGACGCATCGACACCGCCGCCCTCCTCCTCTGACCCAGACGCCACCACCCTCCTCGTCCGCGTCGGGCTGACCCTGACCAGCCGCCGCTTTGCCGCTGGCCTCCTCGTTCGACGCATCGACACCGCCGGCCACCTTGCCCAGACCCCGATGCCACCGTCCACCTCGCCCCAACCCCGACGCCACCGACCCCGATGTCGCCGGCCACCTCGCCCCGACCCCGACGTCGCCGCTCTCCTACCCTGACGCCGCCGACCTACTCCCCCGAAGCCGCCGTGATACATCTGGCCTTGGTGGGGTTGGGTGAGGCCCAACAAATTAAGGTTGCCCGGACCCCAACAGTTTTCTTAGGCACACCCACTCGAGAAAAGGCCCAATCTCCTTAAAAGACAACTCCGATAGGGGAAGAGTGGCTCTCCCTTTTAAAGTTGCTTCCTCCTCCTAAGATAAGGAAGGTGGGATTATTTAGAGGCTCTCACCGTTGCCGACCGACTACAATCGTACTAGACAATTGTGTTTTGCGTCTTTGTCTGCGGGTAATAGGGGAGGACGTCCTCATCATTACCTCCACGCCACCGGTATTTTTTTAACAAATTTCAAATTAATTGTTTAGGAATTTAAATGTTTCTATTTGTTTAGGAATTGAAATGTCTATATTTGTTTAGGAATTGAAATTTCTATGTTTGTTTAAGAATTGATATGTGTAGTATATTTGTTTAGGGCATGGAATGCGTGTATTTGTTTAGGAATTAAAATGTGTAGTAATATTTGTTTATGAATTGAAATGTGTCTATTTGTTTAGGAATTAAAATGTGTAGTACTATTTGTTTAGGAATTGAAATATCTATATTTTGTTAGGCATTGAAATTTTTATATTTGTTTAGGAATTGAATTTTGTATATTTGTTAAGTAAATGAAATTTGTATATTGGTTTAGTAAATGAAATTTGTATATTAGTAAATGCTCTATGATGAATAATATGGTCGTCCGATTAGCCTAGACTCCAAAATGACAACTAGGTGCCTCGTATATCAGGCTATCCTGACACCGGTGACGCCATCCGTTAACGTGGCATGTAACCTGCTTGATGGAGACCTGTGAGGGTCGGGCGCAACATTTGCACGTTGGTCCGTCCTTGCTCGTCCCTCGCAGGTCTCTGTCTTGCGGGTTCGTACCAGGTTAACGATACGTTTCACCCTTGCGCTATCTCCACTATCAATAATGTGGCACCCTTTTGTCATACGTTGTCTAGAAAATCGATGTATAGTTTGGGGTAGTGGAGGTAAGAGAATTATTCTCTAGCAACCGTACTCCTCACAATGTATGAAATTGACCAATTATCTGAGAGCTATAAGTGTGAATAGCCTTATTTTAGTTTCCGTATTTCCTAAGTTGTGCTAATTGCTGTTGCCTCTAGATATGTCTGATAATCGTCCAGAATCTGTCTTGGCCGATACAAGCATGACAACCTCAAGTCGGAATCCAAGGACCCGCAACAAACTCCTAGTAAACCAAGCAGACAATAATAGCAGTAGACCAGAACGACAATCCTATACTGCCAAGGGGTATTAGGGAAAAATTCGCCAGCACATGTGGGATCCTAGCCCGCGAGTGCTTGGGAGTGCTATATAATAGCTTCAAGAAGATCCCCGCTGCGGAGAAAGAACTGGCTGGGAGAGGCTTAAACAGTATTATGAATACCCCAAGGCCCACGAGGCAGCTATAAAAAGATGCGCCCTCATGAAGATGAATAGCTCTTGGAAGAGAGGTGGTAGAGTATGTTTTCAATCCTGCACTGCCACCTCCTGGTCCAACAACAGAATGGCCAAATATTACTGCAGCTGCCTGCAATGAATTCAAGGCTAAGAAGAACACGACGCCTAAGTTCATCACAATCAGTGAGGCCCATAAGCAACTCCAGGCACGAAATGAACACCCACACCGTCTCGGAACTAGGGGATATGCCAGGAAGGCTGACAAATGGGCAGAGGAGGATGAGGCTGCTGAGAAATCTAGAACTCCTCTCTTGTTTTCTAACATCGAAGACCCTTGCGCTCGAAGCTGGGATAGAGCTAGAGGGACCCACAACCCAGACCCAGACGGAAGCGTCACGTTTCTGAACCAGGCGGATGCGGAAGTATATAGATTGTATGCTTTCTTCCTTACTGCTACATCTCCTTTTTGATTATTCATTAAGTTTGTAAAATTAAACCTTGATTATTCCAAATGCAGCTCACGTTGACTGCTGAGAGGTCTTCTCAAAGCGAGGTCGACTCGCACCGACGCGAGGATGACATATTGACCAAAGCGCTCGGGAACCCTTAACATGGAGGCCGAACTCGAGGGGTGGGCTCTATAGTCCCATGGAAGATCGGCCTCCCTGCATATAATGCGCAATACAAGAAACATAACATATCCAGGGCGGCAACGGAGGCTAAACTAAAGGAGGAGCTAAAGGCCGAGCTAAGTGTCGAGTTCAATGCAACATTCGATGAACGGCTTTCACAAGAGGCTAAAAGGATAAGGCTTGAATTTCAGCAAGCCGGTGCATCTCTTTCTCAACCTCTAGTTCCCAATGTTCAGTTGGAGGTTAGCCCCATCGGCCACCCGAGCAGTTGTGCCTTGACGAGTGTGGAAGCAGAAGGCCATATCGTGCCTTCAGCCGTCGACCATATGGGCGAGGTAATACCTTGGCTAGCGTAACCACACATTTAAATTGCCTAAAATTAACAACTAAATTTATAAGCACCAACCACTTGGTATTTTGCAGGACACAGCCCCATGTATCCTACAAGTAAGGGTGACACCCACTTTTAGTTCAGATGCAGCCGAAGGCCTTGTTTTCAAGCCAACCTTAGGCACTAAGGTCCATACGACAGAATTGGTGGCAAGGCATGCAAAGGTTCAGGTGGACATCGTCAAGGAAAATTGATTCACCTTTTCGCTTGAGATCCCACCCAATGACGAGGTCTTAACCTTAGGAGCTGCTAGAGGGACATTTATCCAATGGCCCAAGTGCGGCATCGTCATCAAGGTCAAAGCCCGCCAACATTTTCGTCCATCACCACAAGCGCCTCCTCCTCCAATATCTCCACACTTCGATCCTAGCCCTCTCGGTGTTGAAGATGCACCTGTCTTGCCAGTGGTACGCGTGAGATCTTCTCCTACCATCTCGCAACATAAGAGACGGCGGGGTCAAGGAAAACATACATCAACAAAGCTTCCATTGGCTAGGAAACTTGATGTTGGTAAGCAGCCGGCAAAGTCCGACATGCCAATTGTGCCTGGAAAGAACACCAACGCTCCAGCTCAATTTGTGCTAGGACGACCTTTAGTGGACGACCTAACACTGAGGTCGATTGGTCGTGCTTGCCAGACCTAAATGGATGGAACATGACCACGGCCAACTCCTCAAGGCAAAACAAGGAAGATTGCCTGATTGGGTCTCATGGGTGCGAGCCGTTCCTGTCGCCGAGTAATGTCATCATCATTGTCGGCTTCAATGATCTGTAGGACTTGTTCAACCTCGACAAACTGGACGTCGGTTTTCTGAAGTGCTACACTTTGTAAGGACAATAAAAACTAATCTCATCCTATCACAATCACTTCTAAATCAAGCTATCTAACCTATTAATCACATTTCAGGATGTGTTGGAGACAGGCGAGAAGTACGGGCTAGCTGGCTGGATTCCTCGATCCCGCTCTCGTCAACGAGACTACACTCCGCACAAAGTTTGATGAAACGGTTGAATATATCCCGCAGTGCCTTACTCTCCACCAAGACAAGGAGGTTCTACTATTGGCGCACAACCAATAGTATGCCCTCAATCCCGCTTAGAAATAAAAATTCTAGTCCAATACAATCTCACTCTTCATTTTCACATCTATAGGGACCACGGGATTCTTATTATCATCAGTGCATCAACGGACAGGGTGTACTACTTTAATTCGAATATTCAACCAGAGGTATATAAATAGGACGTCATTACGGCTACACTCAACAAGGCATGAGAAGGGTACATGCAGAAAAAGGGCAAGTGCCATCCCACTAGAGTTCGGCTCATTCACAAGTATGATTTCTTGATCGGCCAACAAACGGGGAACACTTGTGGCTTCCATATGTGTCACCACATGAGCAACATGTCTCAACAGGTGAACACGATAGACTTTGAGGTTTGTCTATACAATCCTACCAAATTATAACCCCCTTTCCAATTCTATATCTTCTCGCACTTATAAGTCTGTTATTCGTTCTTCAGAATGCCAAGTGGAGAGTTGATCCCATTAATCTAGCAAGAATCCGTGGAGAACTTGTCGCTTTGTTGACAGATATGATAGACCCTAGAGGCGAATTTCAGAAGAAATTGTTTAGGGCCTAGGGATGTACTTCACACTTCCCTGCTTATTTGGATGGACAAATTTGTAATATACTTTATTTCTTGTAATTTGAGATGACGTGAATTTATTTCTTATCTCAGTTTATAGTGTCGATTCATGCTTTCCAATATATCTCTTTATATGCAATTTAATTATTTGTCTATTTTTATATGCCTCCTATAATCTTACAAATAATTTTTTCCATGCATACTATTGATTATACAATGCTTCTCAGCATTCTCCAATATTGTCGCCTATTTATAAGGTAAGAAATGGATGAATATGGGATGTGAATGGATTTTGTGCTTGTTACATGTCAATATATTGTGTAATGATGTGATGTGAATGGATTTGTGATTGTGAGATGTATATGGACTTTGTGATATTGAGATGTGACTGAATTTGGTTTGTTGCGGTACATTTGTGATATAAATGCTTGCTCCTGAAATGCTGGGGTTTGGGCGGGTGATTCTGCTATTTTTAGAGGGCGTGGCTAGCAATTACCTGAGGCCAGCCAATTTTTCCAATTTATTTTCTTACGTTAATTCAACATCAGTAACGGTTTTAGACTTAAAATCGATACCGATCTCCTACCATTGATCACAACTCAGTATTACCAGACCATGATAGTGCTCTTCTATCACGGTTCGTGCAATATAAGCCGTGACCGATGATCTATCATCGGTATCGGTTGGTGAACTCAAACCGATAGTGATAGTCATCGGTCACGGTTCGCAATGGCTAAATGTGTTCTGGGAAGATTCTTATCTGTCCCGGTCCTAGATCAAGAGTCGTTACCGATATAGGACATCGGTAATGGTTCTTTCACCCGTGACAGATATCTTTCGACATCAATAACCCATTGTAGGTAACGGTCCCCATATCGGTGACTGATGGCGTTTGGGGCCGTTACTGATAAGGGGTACCCTATTAGTGGATAGATAGATAATTTTTTGGGTGAAAAGTATTTGAGAACATACCATATAGTCGAGCGGCAAATTAAGACTTAACGGTAAATAGTATATTTGTAGTGGTTACAGTTTTGCAAAAAGTGCAGTTTCATACGCTGAAGTTGACACATATCCATGGCAAAATGCAAATGAACATGATGCATAAATTCAACAGAAATAAGCATAAGCATGAACAAAGAGCATTCCATATTCCACAAGGATGCACATATGAAACGAAGATGGTGTACAAGGCATTATTTTCAGAAACATTATATAAATATATATGAACTTTAATTTTGAATTTGAATTATCCTAGCCTGTTTATTTCGGTACCCATCTTACCGCTAGTAATTTGAACCTTGACCCTAACATGCGATGCATGTGAACCCATAAAAACTGATGGATTATTTAACAACATGTTGACTCAAGGCAGATAGACTAAAATGAGTTGACTTGTTGTTTCTAGCCAATCTTTATCCAGGGTTAACTCCCTTCATCCCAAATTATAAGGCATACTTTATCTCGTTAGTATAAGAGTTTTATACATACTTTTCTACCAAGATAATTTTTGCGTAATTATAAGCGAGCACTTTTGAATATGAATCTAACAACATCAATTTCATATCATAAAAATAAATTTATAATAAAAGAATTATTGGTCAAACTACTATTGTAAAAAAAAGGAAATACGAAGGAATCAAGGTGGCTGTGTCCAGTCTGTCATCCCTGCACACTATTTTAACAAGAGTATCTTTGGTGCACGCTGGCAACCGAAAAGCACAATCAACTAGGTGACACATTACAGCTCAGAATTAGGGACATTCAGATCCTATCAAAATAAAACCATCAACCTACTGCTACTCAATAATTCCAGCACACCTTTTCTTCTCGTGAAGCAAGAATGATTCAATATGCAACAAACTTTTATGACACTGCAGCAATGTGGGCAGCATAGTTTATTAAAAACCAAAATTACTCCGCAGAAGAGAAATACAAACTTGAGCAAAGGGGGGTTTTACTAGGTGGTAATTAAGCTATAGTTTGCATTGTATAATCTGAGATATATTCCAGCTATAGTATCAACTGTATAATCAGAGCAGAAATGGAATGAATCCTAATACACGTCTAACTTTGGATTAGGAAACACTGAACAAACTGCAACTGCAGCCATGCACTCTGGGATGTTCACGCAACTGACAAAAAAGAAGTGTAGCAATTGCCTCCACACCATTTAAAGATCACTATGCTCGGGGTAATCTCACACCTGGCTCTCTACAATATGATGCTGAAAGCTCGTTACATATTAAGTGGAGCAGCATGCTCTCTTTGTATTTCCTGCGGTGCTGTCAATGCTGATAGTTTTACCCTGGGAAGGCAGCGGAGCAGAAGCAGCAGCTGCTTCTTTGGCAGCCAGCGCTTTCCTGTTAACAATGCCATAGACCTCTGAGATGATAGTCTGGAAGGCTTCCTCCACGTTCACTGCCTCCATGGCTGATGTCTCAAGGAAAAACAGCCCCTCTTCAGCCAGTGCCTTACCTTCATCCTCGGAGACAGCCCTTAGATGAGTCAAATCGGACTTGTTACCGACCATCATGATGACAATGCTCGAGTCAGCATGGTCGCGGAGCTCACGGAGCCACCTGTGCACATTATCGAAGCTTTGCCTCTTCGTGATGTCGTAAACAAGGAGAGCCCCAACAGCACCTCGGTAGTAAGCACTCGTTATGGCTCGGTATCTCTCCTGTCCTGCTGTGTCCCAGATCTGAGCCTTTATTGTTTTCCCCTCCATCTGGTAACAATGCAAAATTACAATCAGATATTACCAAAGAATAGCTGGAACAATAAATACATGCTTGTACAGACAAAACTTCCAAAGCAGTACTTGGTATAGAGATCAGAATTTCAGGATTTGTCATGAATGCTAAATGCACAGTAATTAGTAGCTGTTTGTCCTGTTCAACCACAAAGGAGGCTTTCAAGGAGAACAATAAAATATTGAATGCAATGTCATCATGTCAAAATATTTATGAGATCAAGGAATTATTGTGGCGAGAAAAGGGAAAAAGGAAACAAGCGGGCATAGATGACAAGGGAAATCTTAAGATGACAGTCTCGTTTCACCTAACACTCGAGGACAGACAGGATGTCACATACATACCACTACCAGAAGAAGTAGCTGGCATATCAACCTATCAATGACTGCATCGTCCAACCAATGATGTGCTCGGGTATTGTATAGAGAAAAATGGGGCAGGGAAAATTTAGCATGCACAAATTTTCTAGTAACTTACAGGACGGGTGATGTCAGAGTAAAAATAAGTGAATAACACCTATCATGACTAGTAAGTAATTGGCAAGAGAAGGAAATGAATTGAACAGTACAATCGCTACACATGAACAGATAACTCATCTATACTTATTTTGAGACACACTGTATATCCAACCAGTCGAGAATTCGAAGCCACCTATCCACAAAATAAAAACTCGCTAGGAAACACAAGGTATGAAACAAACAGCTTTCACAGGGGGATCATTCTCTGGCGCACCATCAAGATCAGAGGACCAAGATCTGATGGTTTGGGATGGGCACGACAACTAGGAGACCATCCAAAGCCGGACAAAACAGGGCACACGCGCGTAGAAACAGCTGCAAAATTAGAAGGATATCCAAGAAAAGAGAGATGGGGAGGAGGAATGCAGCAGGCGGTGGTGACCTGGAGGGATTTAGTGGCGAACTCGACGCCGATGGTGGACTTGGAGTCGAGGGAGAAGTGGTTGCGGGTGAAACGGGAGAGGATGTTGGACTTGCCGACGCCGCTGTCGCCGATCAGCACCATCTTGAACAGGTACGAGTACTCGTGATCCACCCGCCCACCCATCTCGCCTCTCTCTCTCTCCCCGCCAAGATCTTCCGCGGCCTCTTGGTGGAGTGGGGGAGAAGGCGGCTAGGAAGGGGGAGAGGAATGAGGAAGGCAGAGGGAGGGGAAGAAGAAAAGTAGTAGGGGGTGGAGGTGGTGGCCTGGCCTTTGTCTGTGTGGCCTGGTGGGTGGGGGTGGCTGTGCTGTGGTGGTGGGAGAGCACTCGCTCAACTAACTGAAGGAAAGGGAAATTCGGAGACGCCAGCTTTCCAGCTTCCGTTCACTGCTCAGTGCTCACAGCTCTCGTTTTATATTCGAAATGTTTTTTAGTGCTAATTGATTTTTAAGCCTAACCATGATCGTTTGCCCTAAACAACACAAATGCAGATTTTTTGTTATCACAATTAAAAAAAATTTATTTAGTTCAAAAAACAAATTAAGAAAAAAAAAACTACTCCCTCCTTCCCTTCCCTCCTCTCCTAAATTTTTGACGCGGTTGATTTTTTTATATATTTGACTGTTCGTTTTATTTAAAAAAGAGTAAATTTCACAAAACTACATATTATATTTTATGGTTCTAGTTGTAGAAAATTACATGTACTTTAATATTTGTCATTTAACTACATATATTATAGCAGTAATGTTTCACAAAACTATACTATTTAAGGCTTTTTTAATAGTGTAAGTTTGTGAAACTTGATGTAGTTTTGTGAAACATTTGTACCATAATATATGTAGTTAAGTGACAAATGTCAAAGTATACATAGTTTTCTGCAATTTAGACCACAGGTTTAGTGAAATTTACTCTTAGAAAAATTACGTAATTAATAATTATTTTCCTACCATTTAATTTATTTTTAAATATAATTTTACGCTTACCTATAGTTTTTACTTATTTCACGAAAGTTTTTTAAATAAGACGAATGATCAAATGTGTGTCAAAAAGCCAATGGTGTCAAACATACAGGGAAGAAGGGAGTATAATGAAAACCTCTAAAATCAATCTTAAAATTAAAATTAAGTTTAAAATTTAAATTTTGGCTTCGGATTATAATCCATAGGCAAAACAATAAGAGCATGGAACAGATGGAAATAACTCCTAAGATTGCAATACCACATGTCCACATGTCCTCTAAATATTGACAGGCTATGACAGGTTCAAACAACAACAACTCCCAATCAAATCATTCTTTACCTTCAGAATTAGCAATGTCTTATGACACTTTTACCTAGTATAGTCTTAGTTCCTGAAAAATAGTATTCTCTCCGTATCAAAATATAGAAACTTATGCCGTTTCTTGAGGAGATTAAGGTTGAGGAAATGGAGTGTTGTGATTGGTTGAGAAGAGAAGGCAGGTGAAAAAATTAAATGGAGGATAGTTGTGATTGGTGGAGATGTAGTAGGTGGGTGCAGTAGTTGTTGTATTTTGAGACAAATTTCAATTGCTCACATAATTGTATTTTGAGACGGATGGAGTATAGTCTTAGTTTGTACATCTTCGCCAGCTTGCTCCATAAGCCATCCATCTTCGCTGCGAGAGTGTGATTTTCTATGCATGTGTCCTTTCAATTCGTTCACAAGACAGATATTTAGCCACAATTATATAAGTTGGTCTGGAGGCTAGTTTTGATCTCCAAACTATCTAAATCGTCTTATAGGCAGATTTGGTTACTTCTAAACCCATCTTCACAAATATTTAACTGAGCTCCGTATTGGCCAAAAAAGGCGCTAATACAAATTAGCGACCTCACAATGGAATCAAGATTTTCCACCTTGTGATCTGAATGAAATAAGTCTATAATTTATTACTGCCAATTGCCGCAGCATATTTTAATCATGTAATCAATTCAATTTGATCGGCAATATAGTATTCTTTGCCAGTCTGACAGACAGCTGGGCCAGATCGATCCCGCGGCAGATTCCCGTCGTTTGTTCTTATGAAGGAAAATAAGGCCTTGTTTAGTTTCCAAAAAGATTTGCCTAAAAATGTCACATCGAATCATTCGACACACGTATGGAGCATTAAATATAAATTAAAAAAACAACGGGTAGTAAATGTCACATTGAATCTTTCGACGGAGATTTTTTTGAGCTCGTGTGATTCAGCTTTCTCGACGACTCACCGGTGAAGGCGGGGGAGGAAACAACGATGGGTAGTAAATTGGCAATCTCCCCTGTGCGTCCCACCGCCTGCTCCTGACAAATATTCCGCATGAACCGAGTGTAGATGGTGTTGACGGCTATTAATTAATGCAACATTTGATGCCATCAACACCTGCAAAGTATAAAAGGAATAAATGATCCAACATAGTGGTACGGTTTCTTTTTAACTATTTCCACGAGTGTTGGTGAAATATTTGTATGAAGGAAAATGTACCAAAAGAAGAGAGCAAATAAGCTATATAGTGGGGAGTTGCATTTCCAGTGAAGCCCATAGAGTGTGCAACACATAGATCCAGAGAAAATCCATCAATGAAGGCAATGGCACGAAGATATGGTCCAATAGGCCCACTAAGAAAAACCTGGAAGAAGGCCAGAGGAAATTGGGCCAGGCCAGGGTTCGTCCGAACCGACCTTGCGCCGCCTCATCTCCAGCTTCCATGTGTGCGTCTAGGATAACTCCTTGGTGGCGGTTACCAGGGGCATTGCCGACAATTCCAACCGCTGCAACCGTCATTGGGAAGCTATAAATAGAGCTCTCACTTCACACTTAGAACACACACCAAGCTTGAGCTGAATTATAAGAGGCTCTATTGTACACTATTGTATATTAGATTAGGCAGAGAGTAGAGTAGAAGTCGTCGAAGGAGTCCCGGAGTTGTCGGTAACTCCTTCGTCTTACTTTTACTTTGTCAAATACTCATGCTTTAATAGAAATATTATTCTGAGTACTTGAGTTTACTTTTGTAAGATTTATTTCTTAGTTAGATCATAGTCGAATACGTGATTACTGCTTACTATAAACAACTCTCTTATAGTAATTACTTGGGTGTTTATGAGTAGTAATTAATCTGCTTAGGCAAGGTGTCTAGGTAGTTAATTTTCAGTAATTGCTGCACATCCCGCAGTTAGCATGAGACAAGTGTAGAGGTGGTGACAGCCCTCAAGATCACGTAGTCCTCCCTGTCCGAGTGTGTAGTAGCTCGCTAGAACCAAGGGCAGCGAGTCACCAGTGCTCGAAGTATTTCTGCTAGGATTAAATCGTCTTCCTGAAGACACTGTCTCTTACGAGTAAACCCTCTCAACCGTTTGGCCTACCATTAGCTTGTGTCCTTGGATGAACTAGATTAGGATTAGTCACACTATTCCCTATGGATTCGATACCCTAGGAATACTCCTTAGGGGAAATGCTATAGCAGTATTCCGTTCGCTTGCGGATTTATTCTGTGGACGATAAGAATTACCAACAGATGGCTGAAAAATCGAATACGAGATTCATTATACCTATGGGATTCGCTGATTCCAAGCCTGGCAAAACTACGAAACAAACATAGAGGGAGACAGATTTTTATATAGGTTCAACCCAACGTCAGGGTAATATCCATACTCTTGTTGGCCATGTGGGTTGTTTTTCGTTATGAACAGATCAGGTGTGTCATCGAGTATAGCTATAGCAAAAGGCAGGTCTAGCACTTCCATTAGTTTATATAGTGTGTATGGCTATATGTGTATATGTGGTGCTACTCAAATCAGTGAGATTGTCGACTAGATGCTTCTGTGGGCCTTTGATGTGCTCCGATGGATTGGAAGTCATCAGACTCATTTGAACGTGTCTTGAGCCCTGAAGGGGCCTGTAGATTTATACCCCTTATAAGGGAGTCATAGCCTAGTTGGACTCGGGGATTCTAAGTTGGAAACAAGGCAGGATAAGACAGAAAAAGACTTAAGCTATCTGGATTGTATCCATCAGTATAAAAAGTTTCCCTAGCCTTTCCTAATCGTGTAATACTTGGTGTGCCACTCACCAAAGTCATGAAGGTATGTGGAATACATGGTACCGATTTAACGTATACACAACTACGTGGGGTACTCTATACCGAGTACTATGACAATAGCCATGAACTCTATTGCAAATAATTCCTCGACTAGCAAGTAGTCAAATCCGAAAATCACTTTCTCTAATTTCATATGGAGAAACAAAACCAAGGTGTTGGTGGCAAAGAGCCAAGCACCTGCAGAGGCAACAACATCTGTGAATCCCCCTCGAGTGGATTCCAATGGCACCAAGGGGAGCACGAGTTTCGGCAAGGGCTTTAGCATCAAGAAGGCGAAGAGGGAGAATATGGTAAGATTCAATCTCCTGAGATTGTAAATTTTTGAACAACAAGGATTCTTGTGTCAGCCCCACGGCAACAACCAGTATGGTTTTTACGTCATGCGGTGCATGCAGTACTTTGTATCTAACAGCAATGAAATCATCGATGCCAAGGTATGACAGTGTAGTAGTGGGCAACCTTTAACACTCTTATTTCCAATAGTCCATTAAATGTTTGTTCTTTTATAGAAATTGGGCTTGGAGACAAGTGAGTTGCTGGGACATGTCTCCGACGACCTCATCGATGCTCTTTGTGGGTTTTCCCGCGAGCACATTGCAGATGAAGGGGGCTACTACCACCTAAGCAAATTACTTCATCACTCCTATGCCCTACTAGCCAAACTGCCTCCCGATAATCAGTTACAATAGTAGGATTAAAATTTTTCTTGTATGCTTTTGGATTACCATTTCGCAAACTTTTCTAGAAACTGAATATTCTTGTTAAATTAATTTAATTACAAGCTTCGATTCTGATATTTTAAAACAGTTTAATTACTTCCATGCATGAATTAATTTGATGGTGTTTTAGTAAATATGTTTAATTTCGTGAATTCTTAACATTTGCAATACAATTTTGTTGACATATGGTGGTGCAGCATGTATTTTGGTGATATGCGGTAGTAGGACTTGTATTTTTTAATGCATATATGGTGATGAGACTTGTTAGTTGATGATATATTATGGGTGAGACTTGTAATTTTTTTGGTGATATATGGGTTGAGACTTGTATTTTGGTGGTAAGACTTGAGTTTTTGTGACGATGGTAAAAATACTCGTATTTTGTGATGATGGTGAATTCTATGTGAGTTCTATGTTATATTTGGCTGCATTATCTGTGAGTTTTGTGTTACTTCTGAGAACAATGATTATATGCGATGACTCCGTGAATTATGAACATTCTTGGCATTTTTTTATTTCGAAAGATTATAGGTGCCGGTCTTACACTAATAACCAACACCTATAACCAACATAGGTGGCCCACGATGTTAAAAACCGGCACTTCTAATCGACCATAGGTGGTGGTTATTCTTAAATACTGCCACCTACAGTCGATTATAGATGACAACTTTTTCAGGAAAACCGCCACCTGTAACGGCTATAGGTGGTGGTTCATTATCACTTACAGGTGTCGGTTCTAGAACCAACTATAAGTGGTGTAGGTGATGGTTAATCAACCCATATATCACCTTTGATTATTTATATTTGGGCATAATTAGAAAAAGGTTCCATCATTATTTCTCTATGATAAAAAGTGATCTTCAAACAACTTCGGCTCGTGAAAGCCAAGTTGATCATAGTAGTACAAGTATTAGTTTAAATGATAATATCACAGCAAGTATAGCCGAACCAAATGATGGTTTCGATGATACTATAGGTAAAAATGAATTTGTCATAGTAGTCAGCATAGGGTATCTGGTATTATTGTGTATACAGTAACCACGTATTGCGGAGACCTTTACGTATACGGAGGATGGCCCATCGACTATGGCATAATATGGATTTGACAAGGAAACTATACTGTACATGAAAGGTATAATCTAGATAGTATAAGCCCATTTTTTTTTCTTATTTGGCCATGAGTCCTTCTCGAAACTCCGACTAGGACATGACAAAACCTGAGGATATAAATCTGCAGGCGCCTACGGGGTTTAAGGACACGAAACAACAAGCCTACAAGCCCATTGTCTGCCAAAAACATCGAAGCCCTACATAAGTGACTCGTCAATCTGTCTACGTGATATCGACTAGTTCGTATTTCTTATGACCATACAAAAATCCGCAAGCACACGAAATAACACTATAGCACTTCACCTCATAATGACCCAAGGATATCAAACTAATGGAACGTATGTAAATTATCTAGGACCAAATCAATCCAAGAACACCATGTGGGATACACGACAAGCAAATATAATCTCTAACCTAGACACTACACCAATGCTATTAATTACTACTCTAGCACCCTGCTAAGAACATTCTACTTCTGACAAGCAACGAATTAATATCAAGCATTAGAGCACCCAATAAATTAATATCAAGCAACTAACCCAAAAAGATAGAAATCTATCTCTCTTAGACCAAATAATTAAATTTCATAGAAGATCTCGAATATTTACTTCATAGAAAAATATTCTCTAAACAAAGAACTAAGCGTACCGATAGCTCTGATACTCGTCTAGAGAACGCTGACTCTCACTCTCCACCTATTTTCTACTTGGAAGAAGAGAGTACTCTAAAGAGGGGTGTGTATTGAAATGACATCAGCTCCTTTATAGGGCCATATGGCTGTTGGAAGGTCGGCACACTCACAACCACCATATGGATGGCACCAGGAGCTGCCACATGGAGTTTGGGCTTGAGAAGGGACATGCTTGGTGTTCATATTTCTACCTAGGCTTAGTTTCTTCTTCAAACTATAACATTGGTAGAGAGTGAGGGGAAGTGTTGCAGGAGTGCCCATAATCGGCACTCTCTCCTCTAACTTGTACCTTTTGACATATGCTGCTTTCTAGGAGGATCTCTTGAGGAGGAACAAAACAGTCAATACATTTTTCTCTGGGTTCAAAGGTATCTCTACTATTAAGTAAGTATTCGAGATCTCTTTATGGTTATTTAATTATGTTGTCCAAGTGAGATAGATTTTCATCATTGAGGGTTCATTGCTTAGTATTTACAGTGAATGCTCTAGTGATAAGACTCCCAACGAAAGTAGGATTTTTTGATCCACACTAGGGTAGTAATTAAAAACATAGATGTCTAGGTTAGAGATTACCTGTTGTGATTCGACGGATTGCTAGAGGAAGGTGGCAAGTGGTGACAACCATGAATTCCGTCTCATTAACCCTTGACGTTTGGGTACATCATAGAACTATTTAGCTGGAACCAACTAGCTGGAACCAACTGGCAGACCAGAGGATTCGGTGCCCAATCCAACTGATAGGAAATTACCTTTAACTTAGTTTAGGTTAGTTGAAACTATAGGAATCCTATTTAGCCATAGCCATAGCCTACCATTTGTCATTGTCCTTGGACTAATCTATCCTTAAGTAATACACACATGTTCGTTGTGCTCGATAAATATTGCGTCACTGATCACTCTATGGTGATGTGCTACAATGGTATTTCGTGCGCTTGCGGATTTATCTATGATCGTAACAAATACCAACAACGATACTTGAAGGATACCCGCAGTGCTAATTCGAAGGCAAGACCCACCTCATGTTATTCTGTACCAAATATCTAGATCAAGTAGTTGGTAGTATCAAATAGCTCATGCACACGAGCTAGCTCGGGCTAGTCTTGCTTGGGACCCGGATCAGTTCTTCGTTTGGCTGGATCTCCTCCCTAGTTTTGTAACACAAATTTTGGTTCACGATGCTGATGGACCTATTGGTGAATAAATAGCAATGAGCTTCATTTCAAAAAAAAATAGTTCATTCACAGAAGTCTCATAACTTATTACAAGTACGCCAATATGGCATGGAGACCTAGATCCCTAGGGCTCGAATTACAAGCAAAAATAGACAAGAGAAGGCAGTGGAATAAGCGAGCGTTAAGCCTAAGCCACAAGCGACGACTGAACTAAACTTGCTAGGCACCACCCTTCTCAACTCCATTGTTGACATAGTAGTCATACGGATTATCATCACCAACATCCTCTACCTATGAGGTTATTAAAGCAAGGGTGAGTACAACCGTAATCAACAAACCGTCACCATCACCAAATGCAAAATGAAGGGGTAATAATAAAGGAAGGATTATGTTCCAATTGCTCAAAATTTTAGAATAACTACTATCCAAAGCCTAATACCTAGCAAGGACTTGTATAAAGTTTTAAATTCCGGGTATTTATCTCAGTGTGGCTCTGTCAACCAAACCCCATTCCATGAGTTGGCTACCCAACACTGATTCAACATGCAGTTTCTATTTGACAACCCCTTCTTCTACCCTGAGAAGTCAACAAAGTAACAAAATATATGCATTATCCCATTCCCAACAATTTAGTGAACTTACTCCATGACTTCCCCAATACATCAGCCTAAGTTCCATCTAATATAACACGCCATGGCATAGCATTTCAATATTCAAACAGTGATACTGCTCTATGAACTTCTTCCCTCATGCATTCTGGGCGTTTGTTTCCAGCAGTGAGAGCAGTTCTAGCGTTCCATTTTCCCCACGCTATGGGCACCTTCCCGGTAACCCCCGCTTGTACAACTCAATCCATCACAACCTAGTATCACCCCCGCTTGGCCGTTTACTTTGATATGTCTGTACCCATGTGAGAAACATGGTTGTACTCTGGTCATTTCATGTTTAGCATCATGGCTCGGTCCTTAACTGGTCAGAGCGTAACCTACTCACATTCCCGCATGTCCACCATGCCAACCATCCGCTCCAACCTTAGTAATATTTATTTAGTAATTCAACCTAAAATCTGTGTCCATGATATCATGGTCATGTAGTGCTCATGTCCCTACATGCCATTGTCCGATCCCTTTTCTCCAATGTGACCACACGAGCATAAAGCATTTATCAAGTATGATGGTAAAATGCATATAACTAGCTTGGCTAAGCAATTGTCATAATTGACTAGGGAATATAAATTTAGAATATTTACAAGACACTGGAATATGAAGAGTTAAGCCATGATTGACATAAAGGTTTATGAGCTTCTTTTACTATTAACAAAAGTAAAGTTCTTTCTAAAGAAGGCCAACCAAGAAGCAAAGGAGACTGTAATATCTTCGAAAATTTCATCATTCCTGATCTTCATAGAAGAAAGGGTTATGCAAGTAAATCTTTCCGCTGATCACCATTTCCATGAGATTCCGATGAAGGTTCCAATGAATCCCTAGAAAATGCCAACATATTCTAGCAAAAGGACATGTGAAGAAGAGATGAAGGTAGTTTTCTGAATTCTGCCTGAACATAAAACACAAAACACTCTAGAATTGATTACAAAGTTATTTCTCTGCATAAGGTCTCGTGTAAGTAGTCTGTTCTTTAAAAGTAGCCATAGGAACACCTTGAGCTTTACTGTGCACTTACTTTTCCATATTTGCACCAAAGGTAGATCAGGTTGCACATGCTCAAAGAATATATTATAAACCTTTTTACTAACAAAGGATGGTACACTCCATGGATATGGCCATATATAAAGTTCCTCAGAAACATTCCAGGAAGCCAAACCAAGTGTTAACACTCCCAATTGCCCCATAGCTTGTGAAGAGAGTGGAATGTTGAACAGATTAACAAAAACAGATTGTTGAAGTGCTAAAAATGCTGAAATGTCCTCATTCTTCACAAAGGTAAACATATTTGGAAATTTCTCTCCTAGGTTATTATAATTCTTGTTATCTTTCCAAAACAAACAAGTATCACCGGGACCAATGTTTATTTTTGCAAAAAATAGAGGGAACAATCTAAATATGTCCTTCCACCAAAAGGAACCCACTTCAAAGCAAGCATGAGGTGGAAATTCTGCATTCTGGTAATAAGTTCCCCAAATCAACCCAAGGGAGATCACGTTTATTCCAAAATTTATGCAAGTGCTTCATTAAGAGAGCAATTTTCTGAAATTTCAGATTAACAACCCCCAAGCCCCCCCCCCCCCTCTCTTCTTTGGTTGACAGACTATATCCCAAGCTGCCAAAGAATGTACTTTCTCCTGCTCACTAGAATTCCTCCAAAGACATATCCTCCTAGCATATCAATTTTCTCAATCACCCCTTTTGGCAGCTTGAGTGTACACATATAATATGTTGGTAATGAAGAGAGCACTAAATTTACCTAAGTTAGTAGTTAATCATGATTTAGAAAGAAAGATGTTGTTGGCAATCTTCTCTCCACCCTATCAACCAAAGGAGCATAATCAATTATTTTTGGCTTTGTCAAACCCACAAGTAGTCCCAAATAGGTGAATGGTAAAGTTCATTTTTTTACATCCCAAAGTTCTAGCTAAGATGTCCAGTTTCTCATCATCAATATTAATGGGAATCATACAAGACTTATGAAAATTGATGGAGTCTTGTATTTTGGGCATATGCTAGAAGCAAAAGGTTTAACATTAACACCTCCCTTTGGCTAGCTTTCATTATAATGAGTGTGTCGTTAGCATATTGAATTATTGTGAAAGGTCCACTGCTTTTTGCCATTGGCATGGATAGAAGTCCGTCTAAGTGTGCCTTATTGATGGAATACTGTAGAAAGTCACAAACAAGGACAAAGAAGAGTGATGATAATGGTTCCCCTTGTCTAACATCTCTTTTACAATGAAACACTGTTCCAGGCACACTATTCAGGAGAACAGATATAGATGCACTAGTTAGGACATCCATGACCCAATTAACCATTTGGAGTCAAAACCCCTATGTTGCATTACTTCCAAGAGCAGATCATGTTGTACTGAATCAAAAGCCTTCTCAAAATCAATTTTGATCAAAATGATCTCTTCTATACGTTGACGGCACTGGAACAAATAATCTAAAGTCGAAGCTAAACAGTCCTGAATGGTTCTATTTTTTATAAAACCATATTGATTTTCATGGACGAACTTAGTATGACTAATTGATGTCTGTCAACCAATACTTCCGTGACAAACTTTAAAGGAACTCCTTGCAGAGCATTGGGCATGTTATCATTTGTAGTGTCTGGATTCTGCTTCTTAGGGATCAGAGTAATGTAAGAGGAGTAGAGATTCCTCGAATAATTTTTTCCCTCAAAGAAACTAATAGCCATCTTGCAAAAAACATTTCCAACAATTGACAAGCAATTTTTTTAACAAAAAGTCCATTAAACCCATCAGGCCCTGGTGCTCTATCACTAGGCATGTTTTTCACCACATTTTCCAATTCCTCTCTTGAAGGGATAACAGAGAGGGCATCCAAATTTTCAGGCAGGAGAAATAAAGTCACTGAGCAGAATTGTTCACATTCTTGATATGTATGTGTCAAAGCATGGAATTAGATTTCAAAATATATGATTTTTCTTTTCATGTTGCAAAAATATACTGAATTCATACAATTTTGCAGATATATTCGTGGTGCCGCGGCCGTTGTCGGAGTGCGTCAATCTGACGTCACTGTGGGCTAGTGCGGTCAGTAACGCGCGGTGCCGCAAAATGGTTCCATGGCATCACGCAGTGGCGGCTGGTGCTGCACAGCTCAGCCGCGACACTGCAAATATTTCCGCAAAAATGGATGAATTCAATATATTTTTGCAAAATCAAAACAAAAAAACATATATTTTGAAATTTAATTCTTAGAGTATGTGCTTTTCTGATGGCGAGAAACTATGCTACCATCTCCAAGCTTAACATGAGAGATTTTATTTCTTCTGTATCTATTAGTTTCAGATGGTTGAAAGAATTTAACATTTTCATCCCCAAACTTAACAAATCGAATAGTATGCCTCTTTTTCGAAAATTCATATTTGTAATGAAGAAGCTTAAAAATATGAGATTTGAGGACTAAACGAAAATTCAACTCATGCCTGAAGAGTAGTCTTGATTCTTCAATTTTATCAAGCCTGAAGAGTGGTCTTGATTTTTCAATTTTATCAAGAAGATCCACAAATTCTTTGCTTCTGCAATAAGAGAATTTAGATTAGACAGTTTCCTACTCCAAATTTTTAGTCCCATTCTGTAACATACCCACTTTTGTAACCCTAGGAATCATGTAAGATGGTGGCGCATGTCCTGGCATAGACGGGATGGTCTCACAAGCGTTTACAACATGGAGATCCACAGCTCCAGATTTTATTTTATCTAGTTTGGTAGATGATGTTAAACTATCTAATGTTTCAGAGTAATTCGTGTGGTGTTTCCATTAAAAAAAAGGAATCATGTAAGATTGAATATGGGTTCAGTAGAAGCTTTGCATGGTCTTGGGCATAATGTCTTTCATATGTTTTTTAATTTCTTGCACTTTCGTAATAGGTTCATATGCACATGTGTCACTGGTCAAATTTTTAAAAATAAATGGCTCAACTATAATTCCTGAGAGAATTCACACAAATACTAGAAGATATGAATAGCTAACTGGAATGTTTCCAGAATTTTATCACCAAGGTTGCTACTTCGAAAAATTCATCCAAGCATGCTATAAACCTAGAACAAACAGTATTCTGAGCTGTACTTTGCAAGTCTCTCAAATTTTAACCAATGGGCTAAGCCCAAACCATTTGAACCAGTATACAAAACATACTCTCCTCTACTAACCCTTGGAAATTCATGTGAAAATAACTAGAGAAGATAGGACAAATTTGAGGGCAAAAACGGAAATTAACATGGTTTAGATCAGGGAAAAGAGGTAGAATAATTCACTCTCTCATCTTCTCTCTCGCTACCAATGGGCCCTAGGCCATGTGGGACCCACCTATCAGCAATAGAAACTGGCCCACACGCTGCACGCTGCAGCTGCCACATCAGACGTCGCAGACATGCGCCGACGGGCATGCAGAGCGTGGCACCAGCTCCTGCTTGCCACTGCCCTCTATATACCACCTCATCTCTTCCTCTCCCCGTGTTTCACTCACCCACACACACTCTCGGGTGAGAGCCACAGGGCGAGAGCCACCGCATGGCCAGGAACAGATGCAGATGGATTCAAACAAATATTATGTAAAAAGGATGGATGTAAAATACAAAACATGGAAGTTGAGCTGCATTTGTCCGTGGCTGGTCAAATCAGGCCCGTTATTAGTCTAACCACCGCCTTGGCCGGTCAGACCGGTCGGCCGTGGCTAACATGGATTCCACAATCTACACCGGTCCAACCGTCCCCTGGGCCAGTCAGACAGGACATAGGGCCAGTTTGACTGCCACGACCTTCGGTCAGACCGCTACCATGGTCCCAATACAAGAGGTAGATCCCATTATTAAGCATGCTCATTTGTATCATCATCCAACTCCTTTTTACCTATCTACAATCATAGGGAGGTTAGATATCCACAAAATGCACGTTATGGACAACATGATAATGTTGTGCCGCCACTTGTGCTGCCAATTGCACCACCACCAAATCCACCTCCAATGCCTTTACTCACAGCTCATCGTACGTGTGCTTTGATTTGAGAATGCTTAGATACCCCGTTAAGTATATCTTATCAAATATCGTACCACAATCATAATGACTATACACCATACCCTTACATGTTTAATGTTCCTGATTTTTTTATATTTATGGTGAAGATAATAGGACTACTATACTACGAAGCATATACGTTAATTGTTACTGCAATGTGGTGAAGTAGTCATATTGATAATTTGAAATTGTGCTTATATTCATTGTCGTTGTCCAGCAGTGCTTTTAACTGGTTTACTTCATTGTCGGCAAATTCTATTCATACTTGAGATCAATTAGAACAAAAATTTCTTGAGTACTTTTACACTGGTGAGACTGAGATGAGATTGACAAACTTAACTTTAGTTAGGCAAAAGTATGATGAATCTATCCCTGATTTATTAAAAGGTTTAGAGATACTAGAAACTAATGTTATAGTTTAAATTTAACATAAAGATATATTGGTCGAACTTTCTTTCCATGGTTTGCTTGCTCCTATAAGAAACCATAGATGGCGAACAATTATTTTATGTGTCTCAAGTTTTGCATAAGGTCATGGCTACTGAAAGCCATGCTAAAGATATTAAGAAATTTGTTGGACCTAATGATAAAAAAAAACATAGTATGAATTTGCTACACTGTTTCGATGACAAATCATCTAATGGTGATGAGGAATATAATATTTACAAAGCCAAGTGTCAAGGACTAACTAAAATAAACTTTTTGCTCAAACTTAAAGCCAATTACTCACACGGATCGACAAAGTGAGATTAAGTTTACTTTTGACTAAGCTAAGTGTGATAGAATATTTGATTATTTGTTAGAAAAGCAAATTTCTTTGCCAAAAGACAATATCATCCCACCATTAGAGGAATTGAAACGTCGCGCTTATTTCAATTGGCATGATTCTTATTTTCATGCTACTAATGGATATAATGTGTTTCGTCAATAGGTTCAATCGGCCATAGACAAAAGACGATTAAAGTTCACACATGTTCCGAATATGAAACTGGATTGTAATCCTTTCCCGATGAATACAACATATGTTAGTATTTCTTATGATCATAGATTAATCCACAAGTGCGTGGAATACTATCGTAGAACTTAACACATAGGTGGGGTATAATATTTATATTTCCGCAAGGAAGGCAGTAAACTGTAGTGAGATTGATATTCTAATCATAAGTACGACATTGATAAACAAAGTCCAAACAGATGTTAACAATAATATGTGATTGAAGTAGTCAACAAACAAGGATTTATTCTTTCTACTAAAGTAAATTGCTAGAATAATGGAATAGTACAAAATAATAAACTATAATTCCTCACTTATGTACTCCTGCAGTCAGTATTTTAGCGTGAACTAAATTCATTATACATGTTAATCAAGTATGACTTAATTCTATACACCCAGGCAGTACTGAGAAACACGTCCCTTGCTGGTCGGCCAGTTGGTTACGGCAATTTAAACAATACCCGAACGTGGAGGATTACAAATGATGGACAGGGTTGTCACCACCCGCCGTCTACCTCTCACAATTTCATGGGGGTACACCAGTATCCGACGGTATTTACTAATGAAGAAGTAAATAATACACATAATCCCCCTTGGACCCTCACCCTTCGAATGAATAGGTTAGGACTAGGTTAATCCACTAAGATCATTGGATCGATGACGTCGCATATATTGACTAGCCTAATCACATAACATCTATATAAAAGAGGTAAACTAAGTAATTCATACAACCTAAACATAGTATAATATTAATCGCACAAGCTAAGTCTAGCAGGGTATGAACTATAAATACTATAAATACTAAGGAACAATATGTACTAGGCAAATGAAATTTAAGACATTTCTATTAAAGTACTCATAGTCAATACAAGCAGAAAAGAGTAGAAATTATCCGAATCTCGGAGATTGCTACTTGAAGAAGAAAGTTATTTCCTATTATAATACTCTAACTCCACTAATACTAGAGATAATACTAGAGAGAATACTATAGAGAGGAACGAATTGCTTCTCAAGGTGTGTATTGCAAGTAAAGTGATGCTCTCCATTTATAGCACTCACTGGTGATTGCTAATGATGGTTTGGAGGTCAGTAACTCCAGCAAACGCCATAAGGGACCAACCATGGAGCGCCATGTGGAAGATGCGACTTAGAGGAGCAAGGTAGGCATCGGTCGACCGCATGGTTCAGCCGATCTAGGAGCGCCGCCTTTCACCTAGAGGCACACATGTGGGCCCTTAGATGGTGCATGGTGGATTGCTCAAATTATGTCAGTTTGCACTGACTTGTGGGTCCTCCAATCCGTATCATGCCTGATTGGCCGGATGTGTGTTATTTTGCATGTAGGCTCTATTTCTCGTTCACTTTGATGTATTATCCGCACATGAACAATATTCTTTTTTTAGACAAATTCATGAAGAATATTCTTAAGGTACACGTGAAACTTTATTAGTCTAATAGCACATGCATGCAAGAAATGGTCATTCCCCTTTATTTATTAAGAATAGTAATGGCTGGAAATGGAACTTAACGACCGTCAACAATAGACTTCAAGGACAAGAAGGTGTTGGTTCTGGACCACAAGTGGGGAAGGATCGCTGGTTAACCTCAGCTAAAGATGATCAAACCAAAAAGGTCGGTAGTTGGGGTTTGGAACACCATCAAGAGTGTGACGCAAAAAGGCAAAGATCACATTTGATATACTGTTGGAAAAGTATAAGTGGAGAGATGTTACTCAAAAGTACACTGAGCGTCAAAGACCAAGATCACCTTTTAAAGGGAAAATTGGTCCAAGTCCACCACAATTAGAGGCACAGTTCCCATATTATCATCGAGACATGACATGGAGGCCTTATCCAATGCCGCTGCTGGGTTTGTTCTTTCCATACTTCATGCCAGGGGGGAGGGGGGACCACCGCCGATGTACCAATCGGGAGAACCACAAGCCCAATATTTTGTTACATATATTGACTGATTTCCAACAAAAAATCAGTTTGATGAACAAAGGGTGAAGTTTTTCGAGAGGAGAGCAACTCAACGGATGTGCATTGTCAAGCTGGGTTCTCAAGATGTACAAATTTTTACTGAAGATTATGCTCAAACAACGGAAACATCGATCAGACTAGACCCTTAAGCTGATCAGACCGATGCCATACTGAAAAGCACGACGAGCACACCAGTCTGACTGTTGTCCATGGCCGGTCAGATTGCAGTGCTGGTCTGCTAGGACATGATGGCTGGTCAGACCGTGGCGCCGGTTTGACTGTGCCTGGAGGCCGGCCTAACCAGGGTGGTCCAAAGAGAAAATGGAGGATGCATATTGCCTTCTAGTATACGTAACTCCTTCACAAAGGAGGTGGTTGCAAGGACAGTATTATGTGCGCTTGCATGGATCTATGTGTGATCGTAAGAAGTACCAACAATATGTTGTTTCAATTACATTGTTTGACGCCATAAGAATTAATTGCTGCATGGTATTTTTTTGTTGCAACCACAATTTTTGCAAAGAAAATATTTTTCGTTGCAAGATTATTTACTACCATAAATTAGTGATGTGGCAATAGGCAATGACAAATGCCATGAATTATTGGCATGACAATACACGCTACTGAGATGATGGTAATAGCACTAATGCCACAACTTATATGTGTGGCAATATGGTCTATTGTCATGACTTATTTGTTTGGCAATATAGGTTCTATTGCCATGAGCCATTGGCGTGGTAGTAGAGCCTATCGCAATGGCATCAGTCACTCTATTAACACAAATTAAGTCATGGTGACTACTATCTAATACAATACTTTATGCCATAATAGGAGACATGTTGTCACGCAATACAACAACCACGGCACAAATGTTATACCACGCAAGTACTTGCCATACCTGGCAATGCCATATTCCAATGATTTTTGACAATGCCAATGGGGCAAGAGTTTAGTAGTGTTAGAGTCCATTAGGGATGCATCTACGGGTAATTCACTTACCTAATATATTCAGTAGCCATCGTCGAGTTAGATTAGGTTTGGCTTAAATTAATCTACCATTGCAATTTTAGCCGTTGAGTATCCGGTTTATGGAAGCCCAACCTATCGAATGCTTAATCAATCGGGGAGAGCAAGAAGGTACTGGCCTTCTTACTGAGCTCAACTGAGCAGAGCACTTTTGATTACCCGTGGAGATAGCACTTTTGATTACCCGTGGAGATGTGGTGCTGCTTGGGTTCGGATAATTTTGATCAGAAGCCCGAGCATGTATGTCAAGCCTCTGCCAAATCGATAGTTACCATACCTTTGCGTGCTTGAAGATTGGACACCCGTTGCCTTTATAGACGATGTACAATACCATACAGGCCCAAAATGTCATCCCATCATTGTTTCAAACAGCTAACAATTTACGTAGTAACTAGTTAAATGCCTGTGATTCGTTACGGATAAAATATATATTAATATTTGCTAAAACCAATAATTTTTTTAATATGTGTTAGAATTTTTTCTTATAGAAAATAGTCACTTTAATTTGAATTTATATATACATGGATATATCCATCTATAGTTAAATGTTTTTAATATCAAGAAGTTTGAGAGACAATTTGTAAAATTGCACCAAAGGGTAGGTGGTGGTGGTGGAGCCACTACTCTTTTCTTTTTTATAAGATTATACCCCATCCGTTTTAGATTGTAAGGTGTCCTACGGTTCTATCTCTCTAATAGAGCGTCTTACAATCTGAAACAGAGTGTAGTAGCAGATATGTATTTATGCGTATCAAACAACGTAGATTTGGTCAGAGATAACGTTTTAAATTTTACGTTGTAACAGTGTTATAACATGGAAGGTAAACTAAAGGCACTGTCGAAATATCGAAAGCCAACAACAAGCGGAATCTCCAGTTCTAATAATTCATTCCATTTTTTTTAATAATGGAATTAATTTCGGCCTTTACTTCAAAGAAACTATAACCAATTATTTCAAGATTTGCTTGACTAATAATTCATTCCACTAGTACTTCAATTGGGAAAAAGGTAAATCATGTATGGTAACCAGCTAAGATACTGTGCATAGAAGAAAAAATCTACTGAACCAAAAATCTTTCTCTACGTACGCTAAATTTGTCCATTCAAATCTTGTTCTTCTATATTAACTAGCAAATGTCCGTGCATTGTAACGGGTTAGAAAATGATGTTGTTGCAATAATTTAAAAAATAATGTTGTTGCAGTAATTCTAATAGAACATAACAAAAATTCTTCTTTGATTACGAGTATATAATGCGTGGGATATGAGCTGTTGAATTAATTGTTCTTTTTATTAATTGATCAGTGTATAAGAAGCTCACCGGGGCTATAGTTAAATCAATTGCCTTTCTTTTTTGAATGGAAATTATGTTTCATATTATTATAAATTTAAGTGAAAAAAATAATATTAGAAACTTGTTTAACAAATAGTATAAGTTTGCGGTGACTCTAGCAAAATTTGTCCGTGCGTTGCTACGAGATTCTATAAACATAATTTTGTATCGCTGGAAGAAAATAATACCATCTTTAATTTTAATAATAGATAAAAATGTGGTAAAAAAAGGTTCAACTGCACCGTTGGTTCTACCGTGCAAGGATCTTTTGTTGGAAGTCCCCTGCCATCGTATAATATTTGGACATTGAATATAGCATCCATCATCTTCTGCGTATGGAACGTGTGATTCCATCGTTGCTGGTCTTGCCCACGAAGAGGCATAAGTGCATAACGAAGCACTGAATGGGCCGTTATCGGGCTGGCGCTGGAGAACAAAATCAGCCCATCGCGACTTGAACGAACAAAAATCAAAATCCGAAGCTGAAAACGGACGCTGGGCGTCGCCGGTGCAGTGCTGATGTCATGATGACGTCATGACGTACCAAGGAGAGAATCATCTCTAATTTTTATAGTAGTTATATATATTATAGATTTATGCCTACCGCCATAAGATTCCATAAGTAATTAATTACATGGAGGCTTCTCATTTGCATCATAAAAGTGATTCTTTGGTGCACTTTTCACTGCTTCGTACGTTTCTTCATCGAAACTAAGCATATGTGATCGGGTCAGGTCCTTAGTTTGTATCAACAAGCTAATAATCTGCACGCACGATGGCCATCGACATATTGAATATTGCAGAGCAACAAGAATGGTTCAGATGACAACTTATCTCAATAGGAACCATATATAAGGAAAAAAAATGTTACTTAAACAGTTAAACCTCGATGTAAAATGGAAAAAACAGGACAAAGATGAGCATGTGCTATTTATATCTTGGATGTATTAATTGGTTGAGGCTAATATACAAGATAATAAAACTTTGTCAAGAAAAGGGAATTCCAGTACAGAATACAGATTGATCTGTACTAGATGTATCGCAACTACTCTGCCATTGTACACATACTGGAATGGACATGCTTTGTCACTATCACAGAGTAAATTATTATTGTTATTATTATTATTATTAGTAGTAGTACTACTACTACTAAGTACTAACACATTATTACCCGACAGTGCACATGTGGCTATACTATGATAGTAAGCGTGAAGTACGTGCATACTCTCTTGAAACGACCTTTATAGTTTTGCTAGAACGTAATCAGGCACCACGTTTGCTTTTGCATCGTCAAGGGCTTCAAATTCAGAAGTAACTCTGGCAGTGAGGCCCTTCTTCACCTCCTGGATTAGCCTCAGTATCACCGGATTCGGCAACCTTACGGGCACCATGATGCCGGCCTCACCAGCCTCATTCCTCCCCTCTAGGTGAAACGTGGCCAGCATCGTGGTCGCTGGCCCTCCATACACCGGCTTTCCCCAGCCGAAGTCGATCGCCATCAACCCGGCTTGTGTCATGTCCGAGATGAGGTACGTCCTGGCCTTGGGAAACGGCGGCCTCCGGTGAGCAGCGTTGAAGTTTGCCAAGGACTGCACGTAGCCCTCCTCAGACGCGCGCGCCTTGGCCTCCACCAGTAGCCGCAGCGCGTGGCCAAAGGGCCTCCTGCAGAGCTCACCCGCGGGCGCCGACGCGGCCGCGAACACGATCGCGTTGCCGTAGTAGCCCCTCGGCACGGGTCGCTTGCTCCGGTTCCTGACGCGGGCGTTCACGAACATGTGCAGGCGGACGACGTCGCCCGGGTCATACCGCAGCGCCGCCGTGCGGCAGCGCCACATGAAGGCGCCAACCAGGTCGAAGCGAGAGATGGCGGCGCGCAGGTCGGGCGGGGCTTGCGACCGGAGCGACCTGATCTCGCTCGCCCCGAAGAAGAAGGCGTGGTGCGCGTACGCGTCGGTCGGGGAGAGCACGTCCTTGCTGGGGTTGGGCAGGGGCGCGTACTCCTGGTGGTCATGCGTGATCGTCGGTGGCCATCGGGTGGTGAGCGCCTCGCGCTCCCACACCGGCTTCAGCGTTGGTGCCCCCGGCACGCCACGAGCGAATTCGGTCAGCGCCGTCAGAAACTGCACAATCCCAGAGCCATCCGCCATGCAGTGGCATATGTGGATCCCGAATACGAAGCCGCTGCATGCCAGTCGCGTTACCTGATTAATTTGATTCCAAATTAATGCATGTAATTAAGCATCATTTTTTAATAGCTTATCACGGAGTACTACGAGTATTTTTTATTACTTTCACTAGTTTCACTTGCTAATAATTATGAACCTGCACAAACAGCAGAGGACGGTCGACGACATCTGCTGTCGGGCTCTCCGGCTCGCACAGCAACATGTCATAGCACGGCACCGGGGGCGCCAGTGCTGTCCCGAGATCATCCATCCGGAAGTTGGCGTCGGCCTCAACGAACACAACGCCTTCGCCGGTACACTCGACCACGAGCTTCCTCGTGGGCCGCAGCTCGCGGAATCGACCGGCCAGGGGGTAGAAGTGCACGAGCGTCTCCGAGACCGCCGCCTTGATGACCTTGACGGGATCGACGCCGCTCTTGGAGGGGTTGTGGTGGTAGAAGAGGATGCCGGACCGGTTGAACCGGAGGATGTCCTGGTCGTCGATGTCCGACAGCATCTTAAATTCGTACGGCGTCTGTCTCGCCGGAGCCACCAGCTCCCGCTCGCGTCGCCGGACGGAGAAGGCTAGGGTCGGTGCACCGGCCATTTGCAACTTAAGTCCAAGCGACTGACGTGAGCTAGTGAGATTAGCTACTTGATTCAACCGAGAGTAAATGATGTCTTGGATGCTTTGGAACAACTGTGTCCTCTATATATAGGCATGGTTTGGCGTGCATGACGAGAGATTGGATAGATTTTGATCTGTACATATTCCGGGTGTACTTATGAAAATGGATAACGATGTAAACACTAATCCATTACTACACAGAAGGAAAGTTGGATAAATCTAACCAATAAAGAAGGCCATATTTAACGTGTAGTACGTTCGATTGAACCAATGTTTTACACAGATCGGGGACTTCGTGCCTAACGACGCAGTTACAGTACGATTAGTTTTCACTGGCAGTTCCTAAAGGCATTTAGAATCGCCCAGGATTAAAATTTGGCTTGCTGCTTTCCTTGGGTAGATTATTGTTCTGATTTTCCGATGAAACCATCGTAAATTTTCTTTCTTCTCGACCGGTCAAAATTTGTGTCGCGTTCATTCTGACTGTCCAAAGAAATCACTGCATCGATATCTTTGTCCCTTGATCGTTTCCAAATGTGCTTAATTGAACGAAGTTTTATCTTGTGTACTACAATGTCCGGACACCAAATAGGACCACTCTGTATATGCTAATCCAAGATCTCGCTAGTAAACACATATTCGCAAAAATAATATCCAAGGAAATTAACCTTTGATATAAATTATCTGTCATAAGCCTTATGGCTGGATAACTGCCATGAAGAACCTAACAATTAATAATGCTGTAGCAGAAATAAAGATAAATTTATGAAAGCTCTTGCCACTAAACTAGGGCACATATATGGCCCATTCTGCGTCTTCGTCAATATAGTCTTCTAGGAATAACGGGTACCTTTGTCTCGAATCGAGGGAAATGCAAGGTAAGTAAAAGGAGCATGTGAACAGGGATATAACATACATGCACAATTGATAATGGAAGGCTAAATGAGTGTTTTGCATAACACAAGAGTTACCTTTATAAACAATTCATAAGAAATAAAATATTTAAACATCCTTTGTAAACAACGAGTGTTACCAACAAACCGATCCCAAGGTTGGGAAACCCCTTTAGTTCCTGTTTCCTAACCTGGACTGTCCATCCGGGACGACCCCTTTAGCCCTAGTCAAAATAATCGGAACAGAAAGCCAACCTTTACTCCCGATTGGTAATACCAACCGGGACTAAAGAGGCTCCCGAGGAGACGGCCGTAAAGGGATTTTTCGTTGTATTTTTGTTTTTGTTTTTTTTTTGCTTCAATTTATTAGCGCGCTAATATACATCGTTGTCGTTAGAGATAACTAATTGGGGAAAATATCCTATACACACAAGGTTTTCCGTGCACAGTCCATGCACACCAACTAACAAATATTTCTAAAAATTCTAGATAATAGTTATACACATATCTATAAATTTTTATCTCAAAATTCGTTATACACAAAAGGTAATAAAAAAGACAAAATTCTGACATATTTTTAGTCCAAAAAGCTGTCAGATTTTTTATCTTTTTATTATGGCTAAAATATAATGAATTTTTAGATGAAATTTTATAGATGTATGTACTACTATTAAAAGCACATGTACAAATATTTATAGATTTTTTGGTGATAGTTGTTAGTTGGTGTGTACGAAGTGTGCACAGGAAGTTTGTGTGCATAAGATATGTTCCCAACTAATTGTATTATCGAGCGAACATTGAACATACATAAAGGGTAGGGGACCTTACCAGGACAAAAGGAAAACCATTAGTCGCGATTCGTGAGCCCAACCGGGTCTAAAGGTCCCCCTACCCAAGGAGCCATTGGGGCCGGGGACTTTAGTCCCGGTTGATAGGGACTATAAAAAGTTTTAGTCCCAGGCACAATTTGGTCCGGGACCAAACTCTAGATATATACCCCTTTCTCTACTAGCATGATAGATTTCATGAGGTCAATTTGTCTTGATGAATAGGAAATTAACTTTTCCATTTTTCAATACGACATATTTTAAATAGTCGTCGTGATGCATTACAATATACTTGAAAGTTCTTCCAACTATCTGGCAACACAAGCAATGATGCAGTGGTTAATCTGGTCTCGAACTCAATACTGAACTGAATTATTTGCCAAGCGCCGGCAGATCATCGAAAATACTCATGGACACTTTTGTTATTAATATTAATAACTCCATCAGCAATTGCTACGTTCGCACGTATTTCCTTGAACTCTCTCATCGAACTTAATTAGAGATGGTTGGTCGGAGGGAGTATTATTTAACACCAGCCATAACAAATCCTCCATTCAATATATAACTAGCTGTAGCGGTGTGAACATAGTTCAATCAGTCCCTAGAATGAGTGTCTTCAATCAAAAAAATCAGGTTTAACGCCGAATTTGTTAAAAAGCGCCAGCCTCAGTGCCTTTTTTGTTGTAGTAGCTTGTTTTTACAGCTAATAAATTTGGAAAATGATAAACTGATACTCTTAGAGTTGAAAAATATAGCTATTTAGAACTACTAATAGGTCGCTCAACAGTTGCATCACAGTTTCCTTTTTTTTTGCTTTTCGAGAGTAAGGAAATTATCAAATGGAAACATATATAATTACAATCATGTTATAGTATTTGTACAGTGAGATCATTATCATATCCCACACTTCCCATATAACGTGAAAACATTATGTAATCATATCCAATTATGTATTATTACTTGCAACGTTTAACCATTCGTCTTATTAAAAAAATTATGTTAATATTAATTATTTTTATGACTTACTTTATCATTAAAATTACTTTAAGCACAACTAATTCTTTTTTAAATTTGCATAATTTTTTAAACAAGAATGGTCAAAGGTTACAAGAAAAAAGTCAAAACTCTTACATTATGAAAGAAAAGGAGTATTAAACTTATATTAATTAATTGCAATGCAACGATATTATTTGGGTTGTTCATATATATGATTATATGGGTTCCATTATATTAATAGTAGGTTCCACCCCATGTAAATAAGGGCTGCTTTGGTTTGAAGCTAAAGTTGGCCTTACCAATATTTGTCAAGATTAATAGTGTTTAATATGTATTTGGGTCGATGTCAAATGTTGACAAGCATAGAAAAATTAGGCCACTTTAAGAGTGAAAATAATTTTTTTGGCTTCAGTCTAAATATAACTTTATTTTAACAAAATTTAGTATTGCCAAATTTCGGTAAGACCCAAAAATACTGGCGGCAGACCAAACTCACTGTAATAGTGCACGTATGGATACCATAAAATATGGTTTCGTTCCAAACGTCCAAAAGGTATATTTGTCTTGCTCAGCCTAAGGACGTACGCATATCCAGCACAATTATTTGATTAAAATATACCTGTTGCGATCAGTGCATTTGATTCCATATTCCCTCACACCCGATTATTAAAGACATCTCCCCAGTACTATATATGGTGTTACAGTACCATAGCATCCGCAGGATACATAATTAATTAATCCCCTCAACCAGTAACCAACCAACTCTACTCTTTTCTCCCACCGCACTCCACACAACTAGCTAGCTCTATGATCTCGTTTACACCACACAATAAGACATCCAGCATAGTTAATCAAATAGCAGCACACCCGGCCTGTAGCTAATTAAACAGGACATTCCTCTAACCATGTGCATCCATATATATTATACAATTTTGCATGAGTACTAGACTGACCAGCTTAGAAATAGATCACTTCCAGACAACTCCAGTACGCTTCAAGCTGTTGTACTCACTGAACATACTTGTCCAGGAGCGCGCAACGAGCTCTCTAGCAAAACAAGCACAGTTAAGCTAGTGCATCTCTGTACTAATGACACTCGCATCTGCAGCAGCCAGCACAGCTGCCTGTACTCTTAACTGAGTACTCCTTACAAACATAGCAATCCTATCATTTGCTGGGTTGTTTCTAGAGAAGTGTAAAAGAGCTAGCTGCAGCCACTCATGCAAACCTGCCAATTTCAAAGCATGCACGAGCTGGCTACTTGCACTCTTGCTGATAACATAAGATATCAGCTGGTTGCCTTTGCCATGGCCTCCTGACGGAGGACGACAGATGGATACACCCACAAATGTTCCTAAGTCCATCTATAAATGTAGTTACAGTTGACATCTCTAGGTATATATCGGGTTGCCCGTGTGTTGCTCAGTGCATGGTGTACTGCATTTTCCTGGATGTGATCACTGTCATGTTGCTAAATGCTCTGAAGGCTGCAGCGCTAGCAGGACCGCTCTTGTAATGGACGGGAAAAGTTAAGGGAAAGGATGGGCTTCTTGTGTCTGTATTCAAGGCTCTGTGCAAGGAAGGGAACAAAGTAAGCGCAGAGCCCGGTTGAAACTACCATATCAGTGGCTGATGAGTACAAAAGCCAAAAATAATTATAAGAATGTCTCTGGGTATACATGTTTTGTAGGGAAGACCAGATCGTCGAATAGGAAGGAAAAATCAAAGAGTTGCATGGAGAAATGAGAGGGGAATATGTACTGTGGAGAATGGAGTCCAAGTACTGCTAGCTTCAGAATGCATCAGAGGAAATATATAGTAGCGAGTGTTCTGGCATCACATGCATGTGCAGGGTATAATTTAGTTCCACTGCTGGAATGTGTCAGTACTGAGAGCTTAATTTGTAGGAAACGGAGGGAAGATGACATCTTCATCCTCACTTCCCATGCAGTAGAGTCAGCTTATGTCTGTACGTGATAGCTGATCAGTATGACATGTTTAAACACACACAGACAAACATGAGGACAACAAGAATAACGATAAACCGGAGCTATGCATGTGATACTAGCTAACCAAGCCAGTTCAGTTAGGTAATTAGATAGGTTTGATTCGTACGTCTTCGCCACTTACCATACCATATCTGAGTTGGCATGAAAATATGTGTATTTAGTTGCGGGATATATAGATATATATTGAGGTTTCTGATAGTTATAACATAACCTTAAGAAGGCACCACAAAATACAAAGTACCATACTTTCTAATTCAAATTGACCATGCTTACTTCAAATTAAATTGTCAGAAGAAAAAACTGTGTTACCTTCTTGAGGACGGTAAGAATACTCTTTGATATTAATAAATCTCTGTCATGGGAAAATATACATTCTTGCATATCGAAAATAAACTAATTAATACTGTGGAATCAAACAATGTAGGTAATATAACTTAACCATGGATCAT
>CM002483.1:7781035-7812587 GCA_000325765.3 Leersia perrieri
TATATATATTATTCATCATAAACTTACCGAGGAGATATAAATATTTATGAACTGAATTAAGTCACTAGATGGTCAGATGCTAGCTTATACGTCAAATATATAACATGGTGAAAGAGCAGTAATTAAGTTAAACTCAAACAGGCAATGATAAGTTAAACTAAAGAGGGAGTAATACGACGAGGAGTTTTTTTACGGTCCAACAAATTGTATCTTAAAGTACCAAAATAAAATCTAGCCATCCATTCATCATAAAATAAATGGTTGGATCATGTTTTGGTACCTCAAGTTACCAGTAGTTTGAGGTACCATTTGTTAGACCGTAAAAATTCTCTATGATGAGAATGGTTTGCCAATATATGCATGACAAGAAACAGAGAAACACAAGATCAAACAGAGCATTCTCCAGATATTTTGCGTCGACGATCGACATCAATTTTGTCAATTAATGTACTAGAGAACAAATTAACATAGGATATAAACCAAGGATAATATTTGATTTATGACGTGCAGTCTAAATTGACATTTGTTCAAGATCCACAGAATGCAAGGTATTTTGATAAAAAAGCAAATTCAGTTAATTAATCGAACCGGGCGAAGTAGAATGTTTTATAACTATATTTTCTAATAAGCTTCATACATCCATACTGAGAAGCTTTTGATGTGGAATTCAGGTCCTTCTTACAGCATACAAATCATTAGAGTTTCTTTTTTTCATTACAGTTTCTTTTCTAGAGAAAAAATGATTTTTTCAAATCATTCCCAAGGTAATATGGGGAATCAACAAAGGATAAAAAAAGGATAAATTTAGGTAGCGCATGCAAATCAACACTTCTATGAAACAAGAGTGGTGAATAAATACAAATTAAACGTTTTAATCATGTTGAGATACAACAGTGGATATGAAATCTACTTTACTTTTGGGGCATCCCCGAGCCTAAGCTCAAGATCTAGTTCTTCCACCGAGGAGCTATGACAAAGGTTTAGTACCTTTTCATGATGTTGGTCATCATCACCATCTTGCTGTTGATGCTTACTGGATGGAGAACTTAGAGCCAAGGGGTTTACCTCCAAATCAATTCTTCTTCTCTTGTTACTTACTTGAACAGTCTCTTCATCATCCCCGTCGTTTTCATTCATATAATCCCTTCTTGAGCGGCAGCCCAAAGCACTCATCCTCAATTCATTTTCCCCAAAGCGTAGATCAAGATTAGAGCTCACCCTGTTTGCTGATCTTTCGTTATCTTGTGCTAATCGAACAGCAACAGGAAACATCATCTCTCTCTTACCGTTTTCTCTGCCAGCCGACGGCGACTTCGGGGAGGTGAGAGGGGCACTCAGCACCTGTTTGCCCCAGGCAATTCTGGAAGATGTAAGCAAGGATCTAGCAGGGTATGCAACAACACCACACATGGAATTAGGGTTAGTCTCAGCGGCAATCAGAGGAGCACTACTAGGGTTTGGGCCGTAAGCGTGCTGTAGGGCCCCAATTTGGGGTGGGCATGGTTGGATCATGTAGCTCTGGTGTGGTGGCATGCGGTGGCTGTTTTCTTCACGGCCGGCGCCGTCCTCCGCCGTTGCCCCGGAGAGCTTGAGCCTTGCACGGTCCCTCCGGTGAACGTTCATGTGCCCACCGAGCGCCTGTGCCGACCGGAACTCTCGGCCACAGAAGCTGCAGGAGTAGGACCTCGGCGGCCAGATGCAACCACCGAGATGTCCTGCCGAGTCCTCCGCAAAGGCGCGCTCCTCCCATGACTCGTAGTAGGAAGCCGAGCTGCCACCGACGGTGATGTGAGGGTTGGGGAAGCGTGGAGCTTTCTGATCGCCCAGCTGCAGCTTCCTCCTGGCCAGCATCCAGTACCTTGCTGGATCCATGAGATGACAAGCGCTAACCACTTGTTGCAGCTAGCTAGCTGCAAATTAGCTCTTGCAGGAGCAGAAGACGATGGAAAGGGCTAGATGGAGAGATGAGGCATCTGAACCCAAGATAGAGAAAGATTGGTGTGATGATCAATCTAGGTTTGAGAGAGGAAGGAAAAGGGAAGCAGAGCTGCTAACCTGCAAGCTATGGAGGATAGAAAGTAGCTTTGATTTGCTTGTCTTTATGGATGCAACCTGACTCCTGCTTTGATTGTTTGCAGTACTATTAGTACCTCTAACTAATAATAGTACCCAAGAGGGCCCCATGATTTTCTTCCCAGTTTCTTACACAAGTGTTACTGTTTCTCAAGAAACCAAAAGTGTCTCTTATTTAAATCTAAGATGTGTTTGCTAGTTAGTGCAACTAGTGACAAGTTTCATCATTATTTGACCTTACGCTGCAGTGTAAGGGTCTGGAAAGCTATCTAGCATGACAGTGATACTTAACAGGGAATCCGATAATTACATGCACACCGAGATAACTTCGCATGTTTTGAGGATTTAAGGACGGTCGCAACTCATGAGTCATGAGCAGGCTAAGTGATATTATGCGGAAATATTGGACAAGAAAAAGGTTAGAAGTTTTAATAAATTTAGCTAGGTTATTTATAAATGATTTTTTTAACAGAAACATTGTGCTAATTACAGCTAGATCAAAATTTTGGACATGAAACATTTTGATACATGATCTAATTTCCACAGAATCATAAGTTTCACACGTAGTTTATAAGACTTTTGACATATACATAGCACAACTTGTACCGTTTCTAGTTAAAAATAAAATTAGGGTTTTTACAAACCTAAAATGCAGGCGAGATGGTGATCAGTTCTCTGATTTTCATGATTCTTGCGATCCTCTCTTTTTTTCTGGTCAAATTTGTGAACTCCTTGTTGTATGTTATACTGGTGAGTCTACTTATGAAATTATGAATTTATTCATGTGAATTTTCCATCAAATGCGGAATCCAGGTATCTATGGAAAGTGGACATGAATCAACATTGATTTCTTTTTTCCTAATATGGTATCCTGAATCGAACTGGCAGTGATGGAGCATAGTTGCTTACTAACCAGCATGCATGGATATGGTTCTCTACTAGAGAGACAAGATGGATATATAATAACTCTATCCAACAATCACCGTAAAAATGATTTGGACATGCTGTAAGAATTTTTTTTATAGGCGGCCCATATTTATTAGGCCTCCAAAGATAGCTGGCGTATACTGCATGTGAAATCATGTATTAACAGACGGGTCCGCAAAACACAACCATGGAAATAGGTCAGTTTTGCGAGCGTTGTCCTAAGGGATTGCCTGCGCAAATCATGATTCTTAACGATGGTTTCTTAAGAAAACCACACAAAAATATGGTTGTACCTACAGGATGTTCTTATTATGAAGTTCATGTAAAATCAATTTTGACGGGGAAATGAAGTGTAACACCCCGTTTTTTTTGTTTTGCCCCGCCATAAAACCTATTTTATTTATAAACCTATTTTCAAAACTTTTGATTCTATGGCTTTACTATTATTTTTTTGTTGCCAAACACCTCTATCTAATTAAATTCCTCTGAACGTAATTTGCTGGCAAAAAAATCTTGCCTCAAATAAACTGCCCAAGTCGTGATAAAAAGCCCATCTGTTTTAATCAAGCCTTGGCCTCATTTCCCCCCTCGGGTTTATTTAATTCAACCCAAGATTGTCCCAAATTGTTACAATAAAATGTCACGGATCTATCTCAATTCCATTCCGTCATGTTCTTCCCCTTTTCCTCAATTCAAACATCAATTTTGGATTCGAACATCACTACAAATACCAAGTCTAGCCTTTAATTAGTTCCAACAAATATAGTAAACTTTAGGAGGCTTCATGGGCCACTTCCCTCTCCTCCCTCCTTAGCCATAAACAAATCGGTTTCCTTCCCTTTCTCTTCCCTGGTCTACATGAGCCTCGGCAGGCCTTGCTGTCGCCATGGCTGAAGAGGACATGACCGGATCGGATACGAACATGACTACATTATTCTTCAATGAATGCAAGGTGCACTCTATTTATATTAGATATACATTCAATATATTTGAACAAGTGACTGCGCCATAATTTGCTATTGCTAACATTTGCAGAAGTGCTTGTATGGATAAAAAATATGATATTATGCTCAAGTGAATTGTGGATGATCAAGGAGGTTGATTGGGGACCAATACATGACATTTCCAAGACTTCTCCAACTCCACCACGTCGTTTTTTAGCCAAGAGTACAGCCCAACTCAAGTCCTATTCACGGGTTTGGTTCCTACTAATAGCACCAACTTAAAACGGACATTGTTGTTGATCTAGAAGATTTCTCATGGCCCACTAGTACTTATTGGAAAGTTTATGAAGTCTACTTTCAGATGGTTTAGCAGATGGTGACCATCCATCATCCATCAACATGAGCATCGGCAGGCCTTGCCATCGTCGTGGCCCAACTCTCTCTTTCTCACTCTCAGCCCACTCTAGCCAGCAAGTGGCCCATGGCCCACCTCAGAGCTGGGAAGCGCGCGTCCGCCACTTCCCACCAGCACGGATGTCCATTCCACATACTCCTCTCACTATTGCTAGGTCCCACGTAGCAACAATCAAGCGGCTGTTGTGGCGCTGCATTCCCACCAAATCCCACTGCAAACACCCTGTAGCCTCATGTCGTCTTCTTCCCGTTAAGCCGTGACACCCGCATCGCACCAAACACCGTGCCAGCCAACACGTATTTTGCCACCGCTAGACACCACTGATCGCCATCATGCCATATCTCTACATTGCCGTGCGATACGGAATTGCTCCTCTGTGGCAAGGTTTTGTATACATAGGAGGAGACATTGCTCTATACCAGGATTGTAGAATGTGGTGTGATCGTTCTACAACTTTGTAGTTGAAAGTCTTTTTATTTTGTATCGTGTGTGTGCCCAAATATTTGTTACATATATATCACTGTTTTTAAAAATAGGGCAATTGTTGTGGCAGTTCTTTAGGAAGTTGAACTTATTAACATCCATAAACAACTGATTCAGGTTTGATTGAAGTGAACTAGATAATTTTAACATCCTTCAAATACTCCCATTTATATGGCTTGGACAATATTTTCTTACTATATTTTCGTTTCATGTGCACGTTAGCTAGTGTAAAACTTGCATAATATTTCAACTCATATACAGGTAACTTGGCATAAGTAAACAATTATATGAAAAAAAATTCTTAGGACATTTGGATCTGACCTTGTTACACAAAACATTGTAAGGGGTTAATGGTACTTTGATTGACATCAAATAGATTTAAATGAATGTTCTATAAATTTGATCTGATGCATTTTACAAACTTTCTGTACTAATTGGAGCGTGTGGTTATCCTAATGAGAAGTCCATAAAATGGGGGAAAAAACTCAATTTCCAGGGAAATATGTATCAAACTTTTACATGGTGATGAGGACATCGCCACCACAGATATAGCCACAACGATGTTTTACATAATAGAACTACAGGTGCAAGTTTCTTATGTTCGTTTTACATTTTATATATTTGAGCAAAGGATGCTACACCATGAGTTGTGTGTGTTTTTATTTATAGAAGTGTTATCGTGGATAAAAAGGAAGGATCACGGGCTCAAGAATCTTATGGATGATCAAGGAGGTTGATTGGGGACCAAGTCAAGGACTTCTCCAAGTACTTGCGTGGAAGCCAGTTCGGCCACCCGATGCAGCATCGACTTCCAACGGCCGCCAAATCGTCATACGAACTCCGTTTTTGGCCCTTGAGTACTTGATGGAAAGGTTTCTGAGTTCTCTTTCCAACGGATCCAGCCTCATAGCCAATTTACATACGAGTCAACGGGAATCGCCAAAACAAGACGCTGCATCGCCAATAATGGGCCGATGGGCCTGTAACTTTGTTGGGATCCTGGTCCAAGAGGGGCCTAAGTGGGGTGCGCCCCAACTTAGTGGAGCACGACCCTAGGAAACCCTAGGACGTCCTCCCACTCCTTTAAATAGTTAGTTACCCCTTCAGGGTTATTTGGGTTTTGTTAATTGTAAGTTTAGCCATTGCTACTTCGCTTGCAGCGCACGTGTCGGCTAGACCGTCCGTCTACTTGTTCGGAACCTCACTTTATCGTGTATCGATTTATCTTTGTGCGATTTGTTTATGTAGCAATTCAGTTGCTTGTTATCTTGTTCTTGCTTGTTCTCGATTGCTTGCAGGAATAGGGTTGATTTGCACTGGTAAGATCAACAAACTCTCGGAGAGGTGTATCGATCGCTAAGGCGCAACACAACGTCTCGTACGGTTGTAGTCGGATCGTCAACGTTTCTCCCAAATCGTAGTTATCTCAACTCACCGAAAGATCAGGTCACCCTCATTCACATCACCCCCTTGGCCCTTGCGTATGTGTCTTCCATCCGTCCACTTAGATCAACCTTTTAATTGTTCTTGCACTCTTGTAGGTCGCTAGCAAGCTGCTGATCGGAAGTCGCCCTCGAGGAACTGGTGTGCTCGCGATGGATCCTACCTCGTGCAACAACAATTTTAGGACAACGGGGATGTGAGGTAATGAAGAAGATGACTTGGAGATGGAGGATGAACGCGTGGCCGTCGAGGTTTTCAGCAACACTACTTCCCCTCTAATCACCGGCAATGATGATGCGCACGTAGAGCCTATTCCAGTCAATAATGGTGGTACAGCTGCCGGTGGCAGTGCAGATGCCACACCGTCGGGCTCTAGTGTCAGCCACAAGAGGCCTAAATCTCAGTTATGGTCTGATTTTGAGGAACTTTATGAAGATCGCGATGGTTCTCATGTTTGTGTATCTGCTAGGTGCAATTATGTCCACAAAACTGTCTGCACATTCAACTAGTGGTACTGGACATTTGCTTAGGCGTATTAGGACATGCAAGCCTAGAAAGCTTGGTACTAATGCATTATCTCAATCCATGCTAAGGTTTAGTGTTGATGATTCTGTTTGTTATTGGGAGTGTAGTCCTAATGTTGCTAGAACAGAGTTGTGTAGCTTGATTGCTTCAAAGGATCTTCCAATTTCTTTTGGTGAATCTGCTGGTTTTGAGAAGCACATTAAGAGAGCCCATAACCCTAGGTTTAGCTCTATTTCTAGGCAAACTACCACCATAGATCTTCAAAAGTACTATAATAGTCATCGTGAGATCATTATGAGACTTTAAAATCTATTAGCTCTATTGCTTTAACATCTGATATTTGGTCCGGTAATGCTAAAGAAGACTGCTTAAGTGTTGTGGCTCATTTTGTTAATGCTAATTGGCAATTAGAGAAGATAATTTTGGGTCTTAGGCTTATTGATGTGTCACATAATGTTGATAATATTGCTGAACGTGTGCTAAAAGTTGTTGAAGAGTATGGTTTATTTGATAAGATAATCTCTATTACTTTGGGCAATGCTTCTTCAAACACTAAAGCAATAGAGACCCTTAAACCCACTCTATCTGGTTATGTTGGTGATTTATATTTGCATCAACGTTGTGCATGCCATATCATCAATTTAATTATTAAGGCTAGTCTTGAATTATTCAAACCCATGCTTCAAGCTTTTAGAACTACTATTTCAATCATGAATGCATCTAACCAACGAAATGTTGCATATAAAAACTTCTGCATTGCCAAGGGTATTTGCCCTCGTATGTTTCGCTTGGACATGGATTTTGATGGAATGCAACTTATATTATGCTTAAGCATCATATTCCACACAAGGAGCCTTTTTCAGTGTTTACCAATGCACACCGTCCTATGGTTAATGGTTAGCCATTGCTGATAGACACACACTGGACATGTGCTGAAATAGTTTTATCATTCCTATAACAATTTTATGATTCAACTGTTATTTTGCCTAGTGTTTATTTTCTAACATCTCCATTAATTATACATCATATTCTTGAGATTGCTTGACATCTAAATACTTATGAGAAGAACTAGATAAAGAGAAATGTTGTTGTCTCCATGAAAAATAAGTTCCTGTCATACTTGTCTGAAATTTCATTTCATTATTCATTTGCTTTTATCTTGGATCCTAGGGCCAAGATCAAGGGTTTTAGCAATGTTCTTCAAATTATGTCACATGTTTTAAGTGGTGAGTACTCTGCTTATTTGACTAAGGTTAGGGCTACATTGGCTGATATTTTTTCTAAGTTTGGTGATGTGAGATTGCAAATTAAAGGGTGGTTTTAGGGAATTCTTTTGGCAAGAAAAAGATTGCTTGGGGCAACATTTTTGGTGCTCCTGCTAACAGTCTAGGTGTTGAACTTGGTGCTGGTGTTGGTCAAGGTGCTAGACTTGGTGCTGGTTCTGGTGCTGGTTCTAGTGCTGGACTTGGTGCTTGTTCTGGTGCCAATCCTGGTGTTGGACTTGGTGCTGGTTTATTGAGGAGAACTTATATAGTAGCTTTGCTTCAGGAAGCTTCTTGAAAAACTAATCTGAATGCTTCTGAGTTGTCTGTTTATCTTAACAGCGACACCGTCAACCAATACGACGATAACTTCAATATCCTTAACTGGTGGCATGAGCACCAACTTAATTATCTTGTCCTTTCTATAATAGCCAGAGATGTTTTGATTGTTCCTAGTTCTACTATATCTTCGGAATATGCTTTTTGCTTAACTGGTAGGATCACCGAAGAGCAACGACGACGACTTGGACCTAACATGGTACGATTGTTGGCATGCATCAAAAACTAGGAGCAAACAGGTGAAAAGGCTCAGCATACTATAGAAAATTTGAAGTTTCATAAGGCATTTGAGAACATGTGGTTTGATGATGATGATGCCCCTAGTGGATGAATGTAATAGTTTTAGGAGTTTGGACTTTGGACTTTGGAGTTTGGACTAAAGACTGTATTATGAACTTCTAAAAGTTGTTGGTTGTACTCTTTTCCTTTCAAGGGTTTTCTCACGAGCTATGAGTCTTTAATGGTTTTTAATGAGGCAGCCATTGCACACATCTATCTAGATAATATTACATCATCTTTTTTTGTGTGTTTGTGAATCATGTGAAAGTTAGTATATTTTTGATTTCTGAATAATGTTAGCTTTAATGTGATGCCTATGACTTAATACTTACTATGTTAGTGACATAGTGATTGTGTGATGTCTGTGAACGTGGAATTCTAAATTATTGTGTTGAATTGTGTGTCAAATTTGTATGTGTTTGCTTACAGATTAATCTAAGTTTGCTTGCTATTAATTTATTTTGCAAAACTGAGTTGATGAAGATATTTTTGGCTTATATGGGCCTAGGTTGGCATGCCTATTGGGCTGTTCAGGCCTTCGTGGTGGCACGGCATGGTCCGATCCTTACTAGGTCGTGCCTAGGCCTGAGGTGCAGCCCATGGGCAAGCACGGCATGGAGTATTGGTCGGGTCGTGTCTTGTCTGTGCTCTGGCTGGGCTGAATGGCCAACTATACGGGTGGTGGCCACGGAGTTGGGTATGCGAGACAAAGGTTGTAGATGCATAAAACATGATTATTTTACTAATGGCGAGTGGGTGGGGTGGTGATTTCTTGATAAGAAGTAGGATGAGGCAGGAGGTTGTAGCAGTCGCTAGGAGCATGAGGACAAGGAAAGAACCAATAGCAGGGGTGGTCGATTGAGCCATCGTGCGAGGTAGGATGACAAACCGCCCCGATTGCTAGAGACATAGTTTGCTCAAATGCAGAAAGCACTAGCTTCATATTCTTGGCTTCGTCAAGATCATTTTTCATAAAAATAATAGTGTCATCCACATATTGCAAAATAGATAAGCCATCATCTACCAAACGTGGTCCTACACCCCAAATCTAACAGTTATCTTTAGCTCGTGCTTTTAAGATTGCTAACAAATTAAAAAGAATTGCAGAGAGAGGGTCTCACTGTCTTTCCCCTTTCTTAGTTTGAAACTAATGATCTATGTCATCATTTACTTTTAATTCCTACACTTTCTTTATAAACTACCTGCTCTTTCAAAGCACACACCAGATAGGTGAAAAACCTTTCACTCTTAACACTTGTTGAAGAAAAGGCCATTTCACCTTGTCATACGTTTTTTTCAAAGTCCAACTTTAGAATTACCTCACTCTTTTTTTCCTATGCATCTCATGATTTTTTCATCATTTGTTTTCTATTCTTAAACATGTAAGACCTAATAAACATCACACAATATTTAAGTAATTGTTATGAAAAAAAGTAATTATTTTGAACTTTGATAATGGTGTTTTCAATTCTATTATCACACTTTTCTATCTCTGGCATCTCTTTATCACTTTTCATAAAATTTTAGATAAACAAGTTTTCTCTCTCATCATTTTCCACCAAGATTCTTAGAGGTAATAACATATAAAAACATATATCTAAATATAATATGCTAAGAAAACTCATTAGAGGATGAAGTTGCTAACCTTTGAAACCCCTCCGATTTATATATTATCACCAAAACAAAATTTTTAAAAAAATTTGGCAACATCTCCCGGTTGAAGAAATGGCTCAAGCTAGATGGAGGTTGAAGAAGACAACAACTTTATATTGCAGACATTAGACCCACCAAAGATCAAAATGATCTTTAGTACATCCCGGATTGCAACACAAACCGGGGCTAAAGTGCCGATCTTTAGTCCCGGTCAGGGACACCAACCGGGACTAAAGATGCTTGACGCACGATAGGGGCTGAACCAGGGCTAAAGATAATCTTTAGTCTCGGTTAGTGTAACCAATCGGGACTAAAGATCATAGTCGACCGCTACTTTTGTAAACCAGGACTAAATATTGTTTTTAGTCCCGGATTTTAATCAAACCGGGACTAATATGGAATTCGTCCTACCCAACAATGATCATTTCTCCAGTAGTGACCACATCCTCCATTATACATAGATCGCTGTCCTTTGTTGTGCCATAAAAGTGATCCGTTTATGCTGATAACTAGAAGATTCCCCGCGCGTTGCTGTGGGAATTTCTTAATTATAATCGTCTTGACTTAATAAAGAAATATATCATGTCAGAATAACATACGCATGTAACTATCCAACGAAGCTATTTCTAAGTCAATTGGCAATCTCATTGTATGAACCTACATGCCTACCTAGAGAACAATTCGAAAGGGAGCAGACCGACATGACATACATTTTGGCTTGAATTAAAAGAAAATGACACAAACACTCGTTTTCATTCTGTACTCTACAAAGATTAATGTAGCACTAATAATTTTATTTTTTCTTAATCTGTAGTCGAGGTTTATTGTTGATAAACATTAGTAAAAACATAAACAATATATATAAGTTAAAAATAACTCTATAAGTCTTGATATATGTAGATCAAAACTGTTTCTTTTACATCAGCATATCTTCATACAAATAATTGTCTTGTACGGTGAAGCTATGTCAAATACACCTGCATCCAAGTGTCAGTGAGAAACTGACACTTTAGGAAACATAAGCTTTAGTAAAGCAGGAGCATTCATATATGGAGTAGCATGTATACGTGGGTAAAGGAAAGCAAATTAATATCCAATTTGCACAAGCTTAAGAAAATAAAATTTGTGAACTCTCTTGCATACCTCTGTATTTAGATTTTCAATAACCTGCAGATTACAAGAAACCGGATAAATTAATATAGTGCCATCGTCATGCAGATGGCTGGGGAAAAAAGATTACCAGAACAACCGATATATATGGGTATGTAAAATTAAAACATGAATACCAATAAAACTACTATGGACTGCGGTTGGTGCATAGCACTAAAATTTTATTGGACACAACACACACCAGCTTATATGCACTTCCGCACCGCACCGTGTAGAGATGGTTCTAGAAACAAAGATGCAACAAAACTATCTGCTTACAGGGCTGGAATAGGCAGCTGCAGGGTAGGGTGATCAAAAAATGAGACCAAGATACTGACATTCTGATCAACGAAGACCATGAGCTGAAAAGGATTAAGCCGCGTTAAAACAAAGAACTAATGAATATTTGTGATCTTTGGTGATATTCCTGGAGCAACAGTGTACCCTACTTAATTAATGGAGACGATGGACATGTTATACTTTTCAGAACGGCAGAGGCAAGGGAGGTGAATTGAGCATGCAACGGTTCATACATCAGCTTTATTTCTGGATTAAGTGGAGACGTCTGACGGTTACCGGTGGGTAAATGAGGGAGACGAATCGAGGAGCCGCACAGGAAGAAGGATGATCCAACGGTGGACTCGCACAAGAATTGGATGATTCAATGGATAAGGTAATCTCGGTGATATGGCCTCTTAGAATTTGATCTTTATGGGTGAACGTAGATGTCAACATATGAATCAATATCTCTTTTGGTAATTAACTATCAACTACCATCGTAAAAAGGACAGTAGCTGTCCATACATCGCAGTGTCACACAAGGGGGAGAGATTTCTTCGTTGGACAAATAATTAACTTATCGCCGGAAGACATATCCATATCATCACTGCTTCGTTCGAAAAAAAAAACACCACTGCTAACCTACTTGCTTAATACTCTAATGAAGGCATCAATGCACGGTGAAAGGCTTGTTGGTTGATTGATATAAAAATATATAATGGTCTGTGTCGACCCGCTGTTGTTGCTTGCTTGACGCAATCAATGTGTCTCAACTCTCAACAGAGACATTAATCTGCATCTGTGAATATTTGATCAATCTTCGTCTGCACTCCGCAGTGCCGAGGTTTGAAGGTTTCCATGCATGATATGTCCTGCGGCTGCAAGCAGCAGTCGTATGCATGTAGGAGCATGCATATTTCTCTCCATCAAGTGTCACAACTCAGAACAACACCTCATATTGACTTGCTTTGGAAATAAGCATAACTAGCTTGTAATATCGCTACAGAAGGTCAATCCTTGTCAAAAGTGGACCGTGCTTACGTGCAGACGTTCACAAGAACCATAGTATGCAAAGTATTATACTTAAAGAAATCTATCGCTGCGATCTTTCCCGGTCACGGTCCTGAGGGCCCGTGACAGATATGTCTCGCCCAAGTGGGATATAATGGTACTCCATTGAAATAATATTATTATTTATTTCTGGCTAACTAGTTGAATGATTTAATCCCTGTGGATGGAAACATGTAGTGGTCTTTTCACACACTAACGAATTTTTCTCCTTTTTCCTTTCCTTTCAATCACACCATGTACTATGTAACGCGTGTCTCAATTTAAGCCTAAAAGATAGTACCCCCTCTGTCTTATAGCGCAAGATGTTTGACTTTCTACATATAATGTTTGACCATTCGTCCTATTTAAAAATTTTTGCATAAAAAATGATAAGTCATGCTTAAAGTTTTTTATAATAAAGTGAGTCACAAACAAATAAATAATATTTTTATATTTTTTGAATATGCGAATGGTCGAACATTAGACGAAAAAAAGTCAAACATCTTACATTATGAAACAGATGGAGTATATAACACTCGTTGGAAATAATTTTATATTGATTTTGGAGGAAATAATTTTACAGTGATTTCGGTGGAAATGATCTAATAACTCTCAAAACCCTATAAAATTTATGCATTCTAAATAAACCATTATCATGAAGGTAGTAAACTATTACAAATATTTTGTCGTAGAAATATACTTTTCAGATATCACAACATGAATTTTATGCCCTCCCGTCTATTTTGAATTAATTAAAATTGTATCCATATGAGCAGGAGCAACTTGGTTATGTTTAGAGTGAATTCAACCGGCTTTACATGTTCCATTTAGCCTAACCGATTACCGGTAAGTGCCAAACATAAAAAGACGATAATCCAGTAAGCATGCTGCCTTAACTGGACCATTCTCGTACTTCGGCTCCTGGAAGGGCAGCCCACACATGATAAAAGGTATATGGTGGGCCGGTTTGGCCCCGAAAGTAAAGATTGTTCTGTTCTGTCCATTTTACTCCTGTTGTTTCAATGGGTTGGCGCATCATAAAATCAGCTATATTTGCTAATTGTTGGGTTGCCTCTATGCTCTCAAGTCTATGCTCTGCTCTCCGTTTTTTATAATAGAAAAGTAATCTATCAAGTTTCTACTTTGCAGAAGGAGAAAACACTAGGAAAAGATGTGTTAGCTACCTTTCAATGCATAACAAGAATCGGAGTAGAACGATGTAACTCGCCGGCGATTCTTGACGCCGCTTTTCGCAGCCAAATCTATATTAATCGCACGGCCTGATCGGATGATGGTTTCTGCATTTCCTTTTAAGCGGAAACCCATCCGTTGGCTTGGCAATTTCAGCCAAATTAAGTGGGCGGACCTACCGTATACTTCTGTGGCAATACAAGCTGTTATCCTGCATGCCCCCACTTTAGCACCAGACCACACACGATTTGGGGAAAAAACAGACAACGCCTTCCCGAGTGTTCGTCGGTGGAGGTCCGGAGCGGCAGCGTCTCTCTACTTAAGCAAAGGTGCCAGGGACGTGAGGCCAGACAGTGGATCTATAAGCTGGCCGGCTCTGCCATTCCCCTGCACAGTGGCAGAGCATGAAAAAAATAAGAGTTATGGCTTAAAGACTATTGTGAGAGTCGAAACATATTCTAAGTTCGCAATAATTAAGCCCACCAAATCAATATTGAAGTGCAAACATCACAAATACATCCTGCTAACAAGTAGAAAATGGATATATGAATATAACGTGCCAAAAAGAAGAGCAAATATAGATTAATAGTACTATTAAAAATGACACAATAGAGAAAACAAGTGGAATTAAATGGAAAGGCACACAATAATAAAATGCTTTTAGTTGAACGCAAATGGAAAACATAGGAAGACTAGAATTTATTAGTTGCAACATGACGATCATTTAGTAAGTGGTGATGCCAATCTTAAAAAATACATGAAATCTTACTATAAAGGTCTGTTTGGCCCACATCTTATTTTGTCTTTTGCTATGGATGAGAATAGAAAGGACGATATCTCTCAAGTAACTAAGTTGTAAAATGAATTTTTTAACTTCTCGATTTTCAGAAAGAGGAGGTAAGGGATGCTATTTTCCAAATGTAACATAATAAAGAGCCGGATCTAGATGGATTTCCAGCAGAATTTTATCAATTCTTTTGGGAAACAATTAAAGTGGATTTTATGAATTTCTTTACAGAATTGCATGATGGGACACTACCTGATGAGGACATCAATACTTTGGATGCAGCCACGCCACCAGAAGATCCAATTCAAGGTCCTATTACTCGCGCCCGTGCACGCCAACTTAAGAATCAGGTGAGTTCCTTTTTGAGTTCATATTTATCTTATGATTACCCTGGAGATGCGTGCACTCTTGTTTTGATTAGGAATAATGGAGAGGACACAAAAGGAAGGGGATTCGCGTGGGCTGGATTCGGACAGCAGGACAGTACCAAATTGTGACGGCTTCTACGACTTCATGTGGAGTCCGATTCGGGCATTCAAGCACTTGATGGAAAGCTTACGAAGTCTATTTTCATATGGATCCGGAATCACGGTCATATCTTCTCTGGATCGGCCGCAATAGTCGTTTTAGTTCGGACATCTTTTGTCTGAGTCGGTGCTGCGTCACTTTATTTGGGCCCAGTGGGCCGTGTATCCAGTTGAGTCCATTAGGGACGCGTTTTAGGGTTAGAGTACGCCCCCTTAACCCTTGTGGACGTCCTCTATCCCTTTATATACCTTTAGCCGCCGTCAAGAACAATTGGGTTTTGTTAGATTGAAAGTTAGCCACGTGCTGCTTCCTTGTAACTACGCATCCGGCTAGGATTCCTGGTTACATGTTCAGAACCCCAACTTTTGTGAGTTAATTCAGATTCTCTTGTCAACTTGTTCTTGCTAGTTCTCGATTGCTTGCAGGAACCGGTACCCTCGTGGTTCGGTTGATCGTGCTCCGCCAAGATCACGAACAGCCTCTGGAGTGGGTGTAACGATCGCTAAGGCGCAACGGTTCGCGGACAGTTGTAGTCGGGTCGCCAACTTCCTATCCAACCAATCGATTTATCCCTCTCATCGAAAGATCGGGACACCTGAGAGTATATCACTACCTTTATATTCTCTTAACTTCAGTACTGTTATTTTGTTGCCTAAGTGTAAGGAAGCTATTAAGATCCAACAATATAGACTCAATTGTTTTTAAATGTAAGATTTAAATTTTTTACTAAAGTTGCAACAAATAGATTAGTAGGTGTGGTACAAAAGGTTATTAGCCTTACACAAACTGCTTTCATTCCGAGAAGAAACATTATGGAAGGGGTAGTTATTTTACATGAATCCATACATGAGCTTAATAGAAAAAAAAAGGATGGAATCATTTTTAAAATTGATTTTGAAAAGACATAAGGTCAATTGGTCTTTTATGCAGCAGCCCTTAAGAATGAAAGGCTTTTTATCTAAATAGTGTGAATGGATAGCTTCTTTTATTCAAGGAGATCATGCTAGGATCAAAGTTAATGATCAAGTAGGACCAAATTTCCAAACAAAAAGAAGTCTTCGATAGGGAAAACCTTTATCGCCAGTTCTATTTATTATTGTTGTTGATATGTTAGTTGTTCTAATAAAACATGCAAAAGAGGAAGACAAAATTGTGGGTCTTGTACCAGATTTGAAAGATGGTGGTTTGTCTATTTTACAATATGATGATGACACACTTATTTTTTATGGACCATGGCATTGAAAAAGCTAAAAATATGAAGTTAATTATAAATGTTTTTGTGCAGCTTTCTGGTCTTAAGATAAATTTCATAAACGTGAACTTTTTTGCTTTGGACAAGCAAGAGAGCTTGAACATACTTATTTTCATATGTTCGGGGTGTAAGATAGTTTCTTTTCCAGTAAGATACCTAGGCATTCTGATACATTTTAGAAAGTTGAGTAACAAAGATTGAAAACATATTGAAGAAAGAATAGAGAAGAAGCTTAGTAGTTGCAAAGGAAAGAATTTGTCAGTAGGGGGGCGACTGGTTTTGATAAATTCAGTGCTGTCTAGTTTGGTTATGTTCATGGCTTCATTTTTTGAGATTCCTAAAGGTATTCTTCAAAAAATTGATTATTACAGATCAAGGTGCTTTTGGCAAAGTGACAATCATAGAAAAATATATAAGTTAACTAGATGTGACATCATCTGTCATTCGTAACTTAGAGATTCAAAACCAGTGCTTTTAAGTTAATAAATGAAGATGGGGTATGGCAAGAGGTTCTCAAAAGGAAATATTTGAGAGATCAACTAGGGGTTGCTAAGAAACCAGGTGATTCACACTTCTGGTCTACCCTAATGACGGTGAAAGATTGTTTTTTTTAGTTTTGGTTCTTTCACGGTGAATAAAGGTGACCAAGTTAGATTTTGGGAAGATAAGTGGATAGGGGATTCTCCTTTGAGAGAACAATATCCTTCTCTTTATCACATAGTACCAAGGAAGTATGATTCTGTTGCAACTGTCTTTAGTTCATGTCTTTAGTTCAGTGCTATTGAATGTTTCCTTTGTAGATCTTTGATTGGTAATAATAGAACTTTATGGTATGATTTGGTTGCAAAGGTGATGCACATCAATTTGAACCAGGACAAGGATAGGTTCAAATGGAATTTACATAAGAATGGCCAGTTCTTTGTTAGGTCAATGTATCTCGCTTTGATAAATAATGGTTTCATAGACAGAAACAGAGGCATATGAAAACTGAAGATACCTCTTAAGATTAAGATTTTTTATGGTATTTGATTAAGGGGGTAGTTTTAACTAAAGATAATCTAGCAAGAATGAATTGGGATGGTAGTAAAAAATGTGCATTTTGTATGCACAATGAAACTATCCAGCATCTTTTCTTTGATTGTCATTATGCTAAATTTCTATGGAGACTTATTTATGTATCTCTTGGCTTGAAAAATCGTTCAAGTTTAGTTGACATTGGTGGAAATTGGTTGACGAAATTAGATATAGAATGAGGAAAAATATTCTAGTAGGGGCATCCGCAAATGTGCTGGGCTCTTTGGTTAAGTAGAAATGAAATAATGTTTGACAAAGTTCCACTAAAATCATATTCGTAGGTGCTTTTCAGAGGAACATATTGGCTCTGGTTCTGGGCGTAGTTACAAAGGTGTGATGATGATAAGGAAGTTGTTTCCTTGTCATGTTCAAAGTTGGAGACTACGGGCATGCAAATCTTCGCGAACTTTAGATGGAGATTTATCAATATGACTGCTTGAATAAGCATTTTCTGCATGGCGTGTTTACTTTGTTGCTCGGTGTCTAATTTGGGTGTAACCCAATGCTGGATTTTGTTACTGAGTGCATCATTAATGTAATAATTGGTTGTAGCTTCTTTTAAAGTCAAAGCCTGATTTATCCATTATCTTTAGAAAAAAGTAGAATCTAGGTCAAGGAATTTAGGCAACTGCATTACACTGGAGACTAGACCATGCAGATTGGCCGATGCCTGCTTGCCTGCTCGCGTCGGCATCATGGGATGATGGTCGATGGACCGTGGATGCCTACTAGCCTGCCGCGCAGCTGCCCCTTGCCGCATGCTACTTAATTTGCCACGGCTGGCCAATAGCCGCATGCGGGCTACGGCGCTGTAGCCTGCTTGCCTGCCCCATTGCTGCCTCATCGCCCCCTTGCAAGCCGGTGTGCCATCGTCGTTGACAAACGATAGACGAGTCAAAAAGTGAAGGGAAAGCGAAAGGTGTAGGATTTTTTTCCCTCAGCCCTCAGGTCATAGTTTCCCTAATGACCCACAACTCCAAAGTTAGGCTTTCTTTGTTCCAGATAGGCCAACGGTCTACTCAGTGCTCAGCGTCCAGGTCTAGCCGTCATCGCATTTTTCTCCCACGCCCATCGGCCATTGCTTGGGACTGCGGTTGCAGTTGCGGATGCGGCGCCACTAATCTCGTGAGGAAGAGGACCGGCCTGTGGTATTTATGCTGTGCAATCGATGGGTAGAGGATATCACGGCTGAAATCAAGGTATGGTGCATGCCGTTTCTTGCCATAACAAGTGCCCCGCCACTGCCCCTGCAGCATCCATGTCGTCAGCAGCGGTGGCCCCTCGCACAACATCGATCGATATAACGACAGGTGATGAGCTCACTCGTGGATGACGCCACATGCGTTCAATGCATTATTGTGTACACTAGAGTTGTATGGATTGCGTTCAACACGAGAAATGAGCTCTAAGGAGATTTTAGGTTTGTTCCTTTGGACATGTGGGACCGCACAACCGCAAAAAAAAGTTTGCGAGCGTTTTTAACGGTCACTAGACACTGCCGGTCAGAAATTTAGGCATATTTTGAAATTCATGCACAAGTGCTTTCGGGGTATTGAAGAACAAGTGGAAGATTTTGAGGGGCATATATTGATGAGGATACAATACATGGAAGAAGTCTCAAGTCTACTTTCTAATGAATCAGACGGCATATGATTTGAATGTTCCAATCAACAGTGGCGGCAATTTTACGACTGATTGTACAGGTTGCAAATTGACGCACGAGAATTGCAAGTTTGGAGTGTTTGTTGGTCATATGGCATTATTAGATGGTTTCCATCTATTTCAAGACTCTCCATAAGTTGACAAATACTTCATCTACACGGATTCAATTGTTTCTTGCAAATAAATTTGAAGATAAGAAAGTTTTTATTCAGTTCGGATTCGGTTTTGACAGCCTAGACATACCTATCGTAAAACGGTCGTGGATTTTGCATACGGAGTCCGTTTTGGACGTTTGAGTACTCTTTGAAAAGCTATTTCCATGACCCACGCAATGGAAATGGACCAAGACCCCGATTCTGTTTGGTTTTCTTGCAAAAACTGAAGGAAACCTTCGGCAGATACAATAGAGTTTCTTTCTTTGTGTCCAAGTCATGTAATAAGTTTGTTTATTGTTTTAGAGGTCTTAGATTTGCTGTATAAGTTAGAGGTGTGCGTCCATTATAGAGAGATTCAACATTATGAATGAAAATTAGCTTCTAGCAATAGCCATGTGAGGGTCTCGCCACCCGTTCTTCCTATGATTTGGTGCAGCCACGTAGAGGGGAACTGGGTGATCGTATTAAGATCGTTCTTGCTTTCTCATTGGGGATTGAGGGTTCGATAGGTTATCTTCCACATCATGTGGTTATACGAAGGCGAGATGAAAGGTGTGCAACGCTGGTTGCGTGTTATTCCTCCACTTTGTTGACTGCTTGGTGTATTTGGATCCTATGTCGAGAAGGTCGGGCAACCCTCCCGTACCATATACCCTTGTACAGTACTTAACGGCAAACACAAATAACTATTGCATATGTTGCCCTACATAGTTTTGTGATCAACATGATGGACAACGATCCGAACATCAATTACAATGAATTTAACGAGATGTATGTGCACTCATGACAGGATGGCGATGACGACACCAACCTGGAGGAGGATGATTGATACATGCAGCAGTTGCGAGATTACATGGCGTATCAAATATATATTCGCTAGACATCAGTGCTCAATTCCCTGATTGTGTACTTATGTGACTTTAATCCCTAATTACTACTGGTTCGCAAACTTATTTATGTCTAGGACCTACTAAGAACAACTAGATGTACTCTTGATTATAATAGTTAATTCCTATCTTAAAGTTGTTGCATTCTTGTCCTTTTTAACGCCATTTTCAACACACAACACATGTGAAGGCACCTCATTGAAAGCTAGAAAGTACCTAGCCATAGAAGATCAACTTACAATCAATATCACCCTAAACAACCAACCAATAGGAATACATAGCTTTGCTTTTTTATGCCAAATCAGTGGATGCAATTGGCAATTCGATTAGGCCCGCATTAAATGTCTCAGATTTGTCTTTCTCGGTTTTAACAATACATGCTACACTTACATGGGCCATGGACCCCAACACACACCACATTACATTACTTGGCCCATTGCAGCCTTGGAACCCTTGGGTTCTACTTTCTTGGCCTTTTCCCGCGCTGAAGCAACGTTCCATCTCTCGGTGCCTCCTATTGTATGCCTGGTACTCCAACAACGGTAAGCCATGGATCGCCAACAATCTCCTTCCTTGAGAACTGGCTTGCCCCCGAGACCACGCATCAAGAAACATGATCCATGAGACATGATCATCAATCAATACATGTGCTAATCTTAAAATTATATTCATTTTGCATATGATATGATTAGGGACCATCTAGAAATACTAATATAACACATAGAGTCTCACGAATATTTCACATATTCATTAATCAACAATAAATTAACTATTTCAAAAAACGGAATAACTCTTTATTCATAATATCCATAAACATAGTATGTAATATAATCATCTCTATGATTTTCTCTAGGGCATATCACTAATACCTAGGAGTTCGATTAGTTTCTTATTAGAACTTTGTGTCTTCTACTAAGACTCCTAGGTTTTCCCCTTCATATTCCTCTAAGCCACACGAGAAGTGTGCGCTGCCATCGTTGTATCCCCTACGTTCTGTATTAACTTCTCAATATTGATAATTGCCGGTTGACACTCGTGGTTTTTTCCCGCATGAATTTTCCACGTTAAATATGTGTCTCCATTGCTGCTCTATTTTCATATCAATTGGTATTACAATTTCCACAATTTCCTAACAGTCCTCGTGGCATACAATAAATCATGTTGAAGATGCAGAGGAGGTGAAAACTTTGGCCTGCTGAGAGGGCCTGGCGTTGGCAGCGGAATGGATCGGAATGCCATGTATTGTAGAATCAGACTACTAATCGGTGATTCAGGTTCTATCCTTAACTCAAGAGAACAGGTCAAGATGGTGCGCGATCATTACGGAGAGCCAAGGCTTAGCGCACTTGTTGCCGGAGGTGAAATTTCATCAGGCGCACTGGAAGAGGGTGCAATAAGGTTGCTCATGAATTAGCTCAGTTAGCTAAAAGGACTAGGCATAGTGCAGTTTGGAGATTTCAATCTCCTTCTATTACTGATATGGTCCCGAGCGGTTGTAATCCTTTACCCAATTGATAAGTGCTTTTTTTTAGATAATGAATTGATAAGTGCTTATATGCTTTTTGAGAAAAAAAAAAAAGCACGAATCCCAAAGCACCTGGTGTTAATTTCTCCATTGGAGACGTCAATTACTCTGTTAACAAGTGATCGTCCCAAAGCACAACCGTTAATTTCTCCATTAGAGATGTTAATCACTCTGTTAACAAGTGATCTGCATGTCTGTCCGTCTACGTTGGAGCCGATGCATGGTGGATTGGTGGGCGTCGGAACTGACCGTCAGGCCATCGGCAACGGGGTTGCACGGCCGACCGTTGCCACTTTTCTCTTGGCCAGAAACGAGAAACCTCCTTTCATGACAGAAATATCTTCGTCTCGTGTAGATCTCATCCTCATCACACGGCTTCCGGATGAAAGGTTTGATCTCGCAGAGCACCACGTCAAATGTCCATTGCTGAGGATCGCATTGACCTACGCCGAGGAAGAGGACCAGTTGGAACACAATCCAGTGGGCTCCCATCATGGTGCCGTCAAAAGAGTAATTAACGTAACTAACAGAGTAATTAAAGAATGTGCTTTGAGATTTGTGTTTTGTTTTCGGGAGAGCATAGATGCACCATTCCTTTGACCAACTCAGCTTCCCGGCCTCTTCCAATAGCAGCAGGTAAATATAGTGTATACTAATCTGCAAAAATCTTAACCTGATCTCTCGGAAGCATCTACTGACATGCTGTTATTAATCACCAGATTCTTCTAACTCACGCACAAGTTCAGCTCGAAAAAACCTTTTGTTAAGTCCTTGTTGATAACGATAAGAATTCGTTCGTAAATTAGAAAGCATCTGCAAATTAAGCGAGTCAACCATTTCGGCAGAATTCAACGGTCCACAAAGTCGCGGACCACCTTAAAACGTACTTCGGCGGGCACAGCAAACCAGCGAGGAAGACTACCAGTGGTTAGTAAGCTAGGACTTAGGATCCTAGGAGCAATGGCGAGCTCGAGCTTGTTGAGCATGTTGCAGCGTGACCTCTTGTTGCTGGTTGAGGTAGGCATCGCCATCGCGCTGCTTGTCCCTAGCCGTGGCCACGCGCGGGTGTGCCCGCCGTGCGGGTCAACGGAGGTGCCGTACCCGTTGAGCACGGGGGACGGATGCGGCGACCCGGACTACAAGGTCCGGTGCGCCGCGGGGGGCAGCACGCCGACGCTCTTGTTCGACGCGCTCAACGGCAGTTCCTACCCGATCACCTCCATCTCCGCGTCGGCGCAGCGGCTGGTGGTGTCGCCGGCGCCGTTCGTGTCGCAGGGCGCCTGCGTGTCCGAGGGCGCGCAGGCTTCCCGCGGCGTGCAGCTCAACTCGTCGCTGCCGTTCAACGTCAGCTCGTCCAACACCGTGATGCTGCTCAACTGCACGGACATCCTGCTCCGGTCGCCGCTCAACTGCTCCTCCAACTCGCTCTGCCACGTCTACGCCAACGCCACGGGGTCCACGGCGTCGGCGTGCGCGACCCTTCCCCTGTGCTGCACTTTCGTGGCGGGGGGCTCGTCCACGTCCTACAGCATCCGGCTGGGCCCGCAGTCGTGCAGCGCGTACCGGAGCTTCGTGGGCCTCGACCCATCGCAGCCGCCGTCCACGTGGGGCAGCCGCCTCGGCCTGGAGCTGCAGTGGGCAACGCCGAGGGAGCCGCGATGCCGCACGCAGGCCGACTGCGAGGACGCCGCCACCGCCACCTGCGCTGACGACCCGCTTGCGCCCTCTGGCTCAGGCACGCTCCGCCGCTGCCTATGCGTCTCCGGGCTTGTCTGGAATCCCATCGCTGGCGCGTGCCAGCAGCAGAGTACGTTCCGTTAATTAATTTCGATGCCTGCCTGCTACGTGCGCGCACCGTTTCAACTCGTCTGAAATGCCTTCTTCCTTGTTGATTTTGACGATGCAGATCTCACGGATTGCCAGAGCACAGGAAACTGTAACGGATCCAACCATGCGCCTCTCATTGCTGGTAATAGTTTTTTCTTAGTACTGTCATCCTAGGAAATTATGACCGGTTCTCGATATCTGTTTTTAATAACAGAATTAATTTTGACCTTCACTTAAAAAATAAGCCAATTATTATAGAGTTTGTAGAATTAATAACTACAAATAAATTAAAAAACCATCAAACCTAAATAACTACAAACAAATATAGCCGATTAAAGAAAAAAGACCATCCCCAATAGATATCACCGTCGAAGATTTATCCAAACACAGAAAACCATTGCTACATCTAACAGTGTAAATATATTTGTTCCTCAAATATAAACCTTAAATCTCTAAAACATGTAGTTGATCTTTTGTCAATTGACAATGAGTACTGCTCTTATCACCACTGACGAATATGGTCAGACCAAATCAGAAAAAATAATATTGGAGATTAGATGATGTAAACACTAGTCATTGGTGCAGAAATTTTCACCATATAGCCAACACTGATCCAACCCATGACGCCGTAGAAATGGATGGCAATTTATGCGATTAATTCATCCTGTGGAATTAATTCAACCTGCATGACTAGCATGCCTTGCTTAGCTAGTTTTATAGAAGAGCAAATGATCTGTCGATTTGTTGATTTTTGGATGTTCGGTCGGCTGCCGAGTTGTTAGTAAAAACTCGGTACATCGTTATCAGGCTTTGTTGCTTATTTCAACCAACTCTATACCATAATTATCTGCTAGGGAGTATAGAACAGATAGCCGAAGCATCATATAACATTAGTTGGTGCGTGTGGTCCAGCACTCAGGCATTTTTTTATTTCGCTATAAAAAATTAGGTCTGATAAGACAAAATTATGGTCTTTGATCTTGCTGAATTTAATGCATAGAACTAGAGATCAACAAAAATTAGGTTTACGTCAGTATCGTCTGGGTCCCATAATTCCTTGCGCCAGTACTCAGTCAACCGAGGCGGCTTTATAACCGGAGAAAAGCATTTGTCATACCAACATATTTCACGTTTCATAGAGCAAGTGCAAAGCCACCTGACTCGATAGAGCTAGCTGTCAGCTTCAGGGTTCACGTTTCCGCCGGCCATTCCCTCAGCTACTCACCTGCGGCACCAAAGTAACCGTGGCAAGCCGCATCAAATTAAAAAATAAAAAATTCCAGTTTGGATTGCACGGTTATCGTATTTTTAACCCACAATAATTGCGTGACATTTACTATATATGAAAGCAATCAAAATTTGGCATGGCATTTTTCCTTTTTTTTAACCCTTGATCAATGCATAAATATCAAAGTATATATGTAGCTATCATAAATTCTCAATTCAAAGTCCACGCATCAAGGATATTAAAATATATAGTTCACATACAAAGTGCACATCGAAATATGATGTCCACATACGGAGTCCACACATATGAATATAAAGTCCACACATAATGCCGTTCACATCGTCACATCAATATAGAAATTCTAGTCGATACAGAATTAGAAAATAGATAATGATTCCAGATCTTTATTAATAGGTCCACTGTTGGTTAGTTATGTAGTACTACTAAGTATTTTTTTTTTACATAATGGATTAAACCAGCCTTGACAAACAAGCATACAAAGGCAAATAAGTGACTTAATAGGAGACCAAAACTTTAATAGAAAGCCTATTACTAAATCTCCAACCAAAGTTCGCAAACAACTGCATAGCCAAAGTTTCGAAGTTCTGTCATTCAGTAGAAACTGCTACCACATCTTCATCATGCCTTTGAAGCTTCGCTCAAAACTGAAGCACCTGCAAATAAGATTTAGTTGAAGTTTTATGAAAAACCACTTCATTCCTCGTTAGCCAAAGGGCCCAAAAAAAGCAGGTGCCCCCACTAAAATCAAATTCTTTGCTTTAAAGCTAAATCCAGCCGCCCAATCTTCACCAATATCAAGAGTACTAATAGGTCCTCTTACACCCAATGACACATAGACAATCCTCCAGAGGAATCTAGCATAGTGACATCTCAATTCCTTTTTGCTAAATTATCCTTTGTTAAAACAACACCCTTAAAGATATATCATATAAAGATTTTAATCCTAAGGGGTATTTTCAATTTCCATAACCCTTTTATTTTTATCTATGTAGCCATTATTTATCAAATATAAGTACATTGAACAAAATGAAAATTATTCATTCTGATGTAAATTCCATCTAAAGAAATCATTCTATCATTAAGGTTATCATGCATAACCATAGCAACTAAATCATACCATAAAATTCTATTCTGGCCAACTAAAGACCTACGAAAATATGCATATAGTGGTACATAACCCACAGTTGCAACTGAAGCATTCTTTTTTCCGAACAATGTTATATAAAGATAGAAATTGATCTTTGAAAGAAGTATTACCAACCCATTTGTCTTCCTAGAATCTTACTTGAGTTCCATTGCTTACTATAAAAGAACCTAAACCAAGAAAAGATTCTTTAAGATTCATAAGGCCAGACCAAAAATGAGAATCACCAAGCTTCTTAACAAGACCAGTTATTGTTTGGTTCCTTAAATACTTTCGTATGAACAAATCTTGCCTAGTATAGTTCTCATTTATGAGTTTGAAAAGCCATTTACTAAGGAAGCATTTATTTTGCAATTTTAAGCTATGAAACCTAGGACCACCTTGTTCTTTCAGTTGACAAATTATGTCCCTCTTAGTTAGCCTATATTTTTTCTTATATATGCCCATCCCCTTGCCAAAAAAAAGCGCGATCTAAAATAGCCAATTTTCTAAAGAACCCCTTTGGGAATAGTACTACTAAGTAGATATGATCATCAAACCTTCACTAGTAAGCAATGTCGTCTTCAAGTTATATTATCTCTATCCAATCCATGGGGCATACCACTCAGGTGGCAAGTCATACACCCATACCATAGGACAATCAGAAACTTCTGGGTGAGTGTAGTTGCACCTGGATAGCCGCTGGAAAGCTGAAGCTACTAAAGGAACTATGGCTAGTTTGCTAAGAACTAGGAGCACCCTGATCTTGGTCCTAAGTGGCATGAGTGAAGTCATCATTACCTATAGGTTGCATGAAAGAATAGCAAGTGAGAAAGAATCATTGTAAGGGTAAATAGAAACATGAAAGTCCATCGAACCAGTGAATTGAATCGGGCTGTGGCCATATAAGTTAATAGTGCAGCAGGACGTCCTACTTTGCCGCTTTCTCAACCTCCACATCACCACCATTCGCACGATATGAGTGGTATTAGTCCTCGCACTACTGTCATTGGACTACAGTATGCTAGGCTTCCTAAGTCTCGTCATTGCTATTGATATCTTAAGTACCGGAAGCCCCCTTTCCAGTTTTTCCTAGGATATTTTCTTCCCACTGGTCATATTCTTTTAATGTGTGTCAGTGTCACCAACAGTGGTTTCTGCCTACTCAAAAATAGAAGCAGCTCCTATGGCCCTTCACAAGTCATTCATATCTACTTGGTCCGTCATAATTGGGGTGTTGTTGTTGGAGTTTTCTTGATCTAATGTAGGGCTAGAATTCGACATCCTATTGTCCATCCATGCCTTGATCTGATGGTTGCTTCCATAGAGTGATTATTCCATTAGCCTTTGAATACTACTAAAATCGTCGTCGGGACTAAATTCTACTTTTGCTTACCAAATTCATAGTTGAAGGTTGTAGTTCACATAAACAAGCTTGTTGAGCTAGCTTCTTGTGACGTACCTTGTTGCGGACCCTGGCTCCTATTCAGCTCACACCCACTAGATGAATAACATTGACCAACAATACGCGGCATAGGCGATGGCAAGCCCGGGTTGAGGCTACAAGGTCGGACGACAAGCATAAGTTGAGGCTGCAGCGGCAGCGGCTACAGCAACGAGGTGGTGTAGGCAGGATTTGGCAAGAGTTTGACAATAGTGCACTGGCTGTGGCAGAGGCTCGCGCGTGTGGCCACGGCGACTGGTGAAATAAAACAATAGAGGATACAATGGATCGGCGATGGGGGCAACCGGAGGCGGCGCAGGGTGATCGAGGCCACTGGATCTAGATCTGGCAGTGGCTGCAAGGACAGACGGGGGGCCACAGTCACCCATAGCCATGTGGTGGTGCTCATGGATGCCGGAGTCAGCTCAAGCGGCTCGGCGCAACGACGCTTGGCAGGCAAATTGGGGTCTTTTCTCTTTTTTTTTGGAATTTCTGTGAATTATTTTTTGAACTTTTTTGTGTGGAAAATCAATTTTCCGTTCGTTTGGATTTTCTCAAGTGATTGAAAGCTGGCGACTTGGTGCATCGCTTGTGAAAGTTGTCCCAATGTCCTAGAAAAAGCGAAAACAGTGTAGTGTGTGTCTAGAAATAAATTATCAAACCATTTTAGTTGGAAATTAAGGAAAACAACATTGAAATTTATTTTTAACCCCAAGAGCAGCACGGCAGCAAACAACGTAGTTAACATAGGGCCGGGCTCAACAAAGAGGGGCAAATGGGTCTTATAGATATTACTCTGTTAACATAAGATTATATTTGATCCTTAAGAATATATTATAAGGACTAATTGGAAATACTCAAATAATTAATCAATTAGAGTGTTGTCAATCCTCGAATGCGTAAGACGAGCAGCATAAAATTTATCTACTAAAGATTAATTAAAAAATTAATTTTTCTTTGCAGGGATCGTGTGCGGCCTAGGAGGGGCATTACTGGTTGCTGTTGCAGGGTTGCTCACTTATCGGCGGCAGCATCGCATCCGGCTGGCACGGGAGAGGCTGGCCAAGGAGCGCGAGGAGATCCTCAATGCCAACAACTCGAGCGGCCGCACTGCCAAGAACTTCTCAGGGCGAGAGCTGAAGCGTGCCACGGGTAACTTCTCGCACGACAACCTGCTTGGAGCTGGTGGCTACGGCGAGGTCTACAAAGGCGTGCTCGCGGATGGCACCGTAGTGGCTGTCAAGTGCGCCAAGCTCGGGAACACCAAGTCCACGGACCAGGTCCTAAACGAGGTGCGCGTGCTGTCGCAAGTGAACCACCGAAGCCTCGTCCGCCTCCTTGGCTGCTGTGTGGACCTGGAACAGCCTCTCATGGTCTACGAGTTCATCCCCAACGGAACGCTGGCTGACCACCTGTATGGTTCCATGAGCCAACCCCCGCTCCCGTGGCGGCAGCGGCTGGCCATCGCGCACCAGACAGCAGAGGGCATTGCGTACCTGCACTTCTCCGCCATGCCCCCGATCTACCACCGAGACATCAAGTCGAGCAACATACTCCTTGACAGCCGCATGGACGGCAAGGTGTCCGACTTTGGGTTGTCCCGATTGGCGGAACAAGGGCTTAGCCACGTCTCCACGTGTGCGCAGGGGACACTCGGGTACCTCGATCCGGAGTACTACCGGAACTACCAACTCACCGACAAGAGTGATGTATATAGTTTTGGTGTCGTGCTGCTGGAGCTTTTGACGTCCAAGCGTGCCATTGACTTTGGTCGGGGCCCAGACGATGTTAACTTGGCCGTGCACGTACAACGGGCAGCAGACGAGGAGCGCCTTATGGATGTCGTGGACCCGGTTTTGAAGGATAACGCCACTCAACTCGAATGTGACACAATGAAGGCGCTAGGGTTCCTTGCATTGGGATGCCTCGAGGAACGCCGCCAAAATCGGCCATCCATGAAGGAGGTTGCAGAGGAGATTGAGTACATTATCAATATCGAGGCTGGCAATACTGATCTCAAAGAGATGCAAAGCTTATGACCAATCCTCAATTAGTAGTGCATCCATAAGTATATCTTCAAGTGAATCAAGTATTTCTATGAAATGTAAGCACTTCTTTATACAAGCGGTCAAATTTCTTACCTCCTGTATATCTGAGGTTGTCTTAGTTAGCAGACTGCATATGAAAACCTAATTTTTCACACGCAGGTATTTAAAAAGTTTGTAAATATACATCCTTTATTATGGGAGTTTTACTACGGTAGCGACATAGATATACGGACGTTTTCTTAATATAACCAAGTTTAAATATGTGGCAATTTTCGTAGGTGATCTCACATAATAAGGTGTACAAATAAATTCATACGAGCTATTCTCTTTTGGAACCGCAGTTGGAATATGGGAATGGTGATTTCTTTTCGAAAAACAATCATTAAACTTTGATATGAAGTTGAAGGGTGATATTTTTTATGAAATTTGTATCTTTCATGGGATATACGGCATTCTAATAGACATTTTTTTCATTTCACGCCATTTAGGGGCTCATATATTCATTTTACACCCAAATTATTTTTAAAACAATTTTTTCAGTTTTCCAAATAACCTCGGATGAAGACATGTTCTACATTAAAATTGCATAGATTGATGAGATCAACAACTTTATATTAGTTGAAAGTCTTTTCATTTGAAATGGTTTAGGTACCTAGATTTTTGTTACAAGATATTTATGTTTTAAGAATATGGTGCTGATACATTTATCTTCAGGAAGACCAAACTTTACAAAAAAAAAATCATTCAAAAGTTAAATTGAGATGAGCCAAAGTTCATTGAGATCGTTCCAATTTTCCCTTTTAAATGGCGAGGACAGTATGTCTTTAACATATTTCCTTTAGTATTTTAGAATAGTTCCTCTTTAAGCCATCATTCGCGATATCGCAACAGGAAGAACTTTATTGCTAAATTTATGGTCGATGATCGGACTATCACTTCCCAAGAGGAAAAGCAAGAGGTGGTTTTTAATTATTTTTTTATGATCTTCTCGGGTCGGCTCATGTGAGGGACTACTCCCTGGACCTCCCGGCTTTTCATAGCCAGCAACATGAGCTTTTAACTCTGGATGAGCCTTTTAACAAGGCCCCGGGGCTAGATGGGTTTACAAGTCGTTTCAACAAGACTTGTTGGGGCATTATCAAAGATGATATTTTGCTAGCTCTTGCTGCTGTCCAGCAGGGGCATATCTCCAAATTCAAGCTACTAAATTGAGCATTCATAACCTTGCTGCCCAAAAAAGTGGAAGCATGCCAAGTAAAAAATTTCACCTGATAAGTCTCATCCATAGCTTTGCAAAGTTGGTCACAAAGATCCTTGCCAATTGGCTTGCTCCACTCCTGCCTACTTTGGTTTCAGTTAATCAAAGCACGTTCATCAAAGAAAGAAGTATTCATGATAATTTCTACCTTGTGCAGCAAATGGCCAAGCGTATACATGCCAAGAAGGAACCTCATATTCTTCTTAAGCTCGATATTTCTAAGGAGTTTGATTCGGTATCATGGCCTTTCCTTTTGGAAGTGATGCAACAGTTGGGTTTTGGTCGTCGTTGGTCCAACCTTCTATGCATGATTCTCTCTACCACCTCTACTCGGGTTTTAGTTAATGGAGTGTTGGAGAGGTGATCTGCCACAGACGTGGGCTTAGGCAGGGAGACCTGCTTTCACCAATACTTTTTATTTTGGTCATGGATGTGTTAAATTCGCTTATATGCCAAGCAAGTAATGATGGATGGTTGCCGCCCCTAGCGGTCAGACAGACACAACAACAGTGCTCTTTTTATGCAGATGATGTGGTCTTATTCTCTTTGGTAATGATTTGTCAGTCATAAGGAATATTTTGGATATCTTTGGTCATTCTTCAGGGCTTGTGACAAATATGCAGAAGAGCTCAGTCACTCCCATTAGATGTTCTGTTGAAGAGCTACAAGTGATCATGATGAGGACATCAATACTTTGGATGCAGCCACGCCACCAGAAGAT
>CM002483.1:7818866-7830520 GCA_000325765.3 Leersia perrieri
TTTTCTATTAATATTTGTTAATTATCAAGAAATGACAGAGTACGAAGTGCAGGTGGTGTGAGAGTGTTTTGGACAGTTCCGTGCATTCACAGTCCCGAACGAACCAACCTCGGCACCATCTGCACCTCTGACTCTGTGATGACTTGATAATCGAGCACGCGAAAATTTCCTATTTAAATTTCCTAATTACCAAGAAATGATAGAGCACGAGATCCAATGGTGCGAGGGTGTTTTGGACAGTTCCGTGCATTCACAGTCCCGAACAAACCAACCTCGACACCATCTGCACCTCTCACTCTATGATGACTTGATAACCCAACACACGAAAATTTCCTATTTAGATTCCCTAATTACCAAGAAACGACAGAGTATGAAATGCTTGAAATCATCCAGTTGTCTTGAACAGTTTCGTGCATGCACTACCCCGAACAAACTAACTGGATGATCAAGCACTTCGCACTCTGTGATGACTTGATTACCTACTAATAAAATACGGTATGCCTATAAATATTATATACTACCTTCTACTATATTTACTTCTTTTAACAAATTTTCCTATTCGATGACCAAGCACTCCACACTCTTTGATGACTTAAATGGCATGGACTAGACTAAAGTCATACTCAATACAATGTTGACGATTTAGGCTTGAAAAAAATCATCTCAAATGAATAAGCTAGCTATTTCTTGCTCAACTAATACTCCGTAAACCACCTCGTATTTCTCTAAATATAAAGCATAAAATGAGGTCTAGTAAAAAGGTATAACGAGAGGAAGAATATGCGCACCTCACAACCAAAAACGGACGGACGAATCGATCGAAATCTCACGAAAATGGTGGCGTGGTCAAGAACAAGTTTGAGCAAGAGGAAGAAGTTGAGAGCTTGAGCAAACAAAAATGGTCTCGGGGCTGTCGGCTGGGGAGGAAGGAAAGGGATATAAAGGGGTGGACAAATTAATCTCGGTTCATGGCTTAAACCCGGACTAAAAGTCACACTTCAGTCCCGATTTGAGACACGAACCCGGACTAAAGGTCCCCGACCTTTAGTCCCGGTTTGAGACACGAACCCGGACTAAAAAAATACTTTTAATCCCGGTTCGTGAGCTAAACCGGGATTAAAGGTCTCCCTGCCGGACACCAACCGAAGTAGCCGTTGGGACACGGAGCTTTAGTCCCGGTTGGTAATACGGACCAAGATTAAAAAATGTTTTAGTCCCGGGCCTAGTTTTGTCCGTGACTAAAGCTTTAGATATTTGCTCCGTTGTCTACAAGTGATCCTAAATTTGACCTGCGGCCTACTGATGTTTTAAAGATAATGTAAAAGCGTATTACACCTCTGGTTCCTACACTTGATAAGTAGCCAACGTCCAACATACAACCGGGTGGACAAAACTAAAACTGAAAACAAATTTAAGTGTAGGATAGCTCAGCGGCACTATCAATATAGAAGAAAATTCGAATGGCTTAGGCCTTCTTTGGAATGATGATATTGTAGATAATTGAATTACTGTGAAATTCCCACGTTTAAAAAAGAAGCCCTTAATTTAAACCATAATAATCCTATTTAGAGTAACCTACCTGGTAGAAAGAGTTCTGTTGCTATCAATTTTAAATATGTACGTAGCTCCAATTATAAATTTCTGGCGACACTCTGTCGCTGCATAGAACAAACTGATGATTTAGCCATCATGTCTTTTCATTATATAAAAATAACATTATTGCCATAAAAGCCAATCACTACCATACAAAAGTTATTTGTGGTGGTAGGTAATTGACATCTATGTCAGTTTTCCAACCGGCACCACGTACTATTTATTGTAGATTATTTATGCCAGTTTTTAATTGGTACTAATGACACCTCATCAGTACCGTTTCGGAACCAGTGTTGATGAGATCTCGCTAGTACCGGTTTGTGGTTTGAACCAGTACTAATGACCTAAATCCAAAAACAAACTTTGAATTATGATTAGAACAAATTACAAATATTGTTATAGCACCCTTATCCATTTATAACATACGGGTCCAACTACTACAATCTGTTTTTTTAATATAGTATATACTTGGTGTTGATGGACAACAAAACTCAACACCTCTCCCCTGCATGGAACTCCTTAACCAACTCACCACACTCAATTCTGATGTAGAAGATATAATTTTCCATTTAAACCATCCTAATGAAGATTTAAATAATGAATTTTAGCACTTAAATGACTTCGAATAAAAAAAGTTGTCACCTACAAAATTAAAGATCTTGTCGAGGGTACAATTTTATAAAAAGTTGTCTTAATCCAAGTTTCTATAAAAACATATGTTCATACCTAAAACATGTACACAAATGGTCTATGTCATGAGTAATAGTTCTAGCCACGAACCGATACAAATAACCCCGTAATTAGTACCAGTTCTAGCTATGAACCGGCATTGTGCCCATCATCGGTGCTGGTTTTTTTTACCACCAACACTAATGTTGGGGTCATTAGTATCAGTTGCAGCCACGAACCAGCACTGATGATGTAGTGCTGATTTTTTATATTGGGTATGAGTTTTTTTTTGTGGCGAAATTATCTTATCAGTGTTGTCATAAAATCAAGTTCGGTAGCAAAATGCAAAAGTGAATGTCATACGAGATCCAATTTTGATGACGATTCCAAGACACGATAATTGACAAGGTTTGGCCAAGCCTACTACTCAGGAGGTGATTATGGGTGCCCTACACCGATCCAACATAAATACAGCTTATCAGGGTATCAACGACCATGGTCGGTCGACTATGTGTCGTTGATAGCTCCCTTTGCCTAACTATTGTACTGCCACTATGTGGTATAACAAATGTGTCTCTCTATTTAAGAGAGAGCCTAGGACAAACTCCGACTCCACTACTATCCTGAAATCTTGTACAACTGCTATTACTAATTAGTAATTTTCTTTGTACACATATTTGCAAACTCTAACATGATGAATATACCACACCAATCTGAATTTGTTACTTCAGCGAACCTCACAACTTGAGTCAGATCCTTTCACTGCTCAGGCCAAGTTGTCCCGATGAGCCTTCACCAGTTTCATCGTAATCAATATAATCTGCTATCCTCCTGTAATTTCTTCATGCATGCTCCGTCTGCAACAATGCTACATCCTTTCAGTAAACTCGATTTCCTCCCTAGCTGGTCAAGCTAACAAATCCAATTATACACGCTTTCCGCGTCCATAATTGAGTATTCAATATCGAAAAAAATCGCTGCCGTCGCATCAAGTTACACGAAGAATTACCACGGTAGCCATCTTTTTTTTTGTCTTCAGTGACGGTAGTTTAACAGCAAACTATAAACCGTCTATATTTCTACGTGGAGAAGAGAGACTAAGTAAAAGGAGAGGAGTTTTGGCTCTTGTTGGAGAAATAGCTACAGGAGTCCTTCCTCTCGTGAATGAGAGTGACCAAGTGAGGGTTGGCGGGTGCAAAGGCGCGAAGAAGCCTCTTCACCACGACATGATCATCTCCTCACTTCCGAGCCCTCGTATCTTGTTGACAAGGACTGTCATGCGGTTGTACATCTCTTTGGGGGTTTCTCCTTCCTCCATCACGAACCGCCCGAGTTATCCCTCCAAGAGCTCGATTCGGGACTCTCTCACACTTGATGTACCCTCATGAGAGATGTGGAGAGTGTCCCAAATCTCCTTAGCCTCCTCGAGCCCATCCACCTTGTTGTGTTCTTCCGTGCAAAGCGCACCTAGAAGAACATTCGCCTTGGGCGTTGAGGTGGATAAGTGTTTGGTATTTATTATCGTCACAAAATAAATCTGCAAGTGAACGGAATACCACTATAGCACTTTCCTACGGAGTATTCCAAGGGTATCGAATCCACAGGGAACAAGTGTGACTAATCCTACTCTAGTTCATCCAAAGACACAAAGCTAATGGTAGGCCAAAGGGTTGAGAGGATTCACTCGTAAGATACAGTGTCTACAGGAAGATTGATTTAATCCTAGTGGGATACTTTGGGCACTGGCGGCTCGATGCCCCAGTTTTCATAGGCATGTCACCACTCTACACTTGCTTCAAGCTAACTGTGGGATGCGCAACAGCTACTGGAAATTAACTACCTAGACACCACACTTAAGCAGATTAATTACTACCTAAGTGGTTATAAAGCACTCAAGCAATTACTATAAATTGGCTATTTATAGTAAACAGTAATCCTGTGTTCAACTTAGGAACTAACCGAGAAATAAATCTTACGAAAATGAACTAAACTACTCAAAATAATATTACTATTAAAGCAAGAGTAATTGATAAAGTAAAGTAAGGAAGAAATGTACCGACAACTCTGGGATTTCTCCGACTTGCTTTACTCCACTCTCTCCCTAATCTAGTATACAAAAGTGTACAATAAAGCCTCTTGTAATTCAGCTCAAGCTTTTGGTGTGTGTTCTAAGTTTAAGTGACGGTTAAAGCACTTGGAAATGTCGGTGTTGCCCCTGGTAACTGCCATTGGGGTGAAATCCTGAACGTACATGTGGAAGGAGGAGATGAGGGGGCGCAATTCGGCCGAACCAGGGCCTGGCCCATCTCCTCTGGCCTTTCTCCAGTCCTTCCTTGGTGGGCCCAATGTGTCATTTCTTTGTGCCATAGAATGTTCTTGGGCTTTGTAGGCTTTGCACTCCATGAGCTTCACCGGAAAGTGTGACTTTCCACTTTATAGCGTATTTGCTCTCCCATTTGGTAGATTATTCCCTGCAGACAAGTATTCACCAACACTTGTGGATATGATTAGAAATAATCCCTACCACTATGTTGGGTGTTTGATTTTATTCATATTCTGTAGGTGTTGACGGCATAAAATATTGCATTAACAGCCATCAACAATAAGCTTGACCTCCTTCGACGTAGGCGGAGCGTCATCACTTGGTAGGTCCACACTTATGAGAACAACATTCCAAATACTCGGGTGCAAAGAAATTAAGTGCATCTTCATCATATTCCTCCAAGTCGCGTACTGAGTCCCATCAAAGATAGGAGCGCGACCGGAAGGAATGGAGACAAAGTTATAAGAAGGATTGATCTTTTCATAGTCAAAGGGAATTTCAACTCCCTTCTTCTTGGATGAAGACTCCGCCTTCTCGCCCTTGAGTGACTTGGAGTCCTTCTTGGAAGCCTTGGACTTGGTGGACATGAATGATGCTTGAGATGCCCTCTCTTCTTCACTTGATGAAGAACTCTCGCAAACAATCTCCTCTCTAGCCATGCTTGGATATCTTCAAGCGGTTAAACCTTATAGAAGATCCTTGTTCTGATACCACTTGAGTGGTCTAGAGGGGGGTGAATAGACTAGCCCTGTTAAAAACCTAAAAATCACTCGGTAGCGGAAATTAGTCCAACCGGACGCTTCGGACAATTTGTCCGGAAGCTCCGGTGTCCGGAGCCTCTGGTAGATTATGCCGGAAGCTCCGGACCTAGGAGAACAACTTCTCTTGAAGGAGATCCAGAGAAGATAGACTGATTCCAGAAGGAATTCAGAATAAAGGACAGAGACACATAGATTTATTACTATGGTTCGGGTCCAAAGACCTTACTCTATGTTGAGGCACTCCGGAGAGCGAGATCAAATGATCTTGTACCTCACCATGCTATCACCCACACGTTGGCCTTGATCTCCAAGGAGCTCTCGGACTAGCAAGTCTCTTTCCGATCCAATGATCAAGTCCCCATCAGAGAGCCCTAGTCCCTAGTAGCACCCTTGATCTATCAATCCCTACTTCTAGGAGATAGTACGGTTGTTTACTCACTTACCTCATTTCCTTGTGGAGGAGAGGAAATCCCATGCAGATGATTCTCGGGTGTACCACAAGAGGTTGGAGCTCGCGGGCAACACCTAGCCGTCTAGGAGACAAGTCTCCAAGAGTAAAAAATCAACAAGCTAGACCTTGGTGTCAATCCCTAAATGCTCATGAAGAATCAACTCTCACTCATCCTAGCAATCTCCCTAAACTCTCACTCCAATCCCAATAATGATTCTAAGGACAAAGAGAATGTAATCAAGTGCTCTAGAGACGCAGGTGCAGTAGAGAATCTATGTGGCAGCCAACCTAGCTTAGTGGGAGAAAGAGGGCTTAAATACCCCATGTTTTTCACCAACTAGCCGCTGGTTAAAGCATGTCCGGAACTTCCAGACCTCATAGCCGTTGGAACGGCTATGACGTGTACATTGTGACGTCCACTAGCCGTTTGAGCTAGTGGTCCCGGTGTTCGGAGGCTCCGGCACAAAGTGTCGGAAGCTTCGGTCCCTGCATGTCCGGAGGCTCCGACATAATGTGTCGGAGGTTCCGGGCCCCGTGACACAACTCACCTATTCTAAGTGTGTGGTGCAAGTGTGTCTCTCTCTAGTCTAGAATTTATTCTTTTGAGCATTTAGAGATTAAGCAAGTTCTAAACTCGTGGATCCCCCTTAATAGTACGGTGTTTCCTATGACTCAAATTTAAATACGTCCTAATTCTATATCCTTGAGCCGTGCATCCGTTCCATCCATTCGTGAGGGGTCCATCATCTTCTTACTTTCATTAATAACTCATTAAACATGGTTAGTCCGTTAATCTTGTTGTCATTTATCACCAAAACCCACTAGGGGCAATTAGTGCATTTTCACTTGGAGTCTCCGGAAGAATTCGGTAATGTCTCTTGTAGTTTTCTCTCTTCTTTTGTTAGACTTATATCATTAATGCAATATTCTTCTTTATACAATTTTAGTACTTTATTCCAATCTTATCATATGAGTACCGGCCTTATAATATTCATGATTAGCATTAGCTGTGTAGCCAACTCACCTAGGATTTGCATTCGTGTGGCTATAATGTCTGATTACTCGGTTGCTCTATACCGATTACAAGGCTACAGAGTAGTAAATAGTAATCTAAGTGTGGTGCGTAGATTATTGTTTATCATTATTTGGTCTATATACTATGGTTCGGTAGGGTTGGGATGCTGATGGTGACACCTTAGTATGGGTATTCCACCATGATAGTATATTCTACTATAAAACTTTTCTGGTTTGGGTACTCCTCCGTATCCAGTCTGGTTGGATGGCTATGAAAGATTATTGTAAGGAACTTGACAATCTAGGGTAGTCTGCAAAGCATCGGGAGGGCATTGTTAATAGGGTATGCTACATGGTTGTATAATAGTTAGAATATAGTAAGATGTTGTATATTAGAACTATAGGAATGGATTATTTTGTTATTATATTTCCACTTAGCCATACTTAGTTTATGTGAGAAAGCTAAATCCTTTGCTCTATGTCACTCTACCCAGATAATTATCTTACCCCTGCTTAGACTTTGATGTATACAAGTACATAATTAGCATAGTTTCTCTCTTAAAAATCTTTCCTTAGGATTAAATACGATACCTTGAAACATTTTTAGGTAAAATGCTATAATGGTATATCTATGCGCTTGTGGAATAAATCAGTGACCATAATATACCATGAATATTTCTGCACCATTGTTGGGAATTATATTTCTAGTGATGTCAGTAAGAAATTCCAACACCGGCACAAATAAGCTTAAATATATTATAGTTACAAGAAAAATTATGGACATCCATTTTAAATAAAACAAAATCCATGTGAACTCTTACAAAATAATGTAGTTTGTTGCAAAATACATTTTAATTTCTATAAAACCCATTCATTGTTCTAAAATCTAATACCTCCATCTGAAATAAAAAGTTATTACCCCTCCTGTTAAATGTAATACCTCCTTGTCAGCTATTAAAAAATCAATTTTAATTGTTATAAATTTTATTTTAATTTCTATAAACCCATTTTAATTGTTACAAAATCTGATACCTCCATTTCAATTGTTAAAAAGTATGATACCTCGTTTTAAAATGTAAAAAAATTGCTACACCTCATTTCAAATGACACAAATATTACTAGTTCTATTACGGTACATGAGTTTATATATTACACACAATATTAAAGAACATACATGGGTATGTCTACTATAGACGGAGTCTCACACCCTCAGTGTGATCGCGATGTACGTATACAGTGTCATCTTGTTATAATCATGCCGTCCCCCATGAACATCGATCGAGAACGGATGTATCTCGAAGTCCTTCAAGTAGTCTTTCTCGTTAACAACGTTCTTAACTCCGATAATCCTTCGCTTGCCTTGAAAACTATGTGGCAGTTCTTTTTTGATGATTGATCGACCACACAGAAGACTTGTGTTCAGTACAAATGGTTCATCAAGATATCCGACCCGTCTAAGATCGAGGACAGTCAATCTGAGATCGACGATAGTCACACCGTCGTTATCGATGTGCATGTCTTTCTTTAATTTGGATTAACCCATCCACATAAAAAAAAAGATCTTCAAAGGGCCATAGTCTCAATAATCAACGCCCACTTAGAGAAGAGAGGAGCATGGTAGCACCAAAGCAGCACTGCAGCTCGCTAGCGAGGTTGAGATAGAGAGAGAAAGCGATCATCAGTAAAGGAGAGAGAAAGAGCTACAGTACATCAGGAGAGAGACAGCAGCTCACTCCACTTCAAGTTCCAAGTTACTCCATACATCCCCCCTCCCTCTTCTTCTTCTTCCTCTTTGACGCGCTGAGTCTGCTGCATCTGCGCGTATAGGAGGAGGATACGGCCGGTCCTGTGCGCTGTCCTGTGGCTGGTAGGGCGGGCAAAAGGCAAGAAAGGGGTTAATTTGGTGGATCCGCCGATCGATGGCGTGGTGGGCGGGGAGCATGGGAGGAGGATTGGACATCCGCAACCATCTGGCGCAGTTCAGGGAGCAGGCGCCGACGACGCCCAACAGCAGCGGGAGCAACAACCACGACGACTCCTCCTCGGGCGCCGCCGCCGGGGCGCAGGAGGACTCGCCGACGGCCGGCGGCGGCGGGGGGGAGAGCTCGCGCTCGCCGGCATCCGGCGGCGGATCGTCGTCGGGGAGGCGGCCGCGGGGGAGGCCGCCGGGGTCGAAGAACAAGCTCAAGCCCCCCATCATCATCACGCGGGAGAGCCCCAACGCTCTGCGCTCGCACGTGCTCGAGATCGCCGCCGGCGCCGACATCATGGAGGCGGTGGCCGCCTTCGCCCGCCGCCGCCAGCGCGGGGTGTCCGTGCTCTCCGGCAGCGGCGTCGTCGCCAACGTCACGCTGCGCCAGCCCGCCGCGCCGCCGCCAGGGGCAGTCGTCACGCTCCACGGCCGCTTCGAGATCCTGTCCCTCTCCGGCGCCTTCCTCCCCTCCCCTTGCCCGCCCGGCGCCACGGGGCTCGCCGTATACCTCGCCGGAGGGCAGGGTCAGGTCGTCGGTGGCACGGTCGTGGGGGAGCTCGTCGCGTCCGGCCCCGTCATGGTCGTCGCCGCCACCTTCTCTAACGCCACCTACGAGCGCCTGCCGCTCGCGGACGACGAGCAGGCCGGCGAGGCTGCCGCCGCCGGATCAGAAGGGGTGCAGCTGCCGGAGGGATCGCCGGCGCCAGGAGGAGATCATGGCGCAGCGGCCGGATTGCCGGACCCGACGTCGATGCCATTCTACAACCTGCCGCCGAACCTGATGCCAAACGGCGGCGGCGGCCAGATGGCGCCGCACGATGTCTTCGGCTCGTTCCGGCCGCCGCCGCCGCCGGCGTTCTAGGCAGCTAGGTCTATCTGTCCCCTCTTTTCTTTTTTTTTTCTCTTAATTTGCTTGCTGCTTCCTCTTTTGCGTCTACTCCAAGTGTGATCCCCTTGATTTATGTCTTGTTGTATGATTAATTAGATAGAGGTTTCATTACTCATGCGCTGAATTAGGCAAGCATGCATAAGGAAAAACTCAAATTTTTTATCATCTCATCGTGATTATATTATCCTTTCCGTCACTAGCTATATGGTTTGACCACTGCTTCTTCATTTTTCTTTTTTTACAAATGCATTTTAGCCTTATACATCTGCATGCGTGTATAGTTTTCTGCTCTCCTATATTCAAACAAGGTGTAAGAATGTTATCAAATAGATTTGGTTTTAGGGGAAAAGAAAACAAAAGTGCAATGTTCTAGTTTTGTACTCTCCTATATTCTAGCATTTTAATACTGCAATCACAACTATGTGTTAATTTCTAATGATTCATTCTTTTAAATACAGGATAATCGAAATAATGTGGATAAAGTCTTTGCCATTTTAACTTTAAACTTTGCAAGAAGTCGAATTTCTCGATCCAAACTATAAAACTTACTATTGTTTTTTTGTTTTTTACACTTAACCTTCAAAACTAAACAAGCAATGAAACCTGGAATTCTATTGTTTGTTTGCTGACAAATAACGACACCCTGTTTTTTTTTAATGGAAGTTCTCCTAATTTATAGGAGATGGTAAGCTTTAGGGCATGTTCAATGGTTGAGACAGCATTGCATGTATTTTTCTTTCACCTCATCTAGAGACAGCATATGAGACACTATGTGCAATGGTTAAGACAGCGTTGTATATATTTTTCTTTCACCTCATCTAGAAACAGCATATGAGACACTGTGTGCAATGGGTTGTCAATTGTACTATATGTATATGCTTAAAAATAGGATTAGGTGGACCAATAAAACCATTCACTAAGAGACATCTAGGCTACAATGGTAAAAATTATGTACATAATATACAACTGTTGTCTTTTATACCATAAGCAAATTAACATACAACATCTTTCTCTCTCTTCTTTCTCTTTCTTCCACATATGCAAAAATCTTGCATGATACTTATTACTTACAGCACTAATTTACCATTGGGCAAGCCCATGCAACCGTGAAACTTACCTAACTGATGTTTAGGCTATTATCTGTCTGGTTTTGAAAATTGATGGATCAAACTCAAACCCAAATCTTCAATGCATGTTTTTTACGATGCACATATTTGATAATTATTTTCTTTTTATATATTGTTGTTAATAAATTTTAATAAAAATAATTACATGAGGCATTTTTCATTAAAAATATAATTGCATATAGAAAAATCCCGTTCAGATTCAGTTATAATGGTGAGGAATGGCATTTGAAAAGATTGAAGACCCGCTACTGCATGAAACAAAATGAACAGGCATCCGAGTAAACGAATGAAAATAGGGTAATTTCTTCATAAGTCCATTCATGTAGAAGACCAATCATTAGTTCTCACTAGTCAAAATAGTTCTGGGCCATGGTGATCGTTCTTTTTACTTCTTTGATGACAAGGGAGAGTATATGTAAGTCAAATTATTACGTACGCATGGACATGCCTGCAACACATCAAAGCCGACAATTTTCTGGTACAAGGGTCATTCCTGCCTTGGCATGGTGTAGGTTGATGAGATGAGCCCATGAAGGGAAGAAGCCAACTTAGGCCTTTGGTTGGTAAAATTTTTTTTGCGAAAACATCACGTCAAACATTTAACCGGATGTCTGTCACGCCCGGAAAAACAACAATTTTCCATAAAGCGCGGTTTATTATTTCCTTCTCCCAGGAGGCAAGGTACACATTACAAAGTTGGTAAATAACAGAGTATTCAAGCGGAAGCGTAAATAAGTATTTTTTTACACGGGCGACCAAAGGCCCGACACTGCAAAGATAAACAAATAAAAACGCGGAAGACGCGACTGACGACCACAGGTACTCGACGGCAGGCACGAGCTAAACACCAAAGTC
>CM002483.1:7830620-7940207 GCA_000325765.3 Leersia perrieri
TGATATTTAAAATTAGTAAATTCATGTGTAATTATTTTATGCATTTAGGGCACTAGAGAACACCAGGCCCGGATTAAATTTTTACTTGCCGCATTTTTATTAGGTTACAGGCTCAGCTAAAGATTTTTAATTTATTCTAGAAATGTATTAACATGGGTAGAAATTTTAGGGTGAATTTGGGACGCGACAATGTCGGAAGGGGTTTTCGGACACGGATGAAAAAACTAATTTCATGGCTAGCCTGAAAACCGCGAGACGAACTTTTTAAGTCTAATTAAGCCATCATTAGCACATGTGGGTTACTGTAACACTTATGGCTAATCATGACCTAATTAGTTTTAAAAGATTTGTCTTATCGTTTATAGCCTAACGGTGCAATTAGTTTTATTTTTTATCTATATTTAATGCTTCATGCATGTGTCTAAAAATTTGATGTGATAGGCGACTGCTCACTATATTTTAAAATATAAGCTCTAGAATTTAAATTTATTTCTCAACATAACATAAAAAATTTAAATTTCTTCTCAATTTTACTGGCAACCACCCTTCCACCCAACCTATAATTTATTTAGGCTCAGATTGTTTCACTTTTACGGATAATTCATAGTCACATGAACAAAGCAATGAAAACTTATTTCTAAATAAATATTTTACATCCATATATCTATCACTGTTTGGAATCCAAGGTAAAAAAAAGATTATGTTGAGAAAACCTCAAAATCATATCTAAATTTAAGTTTTAAAATTTAAAAAATGGTTGTTGCTGAGGTTGGGAGCCTTAGTCCTGTTTGTTTCTACTTAGAATTATTGTAATCTAGATTATTATATTATAAGCTAAATTATTATAAGCTAGAGGACAATAAGCTGTGAGTTGTTTGTTTCATAGATTATGAGGTATTGGATTACTGAGTTTGCAAGTCTAAAATGAGGAGCGAGTGACATGGTGGGTAAATAATCAACCAACAATCTGAAAAAAGCTCACTTAAATGAGCTTATTAGATTATAGTAAGTTGTGCTTCAGATTATAATAAGCTATCCCAACAAACTATTTGTTTGTTTTAGATTACTGCCGATAATCTGGATTATGATAATCCCAATTGGAAACAAACAGGATCTTAAAAGAGAGGTTTAGGGATGAGATTGGATTTGGTGGTCCAATTTTTTGTTTGGTTGGAGGGGGTAGGGTGGATGAGAAGATGTTGTCACCCCTTATTTTAGAAGGTGAGAATACCACCTTCAAATTCATATACAAATCCTAAATTGTTCAAATTTTAAGCATATAATGTTAAATTGGTTACAAATTTATATATATAAAAGGAAAGGAAAAAAAGAAAAAAAATGCCAGATCCGCGCCCTCCCCCTCCACCCGGCGGACACGCCGCCCTCCCCCTCCACACGCGGCAGGCCTCGTCGTCACCAGATCCGCGCGCGGCGGGCCTCGTTGCCACCGGATCCGCACGCCGGGCTCGCCGCCTCGCTCTCCACCGATGGTAGGCTCGCCGCCTCGCGCCTCTCCGCCGCCAGCCTCGCTAACCCTTTCCTTCTCCCGTCGTCTTCGGCAATGAGAAGGGCATGCGCGGAGCCGTGGCGTCGCTGCCGGTCTGCGTCGGCATCTTCGTCGCCTCCACCTCCATTGCCGGTCTCCGTCAGATGCTGACGGTCGTCGTGCCCACTAGCTCTCCGCCACCTCCGTTCTCCCCCAATCCTCTCACCGTCGCCGACGTCCGTCGAGACCTCGCCGGCGGTCGCCGCGCCCTCCACTGCTCAGCTTGCTCCAGCAGGTGAGAAGAGGACGGGGGTGACGCGATGCACACGAGCTCGCCCCGTCCACTCGGACAAGCTCGTCCGGGCAGTTTCGGTTAGAGTTCTCTATCCGGCATATTTGGGGAATATTCCCCTCTGGGCGGCCAGATCCAACCTCCGTCCCCCAACCAAACATCCATCAAAAGTGGGCGACCAGTCCCTATCCAGGTAAATACAGCCAACCAAATGCACCCATAATTACCAGATCATATGTAAAGAAGAACAAAGTTACAGACAATTGTATACTTGGGTATATTCACTCGCTCTATGGATCGACTCATCAGAGGTGACGGATTATACAGGCCAGTCATATGTAACATCACCTGTGATCAGCCATTGCTAGGTCCTTTAGGATTAGTTGAGTTTTGATTTATTAAAATTTTAGTCATTGCTACGTCGTTTGTAATTGCACGTCAACACTCGTGCACTATGTTATCAATCACAACGCATACAAGTGAACCACGAAATAGACAATATGTCGTCTCGAACTTTCTCTCATTCTCATCAGAGAGAGGAGGTTCAACCGGTTTGCCTTGTGCGATAAAGAAAAAGATAAGATGGCATGTTGGACCCACTGTCATAATGGAGTGACATGCCTATTGGGTTGCAAAGAAACTATTGAGAGCACTTTTTTTTTTGGAAGCTAGCCCATATGGGGATTTAGAGAGGCAAAGAAATTAATCAATCTCTTGAAGATGCTCATACACACCATATGCACCAAATAGAAGCTAACAGCCTTACACACCAAACATAACAAAGGATGCATTTGACGATACACAAACTTCTAAAAAAATATGCAGCAGAGGCATAGATCTAAGCATGTTCTAATTACCTAAGGGACAATTATGATCTTACCCTGTTTTATTGCAATTGTAATTTTACCCTTTTTTATTTGTGATTTTATCCTCACTTTTTTAAAATGGAGCTTCCCTTTGCCCCCATTCTAGATGGCAGTTAGGTGGGTCCGAAATTTGCTGTTATAAAAATTGAGAAATCGAACGATTTGTAAAATAGGAAATGACATATGTGCCCTCTCTATCATGGATGAACAAATTAATGTTCCGTGAATCAATCAATTGTGCCCAATCAGTGTCCCTTTCCCATCCCAACCCTAGGTACGTGCGATGGCGGCAGCGATAGCGGGGCGCCGGCGCAGCCCACGGGCTGCACGAGGCAGTCGCGTGTTTTGGTTGGTGCTGGCCATCGCGCTCCTCGAATCGTCTCAGCGATGTCTGCATCCATTCCTTTGATTGTTGTTTGATTAGCTGAGATTGGTTGCTCGGTAGTTGTTTCTGGATCTGGATTTGTGTTTCTCCTCCCTGCGCTGGGTTTAGGCGCCAGTGTGGTTCATGCATTCTTGCCAAAACATTTGTTCGTGTGGACGTAGGGCGTTCATCTGTAATCGTGATACTGTGTTGACTAGTTGCTTTGTGTTAAATTTGTTGTCAGAATTCTGCAACAATACAAAAGGGTAACAACGTCTTTTTACCATAGACTTAACACTGTTAAGATGACTTACCGGATTAGAGGCAAACTGGGGCTTCATTTTTTCAAAAAAAAAAAGTGACGATAAAATCACAAACTAAAAAAAAAGGGTAAAATCATAATTGCATTTTAAAACAAGGGCAAGATCATGTAAGCAGGTGCATAGTTGGAGCTAAAGAAGGAGCTCGATCATGTTGACATCCTAACCATCTTGTACATTAGCATCTGCCGTTAGAGATGCTCTAGGCCACTGAGCACGGTGGTGCAATATATTTTACTAACCCATCCTAGGACGTATGTATTTTGTTTTGTCGGAACGGCCCATCCTAAAGTATAGGACATATTTTGTTTCACGACAAATAGGCTTTGACCCATAATTTCTCTATTAGGATATCACTCTATGATGCAGAAGTATAATTATAAGATAATTTTGAATATAAGCCTAACAATATCAATTTATGTCATAAAAATATTTTTAATAGAGAAATTGTTAGTCAAATAATTCACGACAGAGGGAATACAATGCAGAGCGAGTAATTTTGTGTCCCGAGGACAAACACGAGGACAAAACAGTACATCAGATGTGTTCATTTATGCATGTTTGGATGGTTGGCAAATTGGAACATTATTACACGTAAAACGAGAAACGTCATTAGCACTTGCTTAAATGAGTATTAAATATTTTAAACTTCCAAAATAGATTAATTTGATTTTCTAAACTACTTTCATATAGAAAATTTTTCCAAAAAACATATCGTTTGATAGTTCAAAAAGCATGCACACAAAAAAAAAAAACACTGTTTGAAGTTGTCTTCACCGGTTTCTCTGGCTACGAACGAACGCAGCCAATATGGTTGGTATGAATTTTTTTTTCAACAATACATTTTACTGCATTATATCTTTGCTTATAATGGATAGAACAGGAGAAAAAAACAGGACAAAACAGTAGTATCCATGTGCTGAGCGCCTCTCATGGAAAAAACAGGAGCAAAAGTCGGTATGAATTTGCTTTTGGATAGAAAACGCAAGGTAAAAAAAGAATCAAGGTCTATTAAAATCTTTGCTTATATCACTTGACCAATTAATTGAGCTCAGTCTGTCATCTTTAGCTTAGTTGTTTGTTTTATGCATATGTAGTAAGCGTTTATGACGCAGTCACAGCAAAACCCAGCATCAAAATATGTAACTTTGTGCAGTAGAACATCAAGCCCTTAAGTAAGGTGTAGCGAGATGGTTTGCTAAACCCCTAATTACGAACTTTGCGTTAAAGGTAGCCTACATCATCTCCTTTTCTACGGCATCATCGATTTCACTATTTTTTTTCGGTTGGTTTGAACCAGGGAATCGCCGCATTTGGTCCAAGCACTTTAGTACATGTGAATTAACGTTGTCTCTCCTTGCTTGGTTTAATTTGGGACAGACTGTACGGTCTACAGTGACCTTGTAGGACGAGCAAAGTCAATTTTACCTGAATCCTCGACGGCGTCAAGAAATCAATCCTATTTCAATAATAGAGGTGACTATGCACATTATTTCGATAATAATCAAAACAAAGTAGCGGTGCACCAGCACATCTTGCAACTGAAACAAGCTTTCTTAATGGAATTAAAATTAAATCAGTACGGTACAAACTTCTATCACCTCTTTCGTACACAAGAAAGGACAGAGCTACGGCAGAGCATCCAGTATTCTCTAATGCCAACATGCATCCAGGGGAAATGAGAAAACTGCAGGTGCAGTGTTGTTGGTATCCTGAAATTAAGACAGAAGTTGAAACAGATGCAACCAAAGAATACCACAAAAATGATGTACCAACCTTTCACCCCTAAGGATTCCATACGCCAATTGTCTGCAGAATGATATAGCTACCCCATTGAAAGTTTTCTGGTAATTCGGTCTGATTATGTGCCCTATATTTAGTTCCATTTATGTCAGAAGATAAAAAAAAAGTAAAAAAAGCATAGTAAAAGACAACTATCTGCTGATTCTTTGAAAAGATAACTATGTTTCCAAAAGCATGCTTTCCTTTTTATTCATAGTATAAATTAGCAAATTGAAATGTTAAATTTTGAAATCACAGTTCAGCAGACCTGGAAATACTTGATGAATAAATGTGCTAGCAAACAAGACATCAACAGAAAAATTCAAGCAGAAGTGTTTACCCAAGGTGGCATAGTTACATCGAAGTTCTGATGCTACAGGTTCCAACTGGCCAAGGGTAAGATGCTCTGTTTCCCTATAACCTTTGGTTGATAAGAGACCATCACCATCAACAGAAGATACAGATGACCAGATCACAGGATGGAAGAATAATCCAGTAGGAAATCCTTGCCTTCTTGCAGCCCATATAATTAACTCAGAATAAGGAGTAGAGTGAATTATAGATACTGTGATTTCGAGCAGTATGCAGAGAGAGATAATTGCGGTACTCAAGATAGAAAAAAATATGTAGAATATAGAGGTTGTGGGTAGAAGAAGCAAGACAGGTGTGAACAACAGTGAACCAACCACATGTTGTTCAACTGTGTAGTCATAGCTATCCAACCTCTGCCTGAGAGGATTCCATTTGCGCCCTCTGTTAATAATACAAGCACGTTAGCAGAAAAATTACCAGAAAAGCCTAAACAAATCAAGAATTACGATGAGAGATTAAAAAAATAGTTTTTTGTTGATATGGATGATGGTAAAATGGTCAGAAACTAATTATCATAACAACTGACAGTTAAACAGTGGTTGGAAAAAAAAACACTGCGAAAGTATGTTTAAGATTTTCAAAAGCATGGCAGACATTGGCAAGAGACGAATAAGTTGGATTCCCTAGAGATAGCATATTTGTATTGGCATATTGTTAAGTGCTTATTAGTACCATGGTTACTTAAGTTAGAAAGCACCTAAGATAAAAGGCGACTATTTGCACACTGGAACCATTCATTGAAGACTAGTAAGACTGCACGTTTTTACCTAACATACATCACAGTGAAGACAATTTACACAAACCCAAATTCCAAGCTCAATTTACACTTCATACCTTATGTGATGTTTACTATCTTAATGAGGAAGGTATTTATCTAACACCTAGATATGGAGAACCAATGTAATTGAGCACAAATCCTCGCCTACGTGCAGTGATCCACTAATCTTTTTCAGCAGAGGCTGAACATCAGTACATTTGACTCTTGGAGAAATTACAGAGGGAAGCCCATGTGTCTCTTTTTAGGTAGTGATTCATTCGCCATTTCTTTCTAGCAGTTTCAGTAGCTCTTCATGCAGTTTTAAGTTATTATGTTCCTGTAGTAGGCCAAACAGAAACTACTTGTGTCAGCTATGTTTCCGCAATTTGGAGACAGCATAACATTGTGAGTGGGTGGGTGGGTGGGTTGGGGGGTTGCAAGAAGAGAGTTGCAACCACTTCCATGCGGATGTAAGGATGAAGGCACGCTGCTCCAATGGTCGTATAGGGCTTCAATCAACAATCAAGGCAAAAGGAACGGGAGTGCAAAGCATCTTCATCCTAGCCGATTGGGAGATTTGAAAGGAAAGAAATCGACGTATCAAAGAAGAGTGATCATGCAATGGAGCACGGCGGGGAACATACATCTTGCGACATTAATTATTGCCCTAATGTAACTTTCTCATTCTTTTTTTTTTCCTGTATCACTTGAGGTTTGTACAGTTTCCCTCTTATAATATAATGACCGAAAACTGGGTCTTTTCAAAAGAAAAAGAAAAACTGTTGGGTTAATTTGTACCTCCTAGTAATGCAAAATGCTTATGGGCAAGAAATTTTAGAAACAAGGTAGTGTTTTAGTTGTGGATATACAATTTGCAATCACAAAAACTTAACCAGATGAACTATATCGTTGATGAAGAGTGTGATCTACCTCCAAGGAGGTGGCTACAACAATATTGTGCGGCTCACTTGCAATAAGCAGAGACTAGTAGAACTGTAGAAGTAAACAGTATAATTGAATACACAGATAAATGTGACTTGATAGCTGCTACTTTTATGTCATTTGAAATTGGACTGCATTCTCTACTTAATTTGACGTTTAAGCTATCAAATCACATTTATACAGTATTCAATGATGTCGGAGAGTTCTAGCAGTCTAACTTGATTGCCAGTGAAATGTGCAGCATTGTTGAATTACTTTGTTTCATCGATAATATAATTCATTCGAGTAACTATTTCTGATTACAAAGTGTTTATGTACAACAATAAAAAACATGTTTTTGAAGTTTTTTTACCTCAAACACTCAACCATTTTCCATCACTAGGCAGTACAAACCAACCAAACATTTATATTTTTTATCAACAAGCAATGTCTGGGCTCATATATGGCATGACATTGAGTTGCAAGTTAGAGCAGAATTGGTTTAAGAATCAAAAGGGAAGGCAAATGTAAGCAATCGAATATCTCAATATAACCTAAACTGGTATAGGCACGTTTTGGTGGCTTTCTCGCCTGGTGAAAGCATAGCACTACTGTCTCTTATATAGTTGGATTTTCTAGATGAGTTAGTAGATATTATGTCAACTTAAATTCTTATGGATGCAGATGTGACTATTAGGAGGAAGAACTGCTGAAAGTAGAGGACATGATAACATGAAATTTATGGCAAATGAGCCACAACCTAAAACAAAGCTACATGAGCAGTAAGGCCTTCGTTATCCCTTCAAGAGTTAAAAGTCATCGATATTCCCTCCTCTGATGAGGGAGTACACTAGATGCAGTAGAACATCTGAACTATGCTCAACAATATTTGCATCTCCATAGCTCAATGATATTGGAATAAATAGATTTCCTATTATGACAGTAAACTTTGAAAAATCAAAGCATCAATGTCTTTTTCAATATTTGTATTGGACACATGAAAATCATATGAATAGATCTGTCTCGACAAGCACTTCCATAGCATTATGATTGTATAGACTTTTACAAATATAACGAGAAATTAGTGGTCAGGGTTTCATTTTAATGACAATGTTAATATCTAAAACATGTTTTCATGAACAGAGGTGGGAGTACTTTGCTGAACTACTAATTTCTATATCTAGAGTTTCAAAATTTATATATCTAGACTTCTGGAGTTCCAAAATTTCTATATCTAGAGTTTCAAAATTTCTATATCTTGAGTTTCAAAATTAATCTGTGCACTATGATGTGGAAATTAACTCTTATTAATGCAGCGCTGCAATAGAGACAAACCTGTTAAGTGCTTTAGGATTTAAATATATTACCTGAAAAGACGCCACAGTGATGTCACTGCCTGAATCTGTCTTGAATATATCAAGGAAATCAACCACTGAAGCAGGGTAACATGCAATGTTGCAAGCCGGATAACATCTATGAAGAATGAAACGGGAACTGTTAAACCAAAAAGGACCCCAGAAAATGCAAGACCACATATTATGTGCCTTAGGAAGCCTCCTACGATGGACCAAAGTGTTGAATATATTTGAATCGCATTAAGTGAAACCATGCCTAGAAGCTCTGCCAACTCTGTATTCAGCTTAAACCCAGCTGGAACGCCCATCAGCCACACACAACCAGATCTCAAGACACTATCTGTCATGTAGCGGACAAGAGCAGAAGTCCAAGAACAAATTATCTCTGTTTTCAACAATAGTGCTGCTCCAAAGAATAAACCCATCAAGATATCCATAACAATATTTGACCACAACGTGTGCTTCTGAATTGCAGCTTTATGTGCATATTGAACATTCACAGTAGAGCTTCACCAAAAAAAAGCAGTGACCCTCTTAACAAAGAACCAACTGTAATTGAACATAAGCTTCTGCCACTCTCAAAAAAGAACCGATTGTAGTTGAATAGAAGCTTCATATTAACTAAAACTTGTTTTATCATCACTTGGTCGCTACTAAATCTAATTTCTACTTCTAATATTGGAAATTATAAAGGTTCTTTACTGAAAGATAACATGGACCAAGATATAGTAACAATTAAAGTAGTATACAATCATAGATAAAAAAAGGAACCAGTGAGTTTGATAGTGCAGCCATGCTAGTGCAATATGACATGGCATATGTCGTCATATCTAGCAGCATTAACTCCATTCAGCATTTCAAAATAACTTGCTAAAATTATAAAGAAAGTTTATACTTAACTACAAAAGCACTACAGGTTTACCTTAGGGATCTATCTTGGAGGATAATTGGCCAGTAGAGAATTTGGCAGCAGCGGAGATGTATGTTTTTCCATGAATGCCTGAAAACCTTTTGTAACATGACATACCGATATACATTGCTTAAATATTTTTGGAGAACTTGAATGAAGATGTAGAAGATAGTTGATATTGAAGCCAAAAGTACTGCCATGCAATGCCATATTACTTGAACTATCACAAAATACCTAAATAAATAAGCAGAGAAGTAAGAGAGGCACAAAGCAGTATTACATCAAATAAGATTAAGCAATGGTGCTTACACAGATGCAAAGAAAAAAAGATCCACAGATTTACTGGAAGCACATTCCTGAGCAACTGATAATCTAGCTGCATTTGAACAATTAAGTGCCAAAACAATTGGATCCTTCAAACAGAGATGTGAAACAGATTAGTCATTTACTAAAAAAAAATGTAACAGTATATCAAAGCATTTGTGCACATACCAACTCAAATTCTAATTGTTTGTGTCCTAGGTTATTTATCCAATTTGGCTTTCTGAAGTTAGACTTCAATCTGCAAGGTACATCCTCACCCAGGGAAAAATGGTTTCTACCAGCAGTTGGAACATCATATAGTATGACCTAAATAAATTGTACATTATTTGATTCATCAAAAGAACAAATGATTATGGTCAGGAACAAAATTAAAACGGTTCAAGTTATGGTCAACAAATTATGTTAGAATTGAGAATTTGACTTGCATACGTGGCAATGAGTAGTCTCAAACTTCTGATGATCAAGGTACAAATGATGAAGCACAGGGAATTGAATCAGATTGCATTTCAAGCTCTTGCTAGATTTGCAGCAGAAGTGCACCCAGTTGCCCTCTTTGACTACTGACTTCTTACAAGCATCCAGAAAACCATCTAATATGCTACAATCATATTCCCATTTGCTATCATAGCAGCTTCGGTCTTGGTCTCCACTTTCCATTGATCCACTCGATACAACAGAACTGTTCTGTGTAATATCAAAGTGCTCTTCTTGAACAGATTGAGCCCCCAATGGCTGATAATTTTGTTTACTACAGCACACTTCAAATTCTCTTGGAAGATGCACACAATCTCCTAGTATGGTGAATGCAGCACATTCTTGTAGCCTTGCTGGCATCCTTGTATTTGAAGAAAGGATGACGGTCTAACATGAGAGGGAACACTGATCAAAGCTGCTATGAACAATTACCACAACTAACAGACATATGTATGGACCATAGTGCTGCTATTAGGCTAAATACCACATTTTGCCAAGGACACATAATGCAACATTAATCTACAGTTCTACATAAATAAATTTGTTCTCCCTAAGTGAAGACAATGACATCCTGAAGAGCATAAATAGAACTAAATGTGAATCTACAATTCAAGCTCTACGGTTGATGAGAACCCAATATAAAAACTTCTCAGAACATGAAGGTGAAACAATGTAGTCTCTTGACATTAACTTGCCAACTTTCTATGTCAGTTGTTAGAAGAGGCCTGGATGGGTCAGATTCAAAGGAATGTGGTAGTAGACACGTAGAGGGGCAGCATTGGACAACCTATTCAAGGATGAATGAATCATTTATGACAGATCTACCTCCAATACGTTTCTAAAAAAAACAGATCTACCTCCAATGTTCCTTTGAGTCTAATCCAATCAATATCCAGCAATTCTCTAATCAGGAATTGTAAGCAATTAAAGATGAGTTTCCCTAGATATAAACATATACTCCATAAGGAGAATGTAGTTTTGATAGTATGCAACGGGAAGATTGCATTAATCGAGTGGCTGGTGTCAAAACATGAGAAACAACCAAGCTGAGCAAGATTAGGAGAAAGTAGAAATAAGTACACCCAGCATGAGCAAATTAGTATTAAGGGAACTATCTCAAGTTTCACACACAATGCACCAAACACACCCAGCATATTTGACCTGAAACTTTCTATATCAGCAATGTTGTCTGATTGGCCAATCAGGTCTGATCGTCTAGGCACCAATCAGGATGATCAGGGCAATTAATCAAGGCTGATTGGTCAGTATATAGCAGTAGTTTCTAGCAGGCCATATATGCTATATACCCACCGTCCTTTTTTATAGGGGGTATTTTGTTTCGTTAGGACAAGGGTTTGACCTACAATGTCTCTATTAAGACATCACTTGTGATATTGGAAAGTATAGTCATATGAGAGCACTTACAAATACGAGTCTAACAACATTAATGTCATGTCATAAAAATTTATAATAGAGAAACTATTGGTCAAACCCTTGTCCTAACGAAAAGATCTGAGCCCTGTATTTTAGGGGGTATAGACTATATACTACACACTCTAGAAAACAGAAGTGGTCAGATTATCTTTTACTTGTGGTCCATAACTCTAAATCCAAGTCCCATGAAACTAAAACTGATCGTTTTCCACCCTGATCGGCTGATTAATCGTCCCTAATCATCAATTGAACGATCAGATGTCTCATCAGCTGATCAGGTTACTTGTGCCTGATCGGAGGTAAGGGAGCGATCAGATAACATTGCAGATCAGGTGTTGTGGTAAAAAAGGTAGTCCCAACGGTCATAAATATATTGGCAAGATTTTCCCATGGAAAGTACTATCAAAACATCATAAACATCTTGGATTTTACTTTAGTATAAAACTGATAATTAAAGTTTCAATCTTTTGACCAAATATTGTCCTAACCATAAACGTCAAATATTTATGACAGGAGGAGAAACCAAATATTCTAAGTACATTTAAAAGTTGTGGAAGTGTTACCAAAAAAACAACAAAACTGTCTTAATCTAACACAATAATCATTACTAACCCCTTGTGGCCAACCATCCATCTCAAACATTTTAGAATCTGTTCATTCACGTTGAAATGAAACGGATCAATAGACCATCTAAACAAATTTAAGGGTCATCAAATAAGTTTTGTGAAACAACAGAATGTCTTGAGTAACAATTATCTCTGGCAAAGGAAGAACGAGTTGATACAAAGAAAAGGTATCATGTGAGGTATCAGCTATAGGCACAAGGGGGCCACAACACACCAGGATCAAGTCCTTTCCAACTTAGAAATAGCCATTATCTTATTAGTTTAAAAGAGTTAGGATTTGATAATAGTTAATGTCTAGGTTGAGTAAGGGTTTGGTTATGATTTGAGTTGATGGTTTGATTAGGATAATAATGCTAGGGCCAGCTCTTCATAAACTGAGCCAACAGCAGTTTACAATACTGATCAATTTTCCCTACCTCATGTTATTATCCTTGACTCCCCCGTTGCAGCCCAGACCACAGCACCCCAGCTGCACCATTGAGGTCTAGGACCACGTCCTATATTACCCCTCACGACTACAGTCCCTACCGAATTCCACCCACCAACATAACTGTCATGTCCTATGGTTCCATCTTGCTAAAACTTGCTGGATCATCAGCCTGCCAAGTGCCAACTTAACAACAATAACAGCATGCAACAAACAGTTTTACAGCAATGTTATGTAGCACTATTGCATATAAGACCATACAGCTAAAGGAAACCTCCAACCACGATCATAAACAAATGCACCATACAAAACAACAAAACAAAGGTAAATTAGTGACACTACTAAGGTTCTAACTGTGCCTCGATACCACTAACTTAGAGCCAGATGAACAAAATCTTCTTGCAGCTGCTATGAAGGCCTTAGTAGTGTTCTATGGACTTCTAAACTTCCAAATCAGGTGCTAAACCTTGAAATATTATCACGATGCATACAGCATCAAGCCATCAAGGCTGACCTATATGGATGGTATCTACTGTCATGTTCACAATTTAGAACAAAGCATGGCCTAACCATAAAGTACAGAAAGTAATATACAAGTTGCTTTTTTATTCTCTCTTTTGAAGTGTACTGTTATTGAGGCTTTCAATGAATCAGAAAATTCGTTCCAAATACATAGTCACTCAGGAATTCCCCTTCTGGGCCATAATAATTACTGAAGTTATAACCGTTTTCTTAAAACAGGAAAAGGTAAATTGAAGTTACAGGTACAACACATAAAGACGGCAAATAGGCTTAATCCGCAAGCTGCAGATAAAATTGCATTGCTGACCTGGAGTTGGTCTAGGGTGGGGGAGGACCGCAAGATCTCCTCCTGCGGGAGGGCCGCCGCGACCACGACGTCGACGGAGGCCGGGCGGGCGAAGAGCCACCCGAGCAGGACGAGTCTCGCGGGGCTGGGAACTGGCTCGTCGGGCTGCAGCCGCCCCCGTGGCCACCACACCCTGCACCACCTCTCCGTGGCCATGGCGGATGCGCCTCGCCTCGCGTCCTGGAAGGGGTGGATTAAAATAACCAAACCGGCAACAAATCCAAGGCCGGGTGCGACCCCATTTCTCCAAGAGGAGAGGAAGGTTGAAGAGGAGAGCGGCCGGCGCTGGGCGTGGGCGCCGCTCCAGTCACAAATTGGTGAGGTCGACGCCGCCGGAGTTGCAGTGCCCTAAACTGCTACGGCTCGTGGGTTGGGCTGCGGGTGGGTCGGTACAGAGACTCGGCCCATTATCTTGGGCTGTGTAAATAATCAGTTTGAACCCTGTTAGGCAGATTTCTTCGTTCAAAAACTAGTCGCTTCAGTTGGGCTCACTTCGCCACTCGCATGGCTTTGAGTGAGTATTTTATCAAGACACGTCGACTTTGATTGGTTTTTTGAGCCAAGCCATAGAAAAAAAAATAAAGTAAAGGAAAAAAATTTTATGGGAAAAACTTTTATATGTGTTTTGTTAACTAGTGGTATAAAAGCCTCAGGCAAGAAATTGATTATTATGATAAAAAAATCATAAATTATCAAGTCTTAGGTTAAGTTTCAGAATTAATATTATGTGCATGATAAGCGAACAAACAAATCAGATTATAAGAATGTAAGTCTGGATGCAATGCTATTCTGGATATCGAAGAATACAATTGTTTTACCCTGAGGATGAACAACTATTGTCGGTGGCCAGAATAAGGCCTTGTTTAGTTCTCAAATACATCACATCGAATCTTTCGACAATATTAAATATAGATTAAAGAAAAAACTAATTGCACAGTTTATTTGAAAATTGCGAGACGAATCTTTTAAGCTTAATTAGTCCATGATTAACCATAAGTGCTACAGTTGCTCACATGTGTTAATGACAGCTTAATTAGGCTTAATAGATTCGTCTCGCGATTTTCAGGCAAGTTATGAGATTAGTTTTTTCATTCGTATCAAAAAAAACCCTTCCGACATCTGGTCAAACGTTCGATATGACACCCAAAAGTTTTCTTTTCGCAAACTAAACGGGGCCTAAGGATGAGCAGCATGAAAACGCCAAGAAGTATTGGGGTGAAAAGATGGACGGTGATAATAGATGGCACATGGCGTGTTGCTATGAGATATTGGTGCATACCTTGTAATAAATTCAATATTACTCCTTCTGTCTCAAAGTATAGCAACCTGACCCCTCCTAGCACAATGTATCTGACACACTAGGTTGCTATACTTTAGGGATAAGTCCATATTATAACCCTCAACTATTACGTTGGTCTATTAATGATCACTCTACTATAAAAATGGATATTTTGCACCCCTCAACTATCAAAACCGGATAAAATACCATCCAAGGGCAATACAACCAGGTTGACGGTAGTTTTCATTAGTTTAGTATATCCAATTATATGTTTTTAGTTACATCGAGGTATTTTTGCATCTCTTGCTACTTAGGTATCAGGTATCATATAAGTGAAAAATTTATACTATTTAGATTTTAAAATCATCAAAATCATCATTGAAACCAGATTGTTTTGCAATTAAGAGGGTATTTTGTCATGTTTTGATAGTATTGCAATTAAGGGATCATTTTTAAACCAACCTAATAGTTGAGGGTTATAATATGGACTTATCCCTATTTTGGGACAGAGGGGGTAGAAGCCAACAAAAATGATTAATTCAGTAGCTAAAATAAGTACGAGTTAGGCCCCGTTCGAATGAGTATGGAAATGGATTTTTTCTCCTCGTTTTCCATTAGCACGCTTATCAAAATGATTATCCGTACGTTTTCTGCAAACGAAGTTTATATAAAAGTTTCTTTAAAAAATCATATAAATCCATTTTTAAAGTTTTTAATAGCTAATACTTAATTAATCACACACTAATGACCTATCTCGTTTTACGTAAAAAAATCCAATCTGATTAGGCAGTTACGAACGCGGTCTTAATCTGAATAGTTCAATCACTGCCTAAGGATGCTAGAGATAAGTGATGATGTGACTTCTTATATAATAAAGGATTGCCAAACTGTGGGAGCAACTCTGTTCTTTCTTTTCGAAAAAAATAAGGACTAAGATACACTTTGAATCGCTTTTGACCACCCTTCACTTTTTTACACTTTGAATCGCTTTTGTACCCCTCGAACTCTCTTCTTCTTCTTCTTCTTCTTCTTCTTCTTCTTCTAGACACGAATAGCCTGGACTGATGCTTATAGAACTTTGGTTTTTCCTTTTAAGTAAATTGTATTGGAGGTACATTAACAAGACTTGTTAGTTGGGTGTAATTTAGTACATCAACTTGTAAAATGCTCATTTTGATACACAAACTTGCGTGAAGCATGCAATCCAAGGCCAAAAATGATGCTGTAAATCATATTTTACCAAGTTGGACAATTATTAAAGTGCAACATGCATGTGCAAGTATTAGGTACTGTATATTTGTAAATAATCATGTACATATACTTTATCCGTTTAATTTCTATCACTAGATTTTCCGTGTCTTATGCTCTATTTTACCTTTTCATATCTAGGTGTCATCCTCTCGCATAAATGACTAAATAGCGTCATACTCGCCATTTAAATAAAAAAAGATTAGCAATATTTTGTCATTTTGACTTGGTTGACCCACAATAGACAAGTTAACACACCTAAACGAGTATTTTACAAGTTTATGCACTATATTGCACCCACCTGATAAGTTTATGTACCTCCAATGCAATTTACTCTTTCCTTTTCTACAATGATGCCACGAGCCCGCGATGATATGTTGAACCATCACTTGCAATTCATGATACGATGAGTGTTTGGCTGGTACATTGGTAGTTGAAACTTTTTGCCAAGCAATGCTAACATAAGAACAGTGTAAGGCGTCCACGCCAAAAAAAAAAAGAACAGTACGGCCTAGTTCTAAAACGAGGCATGTGATCAGTATATAATTAGATGATGCCCCGTACGTTGCGGCGGAACTTTTAGCTTCTACATTTGTAAACCATTAGCATGGATACATATGAAAAAAAAAAGCTTATTGTAAACCACTGGATGTTGTTTTTGGCCATTTGGGATTAAACAGGAGGCTGCTTAAGCCTAAGAAATATATTATCTGTTACATGAAATCCAGTAACGGTGGAATGCAACTTATAATAAAAAATCAGGGACTATAATAGTTAAAATTCTTGGAATTTATTTGTTGAATGTTGTTACTTAAAGAAACAAATGAGTCAAGTCCATGTATCTTCATTTTTTTCACACAATCTATTCGTTGAATGTTGGTACTTAAAAAAAAAACAAAGGGTAGAATTTATCATGTTCTTATGAGTCGTCTAGTCTATGTATCTTCATTTTTTTCACTGATTGGTTTGGCCATCTACACCATCTGTGCACTGACAATACATAGATAAAAAAATGAGTATATGAACATGATAGAAATGGTAAGATATGGATCATAACTATGCGAGGAACCAAACAGAAATTACACAATAAATGATAAAAGTCTGCTGTATATATCAATCAATAAGAATGAGAGGTGAACTGATTTGAGGGTTCATCCGAAAGAATAAACCAAAGCATATGGATACACAAATAAATAGCAACTTAACAGAGTACCGTAGAGTGAACCAAAGTTACCGTGTCAATGATATCCATATTCTGTGCACGGAATGACAGTACATAGATAGTCCACTGGAAGCGAAAACAACATGATACATAAAGGCAAAAAAGCAATATGACAATTGCATGCATTTGGACGGAAAACTGCATCATAGGAAGGGATTGCTATTCCAGAGTAGTCCATTCCTAAATAAACATAGAAACTAAAATCAAACAAACTGCATGTGTTTGTATGGGTCTAACGGGAGATGTACAACCTGATGCAAAACAACGAAATGGTGATCACAGCACAGGTAATTCTTAATCAGGATTATAAATATTTTTGCGTCATGATTTAGAAGGCACAACGTCACAACAATCTGCTTGCAGTCTGGCACTGCCCAAAACGTCCAATTCTCTGTACATAATGCAGGCCTGATAGAAGGAAGGGATATTAACATGTAAGAAAAATGCAATTTGAAGTCCCTCGTTAACAAATATACGAAAGCATAAAAAAACTCCTCGTCTTAAACTTTCTGTCTTGAGAAACTAACGGAAGCTTGGACGCTAAGAATTTCAGTTATGTGCCAATAGAATCAAAACCACCTGTGGTATTGGACTGAAAGATCTACGAAACTGAAGATAAAATAGTTTCACTAACCTGATGAATCTCCCATTGTTATCTAAATTTTTTATTCTTCCATTACAAAGAACATCTAGTAAAACTGAAATAGTTTCACTAACTGATGACTTGCCAATCAGAGAGAACAGAAAGCTGAAGTTTTCAATATCAAAAATATCTCCTTTCAAAAAAATATCAAAAATCTGAAATAAAAGAGAGACCGACAAATTACAGATTGAGGCAAGCAGGCCGATTGGTGTGACCTTGGCAAGGGAACTCACCCGCGGGTAGGAGAACGGTGTTCGAACGGCCGACGGGAAGAGGGAAGGAGGGGGATAGATGGCTGCCGCGAGGAGGTGGGTGGCCGAGGGGCCGACGGGGAGGTGGGGAGCGGCGACGATGCGGTCTTGGCGGCTAGTGGCGTGTTTTTTTCTTCGAGAAAAATTGTAGAAGCAGCAGCTGGAGGAGAGTACGGGCCAGTTTGGTTTGTGGCCAATATTGGCCTTACCAAATTTTGGCATGTTTTGGCATGCCAAAATTTGGTAAGGCCAATATGTATTTTGATTGAAGACAAATTACTAATTTTACTATTAAAATGGTCTATGTTATGTAGGTATGCCAAAATTTGGCTCCAATCCAAACATATGCAATTACTATTTATGTTGCAAGCCTAACTTAGGCCACAAAACAAACTAGCCCTATGTCTTTCCGGTTGAGAAATCACAGAAGCGTTGGGCCATTTGTGGTCTACCATTACGTGATGGGCCTTGGCTTCCTTGTGGGCCTCAAGCAGCAGTTGGTGTGATTTATGGCAGACCATTGAGATGAAATCTGATGGCTGTAGATCAATATGATGACGTGGATCCACCATAGAGCATGAAAATCAAATCTGTTAGTGGGGATCACTTGTATAGGTTTATAGGATTAAAGAGGTATTAACTATTATAAATTAAAAAAATATTTATTTTTAATGAGGTCTTAAATCAGCGGTGTAGCGAATTGGAAAGCGTGCACATGGTAATCAGGGAGTAACTATCTCAAAATCTGGATGTTAAAGAATTCCGAAACTAGAGAAACAATTCTCACAGGCAGAGAGAGAGATAAACGGCTTTCGCAGCCAATTTTATACAACTGTCACTCATTCACCTTCCAAGAATACACCAAGGCTTCACGGAGATAATAACATACAAAAAGAGAAAAAAAAATGGCACGAGCTTGCATATAGCTCAGTCCTCGTCCACAAATATTGTTTCTTGCTTGAAGAGTCCCCCAAACACAGGCCTGACCTCCGACTTGGATTCCGCCTGCTTTGGTGTTGGTCTCGTCTTCTGCGCCGCGGGCTTCACAACAGCTCTCTGCGGTGCCAGCTTCTTTGCTTTTGCCTGGCCTCTCACGGTGGCGATCTGCGCTTTTGGTTCCTCCTCTTCTGATGAGTTCCGAGTGGCTGCTCCTGCAAGTTGTGTGCTAAGCTTATCCCAGGAGAAGTCCGTGCTGAACCCTCTGGCTCTGCTCAGAAGGTTCTCCAGGGAAGCTTGCGCCTCGCTCGCCGCACTTGCAGCTGCTTCTTCTGAAGGTGTCTTCTTCCCCTCTGCTTTGAGATTACTAGCATCCTCCTCTGCCTCACGAGCTCGCTGCGAAGGCCGAGCCGCCTCTTCTGCCTGTGCCTTTGCAACAGCTTCTTGGTACTCCTTCCTTCTACTGTCTTCAGGGATAGCTCTGAAGAGGGAGTATGTGTGCAATGCCACCCAAAAAGTAAGTAAGAAATTGTAAGAAGGATTTAAGTATAAAAAAAATCACATTCATAAAAGTAATACTGTTGTCAACTGAACATTGAAACTGCCCATCAAAATTTAGGATTGAAAAAATAGTTGTTTTGCAATTTCGTTGTCAAAATATTGTTATTTGGTTAAAATACATTGTCGTTTGGTGACAATTAGACCCAGCAACAAGGATAATAGATACAGCCTCAACTTTCGAGAAGATAACTATGTCAATAGGATATCCAGGCTTCTTATACAATAAGCTGTCTGCTATTAATAATGCAGGAAATGCTATACTCTGGCCTTTGGTTGATGCCCATTTTAATAAATGAAGAGATTGATCTGTTTTCACTAACAACACTTTGGATCCCTCGTTTCAGTAGAAATATACCAATACCAAAAGAATCAGACAGCATTTTGATGGAGAAAAATGCATATGGGTAAGTCTACTCACGAGAAAGCCTCCTCTATGGGCTTGGATGTTACTGATGAGCTAGTTGAAACTTGGACAACCTGGAAAATGACAAATTTATTCGTGATGGAAGTAAAAATAATCTATTAAATAAGCATTGACAATGTAAATTCATATTTCAATTGCACTGAATGCTCATCAACATAATCAGTTGGTTGCATATGTAAAGGCAGTATAAAAAAAGAGTTCCCCAATACAAGGCAGGGGTTCGAATGATTCATGGAGTGACAGTTAGGCCAGTTTCATTACAATAGCCAGCTTACCATTAAAAAAAAATACAATAGCCAGTTTAATCTAGCCCCATTGACTATATGCATTAAAAAAGTGAAGTTGTGTTTCAAATTTTAGATTTTTTTTCTTCTACACAAAGTTGTGTTTCAAATTTTAGATTTCGGAAGCTTCAATAATACATACTCCGTATTATTTTTTCTAGCATATCTATTTATATGTATATGCTTCTCCTCCACCAACTGGCAAACCATTACATGGTTTGAGCTTTCAGATGATTAAACAAAATAATAATTGTATCTGAACTTCAGACTATATATTACTATCTGTTGCTTCAGAATATTGTTACAAGTATGTATATTTATCTTTTCTCAAATTGACCCGTCTGATTGACAGTGTCTTTCATGAATATAATAACCACCAACGCGAGGCAATCTACTTCTGACTTGTCATGAGAACCATCCAGTTTGATAAAAGTTCCTCACGGACTATATACCACGGCAGAACTACCAACGGATTGCCTGAATGCCTGATTATATCATTACAATGATGCTTCCAACTGTGTTGGTATGCAAAAGGTTTATATATAAATCAGTACCTTGTTCTCCGTGACTGCCACGTTGGAGAAGACATCTGCCACAAGACCAGCAATCTGCAACTTGGACACCTAGAGAACAATATAAAGCGAGGAATACGTGTAATTAAGCAACATAATAAACCTTCAAGTAGACCCTTTCACCATCACAGCTACTCCGTCTCAATTATGTATATACCTTGCCGGTTTCTGTTGATGAAGTCGTGCTGGACGCACCCTCTTTGTCCAGGACCAAGCCATAGGAGCTCTCGGGACTGTAGTCATCCGTGAGCGACGTCTTGATGAGAGTGTACCTGACGTCGGTCTCGACCACCTTGGCTAAGAAGTCGTTTAGCGGCAGCGACTGCGCACGCGAGAAGAGGTTGGAGAAGAAGGAGGTGAAGCCGTCGAGCACATTGTACGTGGATTCGCCACTGAGGCCACCGGCCGCCTGGTCGTACACCACCACAACGTGTGCCACTCCGGCAAGGTCAGCGGCCTGCACAACCTGGAGCGCCTCGTCGGTGGTGACCACGCCGCCGCCGGGCCCTTTCTCGGCCGCGCTGACCGTAACCACCACCTTGGTCGCCGCGCCGATGGACTTGGCGATCGCCTCGGGGTCGTCGAAATCCGACTGCACCGCGTTGAGCCGGCGCGCCTCGGCGGGGGAGATGAGCCGGTACGCGGCGGCGAGCCGCGCAAGCTCCTGAGCGGACTCGAGGTCCGGCACGCCGGCGCGCACCGCGAACCCCTGCCGCAGCAGCGTCTGCGCGACGCGGATCCCCAACTGCCCCGTGGCGCCCGCGACGAACACCGTCTGCGGGTCCTTCCTCCCCCTTCCGCCCGCGAACAGAGACCCGGCCGCCGACGCCGGCGACGGGAAGGCCGGTATCAGGGACTTGCCGTCCGAGAGGTTGATGAAGAACGGCGCCCTCTTCTTGGGCTCCTCATCCGCGCCGGCGCCGGCGCGGCAGAGGAAGGTCGCGGCGGGGCGGCGGCGGGCGAGAGGGGTGGAGAGGGGGCGGAAGGAGGGGGCATTGGAGGTGAGGGCGGGAGGCATGGCGGGAGCGTCAGGTGGTCGAACAGGTGGTGGGCATGGGCGCCCGCCGTGGGATGAGGAAAGTGTGGAGATGGGTGGCGTGGGTGGGTGGGGATGATGCCTGCATTGGCGTGTTTTGGATTGGGGGAGCGGCGGGATAGCCTATGGGGAGAGGCCATGTGGGTCGCCGTTTATCTCCATGCGGCGGATCGGTGGCCGTCAGCTCGTCGCCCGTCGATCCCACTGGGCCCGTCCCCGCCCAAGATCGCCAGCGTCGCCGTCGCACTCGCATGTGGGGCATTGTGTGTGTCCTTTTTTGCTTTGTCTGAGATGACAGATGAGTAAAAACGGTGTCAGTAAATATATACTCCTATTGTTGAAGGGAACAGAGAGAACAAAAAAAAAAAAAAGACGCAGTAGAACGCGCAGCCGCACGCGTTGCCTGGGGTCGGCGGCGAAGCTTCCATGCCCGCGCGGCGATGGCCAGATCGGGCGGGCAGATGCGGCGGAGGTGCCTGGGTCCCGCGGGCTCTCGGCTATCGCGTGTGATCGGGCGGTGGATCTCGATTCTCGAAAGATGGAGGGGTCGGCGAGGAGGGAGGAGAAGCAGGGGTTGCCAGTACGCCGGCGTGGAGTGAGATGGAAAAATGGGGAGCCGGAGGGATGAGGTGAAACCGTCAGTTGTGGAGTTTGTACTTGGGTGAAACGTAAATGGCTGCATGAGAATGAACTAAAGAGTAATAAACAGTATAAAAACATAAAATAAAAATATTACCCCCATCATATAATATAGAAACATTTGAGCTGACTGGACATTTCTATATTTTCGGATGGAGGTATATAGGGATCTATCCTATCAGTTAGATCATTTGAACGCTGAAATAACGTATTGAGATGAATCTTCATGAATGGGTAATTTTTAGTTCATTATATGTGTTTAAGTTTAATCAATGATGGTCAGATTCAAAGAAATAAATACTTACAAAAATTAAAATGCCTCTCAAAGTCAAAATATGTATAACACTTGTTCAAAGTTGTAGTCACGAAAGATAATTTGGCGAGGAGGGATTAGAATGGGAAAAATTGTTTTTTATTAAACATGAGACAGTTCAACATTTATTCAGACTTGTGCCTTCTATATGCCCCTAGAAAAATGAGTGGATTCCTTCTAAAATCTAAACCGTCGGGTTATTCGCGATTCTTTATGTGCTCTCGAATTTTTATCTTAATCCCTTATATACCCTTGTTGTTAGGTCTTTAGCTAGTTGACCGTTAGGTTTATATGAATATGTCTATTTTGACTTTGGATATGCAGGGATGTCGAAATATGAATGATTTGCATAGAGAATGACATAGTTTAATACCAATTGTATAATACTGCAACATTTCATGTAGAGAAAAATAAAATATTTTTTTAAAAAAATAATACATTGAAAATCATTGTTCTCTGTTCTCATATAAGACATATCTCCCATTCCACGTTTCACATAATTAGGGGTAAAGCAGTTCTCACTTGCAAAATTTAAAGTGTTTCAATGCACTATATTTGTTGTTTTGAAATATTTTTCCTATATGCGAAACATTGCAATATCATACAACACACTAACAAATATTTTACACCATTAAACCAAGTGCAAAGCACTCATATTTCCGTACCCCTGCATGTCCTAAGGGCAAAATAGACATTTCCATATAAACTTAACGATCAAGATAAAAATTCAGGGACATATGAGTTCACGAATAACTCGAGATATAGAAGGGGTCCACTCATGTACCAGGGGCACATAGAAAATTTCCCTAATTTCTTTCGGACTTATACCCAAATAGTATATCTAATATTTTGTGGCACGTGGCTTAAGGGTATTGACAGCAAAAACCAAAAACTTATCTTTGTTACATCATTTGCTATATATTGTGCTTTATAGTATGAACGACATAATTTTTTTGCAAAGTCCAACTAAATCATTATGCAAGTAGTATTCAGGAGGAACGCATTGTCTCCGGTTTTGGGAAAATCTGAAAATGTGTGATGAGAAAAAGGAATTAATACATTCTGCATGATGTACTTTTGAGTCTACAGTTATGCAAATATTTGCCAACTTTGGGTGGAGATTTCCAAATAGAATTGTGTGTTCTCCTATTGTGTTGGGACATCTAGTTTTATATCCTCTACATATTTTTTCTTATTATGCTTTTTGGCTTGAGAAATGACTGTAATAATGGTTGTAGCTTCTTGAAATCAGAGGACATATACATTTCTGTTATCTAAAAAAAATCTGACATGCGAGGTTGAAAATGATTTTCTCTATTACTATAAAGGGATTGTCCACCTTCTACCTTCCCGCACTGCACCAAAAAAACCATCCCCGTTAACCCACCACATGGTACAATTGATTCGCTTTGAACCAAAAGAACAGTTTGATTTTATATGAACGGCTATTTATTTGGATGGATTGGACTGCTAAGAGATGGAGCGAGTGCTTTGTTGATGGGATAGATGAAAGGCCACATCATTATTGTATAATTGATCTGTTTTTGACCAACAAAACAGCTTGGTTTTACCTAAACCGATTTCTCTACTACTTTAAAGCATAGTCATCTGTCATTTGTCCCCTCTCACATTCATCCCGCACAAGAAAACCACTCCACGCATCCCAAAACTATCATGCCACCAGAAAAACCAACAACTCGATATTCAACCTAGCATAAAGCAACCGTTAGCGACCCATAGCAAAGCACGGTCATGTAACTTGTATCGAGAGATACCTCACAATTCTCCACTAGCCAACGTTGTCAGCCAACGCACAACTATGCTATATATAGTGTATTCGTAATGCAAGTGCCATTTAATATGTAAATTGCGGCAACAATAATTTTCTAGGGTAATGGAGAACTAAGTCGTGTTATCCTATATAATTACAATCACAAGCTCAACATGTTATCCTATATAGCTACAAAATGTGGTTGTAACTATATATCATTTCATAACCATGCCATAGTTTGTACCTAACACATTTGTTGGTATTGGAATAGTCAATACATTAAAACGGTGAAGTGTCCATTTTTCTTGTATTCATTTATGTCTAGAATTTTTCGTCTTAATCTCACCACCTGGGGCAAGTTCAATGTGCTTCTCAGCTTTTGATGCCAAGACAGTTCTCGTCATACTCCCCTAACCACTACTCAAACCCTTATGACACCTCATAGCTACCTACCTCGATCTCACCATGCTCCTCCCACCACCAATCTACCCATCACGAGCTCCTCTTGGCTAGGAGGGAGATCTCAAGGGAGACATCAGGTCTAGAATGTCAACAGGTGTCTTACTTGCTGCTATTATCATCTTCGTCCCCATTCTATGTTCCTTTCCTTCCTCAATGCCATCTTCCTTATTGCTTCTATTCCTTCATGAGCTTCAATGCACCAGATACGGTGCCATGAACTCTGGCTCACCAAATCTAGTAGCCTTGAGCTCATGGCCACCGGATCCGGTGACCACAATCTCCAATGGTGGCGACAAAGCGAAGAAGTGGTAAGAGGGTCAGCGATGAGCTGTGCGGCGTACAAGACAAGGTCATTTCTTTTTTGATAAAATTTATTTGGACTAGCTAATTTTCAATATTGTTGATTTTGTACTATTCACATATCTTGGACATACATAATATTTATAATACATAAGTGGTGGAGGTAATGTTAGTATGTTACCATCCAAACAAAAAGGTGAATGAACTCAATGTTACTGCATTCAAACAAATATACATGCAACCATATCCAACCAACCAAACATACAGTCTCAACAAATACTAGCAACCAAATAGATCTGAAGTGGATGCGGGGTACAAGCTGCTAAGAGATGGAGCGAGTGCTTTGTTGATGGGATAGATGAAAGGCCACCAGAAAAAGACATTTTTGTGCTGGGTTCTATGTGTGAGAGTGTGTTTGGGGGTGGAGGGTCTCTTGGTCTCCTACTCTGTAAATATTCTTTTTACTTTATATTTTTCTTTCTCCTTAATGAAATGAAGCACATTTCTCTTGTGTTTTTGATAAAACAAAGGCTAAGGACATTTGACTATTTGAGCAACCAAATAAGCTGTAAGTGGAGTAAGGAAAGAAAGGGAGGAGGGGAGAGGCCGACCGCTTGAATCATGGCTTTACATTATCATTATATTGTTTAATATTTAGAAGATGCAAATAATTTCACCATTTTCTATAAATATGACACATTACATAATACATATCTTTTTTTATCATAATTGTTTTAGAGACCATGCCAAGCCACGTTGGAACAATATTTTCATAGAATAAATTATGGATGCCTATAGCAATATGCCGGAAGTTTTTTCCCCTAAAATCACGCCATTTATCCCTAAAAAGCATACAAATTATAAACATGTCAATATCTACATATATGATTACCATTACACCCCCTCTCTCTCCTCTCCCTCCCTTCTAACCATGACACTTTCCACTTGTGTTCGGTGCACCACCACCTTGTGGACCACGCACATCCATAAGTACTACCACCGAACCCTTGCAGCTAACCAGGCCCCTACTTACCATTGACATTGCCTCTATTTTTTTAACACTCCTTCTTGACACATTTGTTGATACCACCACCTTCTTCATCATCTCTAGCAAGCTCACCCCTGCCACCACCCTTCTTCACCAATCGATCTAGTGGCTTTGATTGCTTGATCCAACATTGCTTCCCCCTGCCACTTGATTAGTTGGCTTCGCGTGTCCCCGTACTATCGACATAGCCCTCGGCCAGCCTACCTCACCTTACACTACATCATTAATCCTGGAGTAAATTTGTGAAACACATGTATTATGGTCTAAGTTGAACAAAACCACATGATATTTGGCATGTGGCATATAACCTCAATATGATGGTCGTAATTTCATAAAACCACGCCTTCGATCACTTATATTTTGATCCACCATTATCAAAAGTTATGAAAATTACATTTCAAATATACAAGTTTTAGCCATCTAAGTGCAATCATTCTTATTCGGGGCATTTGCAAATTTGCCACTGGTTTTTTTTATTTTGCAAGGATCCACTTGAATGACAGTTCTGGTGGCATTTTTGTAATTTTCTATTTTGCTATAACGATTGGTAAATTTTCAATTGCCCCTTCTTATTTTGCTATAATAAAAAAGAGAAAAACATCTATATCAAACCCCCCATTACCACAATCCTCGTGGCTCCGGTGACGCCCCTGCCACCTCGCCACCCATCCATCGCTGCCACCCACGACCATCTCTCTAAGCCCGATGAAACCCCTCTCTTCTACACTCCAAGGCCCCCTCCTCCCCTGCCCCATCCCAGAACCGTAAATCGTCACTGGAGTCTGTTGTCATCACTGCCACCGCAAATTCGTCGTCATTTTTAGCTACTGCTAACACACTCATTAGATTTTCTGCTACAAGTCTGTTTAGTTTAGTATTGTATCAATTGGTAGTAGCCATGTCTACCGTCTATCTTTGACTTTATTTTAGTTACTCTTGCTGCCAAACGAAAGTTAATACTCCCACCGTATGCAAATGTTTGACGTTGCGTCAAAAAACAAAAGTTGGAGGGAGTACTATTCTAGAACAACAGTTATAGGCTTCTACCTATTGTGCTTTTTGCATGTGAACAACTTTTCTCGTTATTTTTGCAAATCTATCCCTTAGATCTGGATTAGGAATCTGGATTAGGAATTTAGGATTATTTGGGAGAAGATGTTATTACTTTTTGAAAGACCTAAGTATATAGTTTCCAGTTTCAAAAAAAAGGTATATAGTTTCCGTGACGAGAAACGCAATACTCAGCATCTGCTAGGCGCCACAGCGCAAAACCGAGGACGAGCAGGGTGTTTTCCGGAAACTCCCCAAGGCGGTGGTAGTGGCGGAGTCAGTGGTCGGGGGCGGGCTACAAATACCCCCAGCCACGTGACGCCACCGGATGCAAACCTATTTATATTCTCTCCTTAATTCCCCATCTCTCTCGTCCGCCTCCTCCCCTCTCCTTCCCCCATCCCCTTCCTCCCCCCTCTTCTTCCCCGACTCGCCGCCGCCGCCGTCCTGCCCCCCAACCTCGCCGCCTCGTTCCCCACACCCAAACCCGAACCCTAGACGCGGCGGCCGCCCGCCATGGCGAGCAGCAACGTATCCACGGTCTACATCTCCGTCATCGACGACGTCATCTCCAAGGTTCGGGAGGACTTCATCTCGTACGGCGTCGGCGACGCCGTCCTCAACGAGCTCCAGGCGGTAAGTATCGCCGATTTCTCGGGTCTATGGCCCTAGTTGTGTCTCCAATTGCTTCTTGGTTGGCGTGATTTGACGGTTGGCTCTCCGATCCGGGCCCCTGAAAACCCTAGCTCTGGGAGATGAAGATGCTGCACTGCGGCGCAATCTCGAGCACCATCGACCGCTCCAAGGCGGCCCCGGCGGCTTCCGCGGGCACGACCGGCGCTGGAGCGACCCCGCCCGTGCACGACCTTAACGTACCCTACGAGGCTACCTCCGAGGAGTACGCCACCCCCACGGCGGATATGCTGTTCCCACCGGTGAGGAATCCCTCGATTGCCCCTTCAGATTGGTCTCGATCTCTGTTATTGAGCGATTAACAGGTTGGGTATTGACGTGGTTGGCTGTATTTGGATGCAGACGCCGCTGCAAACCCCGATCCAGACGCCCCTTCCAGATACAGGGATGTACAACATTCCCACTGGACCTTCAGACTATGCCCCATCCCCGATCAGTGATGTGCGGAATGGAATGGCCATGAATGGGTCTGATCCGAAGACTGGTCGCCCGAGTCCCTACATGGTAGAGTCAAATTGGATTTGTTACCCCCTTAGCTTGGCTTTGATGTTGGAATTTATTATTATTACTTTGCAGCCGCCACCCTCTCCCTGGATGACTCAGAGGCCACTCGGCGTTGATGTGAATGTTGGTATGTGTTTTTGTTATGCGCATCTTTTGCTCTTAGATCTCAGCATTCAATTGCAGTTAGCCTGATTGGGGAAATATTGACTGGGTGGCAGTAATGATTTAGTAAACTTTGATTGATGTGCAGCTTATGTGGAGAACCGTGAGGACCCAGATAGGACAGGACAACCTTCGCAACTAACTAAGGTAAAAACAAGATGGCCTCTCACTTTCAGTTCCGGATATTATGTTGTGACTATGGTTTATTTGTTGCTAGCATTTTTTTTGTAAGCAGTATCTCTATGATTATAGTAATCAAATAATATTTCGTGGGCACTCCAGTCATCCAGTGTTCTAAATTTCAGTAGTAACTGGCTATTTAGTACTGTTTTATGTGGTAATCTTGTTCCGAAAGGATTCCTTGGATCTTTGATTCAATACCATATCCTTCTGATGTTACTTGGAATTTTTTGGCCAGTGACTGACCCAAGACAATTAAGCATTATATCATTAGTAAAATGTTATGCATATGTGTCTTCGATGACATCCTGATCTATTTTAGTTTGGTGCATTACCATTACATGCAAGGAATTGCTTATCCATGCAAGTAAAGCATTCATTCTGAATGAATAGTAGGGACATAGTCATCAAATATATTAAAGGAACATAAGTAAAATGTACTTGTAGATTTCAATTTTCGCGTTGTTCCACCTCTTATAGGGCGGTGATGGGCATTCTGAAATAAAGAGGATTCCTATTTTATATGTTTTCCTGCCTTAGTTACAGGAATTAAACTGTTTCTCAGGAGACAAAGCCACACATATTATCTATTTAAGCCAGACTACCTATACAGTAACTACCTAACTAGTGCAGAACCAACAACCAAGTAGGCACTAATTGCAACTTTGGATCTTTTCATTTGTATCTCTACTAATACTAAAGAATTGTATCTCTAGTAATACAAAAGAAGCTAATGATGGCAGTGACAAGTGTACGGTCTCTCTGCTACTGCACCTGGAGTTTCTGGGCTTTTATGTGGATAGATACATGCCAATATTTATGCATCTTCATATTATTTGAAGTAATTTCTTGATTTCTTCGAAATAATTGCACCTTTCCAAGTGTACAACTTGCCTCATATTTCTTCAAAATCTGTTGTATTGCACCTAATTCGCTGCTTTCATCAAACTCAAATCTCCTGGCTTTTCAGGTTCTCACTAATTTGACCATTAGCTTAATTGAAATACTTGATTCTACTATATTCGAATGAAGTTATTTAATTTATTTCATATTGTAGGACTTTCTAATGATGTCCTCTGGGAAACGCAAGAGGGACGAATATCCTGGTCAGCTCCCTTCTGGTTCTTTTGTGCCACAACAAGACGGAAGTGCAGATCAGATGGTAGAATTTGTTGTCTCAAAGGTACTCTAGTCTATGAAAGTGCAGTTCACTAACTATTTATTTGCACTTTAATCTCATAAGTATGCGTGGTAGCGCTTAGTAGAGCTGTTCAAAGATACCATTGTGGATTTGGTCCCTATCTGACACTTAGGCCTTGTTGGGCCTTGTTGAAAAGGGATGGTTTGTGTTTGCATCCTAACTCCTTAATGGTTCACGGAACACAGTCTGCAATAATTGGAGCAATGCAGTTGTTATATATGTCACTGGGTTTACAACTACAAGCTACATGAATCATACTCCCTCCATTTTTTAATATAAGATGCTTATGACAAGCTAATCAGTTAGTGACTACTTAAGTTATCCTAAAGGCCATATATTTACAAAAACGGAGGGAGTACAACTTATGGTTAAAAGATAGAGAATTGCTTGTTTAGAACTACTTCCTCTGTCCCATAATATAGCAACGTAGGAGGGGTCAAATCCCTTCCTAGGTTGCTATATTATGGGATGGAGGGAGTAAGTTCTTTAAAACCGTTGCTTGTTTGTAGACTTCATCATCTATATGTGCACCATTTGTAATTTTGAATATCTATGCATGAGAAGAAATTAAGATTTGAGAATGTACGTGTGATCGAGTTCAGACCCATTCTCTAATCTTATGAATGCATCATTTGTTAATTATTTCCATGTCCTTATAAACAGTTTAATTTTTTCCATAAAAAATGTTTCAAATTGCCTCTTTTAGTACCAAAGGCAATTGAATTCCTGATATGGCCAGATATCTCTTGACTCTCTGTACAGTGTTGGTATTTTGTTGTTATGCACAAGTGGGTGGCATTTGAAGCACCCCAAATCTGTGAACACTCATTTCATGTGTTATCAGTAATAGTTGGTGCACGTGTAACCCACATAGCAATAAATTATAACAAAATAGTGGCACACAGAGGAGGCATAGATGAGCAGTATCTGCACTGAGAGGGGCGGGATGATGTTGTGTAGTATCACTGGGTGTTTGGTGGGTGATGTTGTGAGCTAGGCAGTATGACTCAATTACTGGAAATATAATCGATGTTGAAATTATAATTGACAGAGAAGATAATATAAGGTATAAATTAAATGTATAGGAATGCATGCTTTTTATATTGGTTTAGATGATACAGCGCTAACATATGCGAGGGCTATCAGTTTCTTTTGTTTAACTTGCATTTTTTTTGTTAGACTGTCACTATCATGTTGATGCTATAGCTGAGTATAAACTAAGTGCTACATTTATTGATTGACTAATTTTAACTGTCTAGGCCTTTATATGAATTATATGTTCTCTGTGGCATGCATATATTACTATGTTGGCTACTACCTCCGTCTCAAAATATAATCACTTATGCCGTTTTTTGGAGAAATTAAGGTTGAGGAAATGGAGTGTTGTGATTGGTTGAGAGGAGAGGGTAGGTGGGAGGGATGGTTGTGATTGGTGGAGATGGGGTAGGTGGGTTTAGAGGTGGTTGTATTTTGAGACAAATTTGAATTGCTCAGGTAGTTATATTTTGAGACGGAGGGAATATATTACATGAAAAATATCCACATGTTTTAAACAGCCTGTAGCAAAAGCATACTGGCATACTTATTTTATTGTGGATAGCGCATTTGGTGGTATATTGAAACTACTGGCTCAACAACAGAACATTTTATTAAAATTCAAACATAAACCAAAATTCCTGTCGCAATATGCACAATATTTCCTATTATGAAAATCCACAAATTTGATATTCTCTTTCTTGTTTTTGAGTTATGTGCATAATAAAACATAACTTGATTTCATGCTCAATATGTGAATAGGAAATTGAAATATTGAAAATGTGCATATAGTGAAACACATACAGGAATCACAAGATAAAAATATTTATTGACACATTCTTGTTTGTAAACCTAAGAACTAACATTTTCCATGCATAAATTGTAGAACGGGAAGATTTACACCGAATGAATGAACCAATTAGACAAAAAAGGGTAAGTTGTACAAAACAATAATCAAGGATTCTGGCCACATGGTTAAATTGGCAGAGCATGTCATGGCATGTTATTTAGTAAATATGGATTTTGTGGGAAAATGATTTTTTTTAATGCTGATATTCACAAGTCTCTTTTTGCAAGAGAGTCACACTACTTGTTTCTTAGATAGCTTAATTGTGTGCCTAACTGATACTACCTCCGGACCACATTGTAAGAGGTTTTAGCCTCTTCATCTATCATCTAGATCCACTAACATATATATGAATCTAGACACATATATGAAGCATATACATTGATTTATGCATGAGTATATTAAACATAAGACACCTTACGATATGAATAGAGGAAGTATTTCATTAGTGTATAGGGGGTCAAACAAAAGATTTAGACTTGAATCAGCGTATGCCTAGATGAAAAATGAACTGGTGCTAGTTTAGCCAAAAGATTTAGACTTGAATCTAGTTGGTTATTCTAAATTTTGTGACAACATAATCAATGAAGCAATTAGGATCCACAGATGGAATTTTCTACAAGATTTTAAAAATTTTAGTGGCAATTTTGTAAGCCAATGAAGTAGAATTTGTACTTTATGTCCTCATTGGAGAACTCTTCATATTTGTGTTCTTGAACTTGCTCAAAATTGCCTTGAGCTCAAAAGTTAGTTTAGTGTTACGACAGTTGAACTTCATATTTCTCTTGTTTGTAAATGTTTGGATTCAACAAAATTTATGAAAGCCTTTTTTATGACAATGGGGATATATATTGAATATATGCAGCAAATTGCAATCCAGTTTTTATTCTTATCATTTCATCAATTAATTATTTAATCATATTCTTATCATGTTTACTATTTTACCAGTTACTGTTGACAAGTGCTTAATTAGATAATTTACACCAGGCTTATAATATTTCCAACCTGTTTGAGAAATCCTCATTCTCTTTTTTCTCCTTTCTTCAGGACAATGCACAACAACTTTGGAGTTCCATTGTGAACAAGCAAAGGGCATCTTCCACAAAAGAAACAATAATAGCTCCAACTATTCCTCAACAAGATGGGATACAGGATGATTACAATGATGTATACTTCGAATTCATCAATGGATTTATCTTATATCATTGAATTTTTCCAACTAACTGTTCTGTTTCTTTGTCAGCCATTTTACTTTCAAGGAGTTCCAACTGAAGACTACAATACCCCTGGAGAATCTTGTAAGTTTCTCATGAAACCATGGAATTTGATCTGTTTTAGAGAGAGTATTTTCAATTTTGCTGATTTTGCGCATTAATTTGTTCTGTAGCGGAATATCGAGCTCCCACACCGGCTGTTGGGACACCAAAACCAAGAAATGATGTAGGTGATGATGATGAACCTCCTCTTAATGAAGATGACGACGACGATGATGAATTAGATGATCTTGAGCAAGGGGATGACGAGCCTAACACACAGCATCTTGTCCTCGCACAATTTGACAAAGTAGTGATGCTTCTTTTTGTTTAATACAACCTCCGTCTCAGAATATAGCTTTGCTTTTAGCCATATTATGGCTCAGTGGATTAGGTTGTACTCTATTTTGTCTCATGCTTTATCTCTTTGTTTGGTTTACACAGGTGACAAGGACAAAGAATCGCTGGAAATGCACTTTGAAGGATGGAATCATGCATTTGAATGGCCGAGATGTTCTATTCAACAAGGTAGTCAACATGATCTTTTGATCAAACTTGTGAAAATGCCCTTGTTTTGTACCTTCTTTTTTTATCTACTTTGATATGGTTGAACAGTGCTGTAAAGGGAGGCATATTTATTCTGTTTTTAAATAGGGGATCATGTTGTACTTTCAGTACTCATGAACTTAATTTTTTTTATTATTTTGCCACATAGTTAAACTAAAAGTTGGACTGAAATTAAGTGCATCAATCAGACTTAAATTGAAAAAGGCAGCTTATAATTTTTTGGATAATAGTGCATGCATTATCCAAAATTTTGTTTTACTCTCAGTATGCTCATGATGAAACTTCAAATTTGTTCTATGATAATTTACTCTGATAGACACCATCCATCTGGTTGCTCTTGCACTTGGTGTCCTTGGTGCTTGCATTAACATGATGATCAAAACTATTTCTTGTAATTTGAAAGTATCTGATGCTTGAATTGTTTGTAGAACATTTAGCTCACTGCTCACAAAATGATCAATTTTCATAACTTCTGCACCTTGACTTTGCTAAATTAAATTATCTTCAATTTTTTTTTTGACTTGACTACCACCGCGCCCCCAACAAAATCATGACAAACTACCTGTTCTGCTTGGAAAGCTGTAGTGAACTCTTCAACTTGGTGCTCCGATAATTGACATGCATGTATACTATGATATTGCAGGCTACAGGCGAGTTTGATTTTTGAATTTTGTGACAAAGGAGCTATTTTAGAAGCTGCTGTATCGACATATCTTTGTCTTTGACATAAGAGTGGGGGAATGACAAAAGCGCTGGTGGGGTGGGGTGGGTGGGTTTGTTCCTGTGGAGGCTTGCTCCACCCAACAGTGGGTTTGTTTACCATTACTGTTATCGTTGTAAAAATGCACAGTTGGGACTGTTGTAGACATTTTCCTGAGATGGCATCTTAAAGTTGGCGGAGTATTTACCTTATCCGATTTATGTTATCTGTTTCACTTTCTGTAAGATAGTTTAAAAGAAGATTTAGTTTGCAGTAAATGTTGACTTGGTAGGAAATCGTGATTGAAATAAGCCCCGTTTGAATCCAACTAGGGGAGTTTGGATTATTTCGGACACGTAAAACGAGAAATATTATTAGTTAATGATTAATTAAGTATTAGCAACTGCAAACTTTATAAATAGATTTATTTGACTTTTTAAAAGAAGTTTCATATAAAAAGTTTTTTTTAAAAATAAACCGTTTGATGGCTTGGAAAGCGTGTCCGCAATAATCCGGTAATAATCTGAAATAAGCTGAAATAATTCAAAAGCGATGATTCGATACGGGACGGAGGTAATAGCTGTAGCGAGTAGGCGGCCTGGGCTGCAGAGGATTGGCTTACGTCCCCAGGTGGCTGTTAAAGACGTGTCCAGACATAGTTCTCGTGTAATTTTTTTTTTCATCTGCCTTTATATGAAAAGTTCTGATTTTTTTTAAATTATCTTATTTCCTTCTTTGATAGAGCATTCACATTCGGTTGATGACCTTGACGTGTGGGCTCAGCTACCTTTACCGACGGTAGAAATTTATAGGCCAACTGTGAAAAGAAAAATTTGGGGCTATCGAAAATACTCCAGTTTTAAGTAGTGCGATGTACGTATGCACATTTGCACTGAGAACTTATTCCTTTGATCAATTCTTATTAGGTGTCCATATAATGAATTATTCGGAACCAGTATGTCCCATGGAACAAGACGGACAGCGTTACACAATTTAATTATTCATACGAAGCTACGCATGGGCCGGCCGGCACATGGAGCATGCACGAGGGCACGCAGAGGTCTAGCCGGTCCTAGGGACCTCAACAACGATGCCGGCGTCGTTGACGAAGACACGGACACGCTTTTCGTTGAAGTCGGTGATTCCGGGGGAGCCGACGGGCGCCACGATGACGTGTACGTCCGGCCGGTCACGCAGGATCGTCCGCTTCGCCTCCTCCGCCGGCAAGCCCACCACCTCCGGCCACGACGACTTCTCGCTGCTCATTCTTGATCGCAGAGTTATCCACACAACCTGCAGAGACCAAAACTGATTGATTAATTCATCAGTCGAGATTCGATAAGATGACCAGTCTGTGGGAACAAGTAGAAGATTAAATCTAGGCACTATTCCGTAGATAATAGATATGTGGTATATCTAACCTGTTGTTGGTTTGCTTCTGTTGCTTCTTGGCTTCTTGCTTTGGGTGCTTTGATGTGTAGGTTGGATATATGGTCCTATTTATATAGGTTGGTTGGTGACTTAGAGAGGTCATGGTATTGGTATGCATGGGAACATTAAGACGGATGTACACCAAGCTTGTCTGACTTTGAGATCGGTGCTCTGACCGTGCGATCCTTTGGCCGGTACGTTTTGCCTATAGGCAAGGCCCTTTTTTTTGTCTTGCCTAGCTAGTGTTGTCTGCATGTGAATTGTCATCCCATCGAGTCTCGTCGACGGCCTTAATGCGTACATATTGGACCGACTCCGTCTGCATGTCCTGCCAGGGATATATACGTACATACACAAACGTGGCAGGTATTTGTCGATCGATAAGATCAAAATCAACTACTACATCTGTTTCCGATTACTTGTCAGCTATCAATGTTGACTATAATCATTTTAGCTTTGACTGTAAATAATTTTTAAATGGTTATATAATATCATATCATTATATGACGCAACACAGTTTGATAACATAAAATATTTTCAAGCGTTCATAAATTTTAATGCAAAAAATAACTTTTTCTCTATGATTGCTACCTCCTCTTATAGGTATACATGCAGGTGGTACTCCCCCCGTCCCAAATTATAGAGTGTAATTTGACTCGTTAGAACAAAAGTTTGACCAAAAATTTCTCTATCAAAAATTATTTTTATGACACAAAATCTATATCATTAGATTCATATTTGAAAATACTATATTATGATTATGTTTTCTCGGCGTACAATATTATATCTTGATAGAAAAATTATGGGTCAAACCCTTGTTCTAATAAAACGAAATAGGCCCTATAATTTGAGACGGAGGGAGTATAATGTATTACTTTCTTGGTCTCAAAATGCAGTTATCTGTATTAAATATATTAAGGAAGTAGCTGAATTAAATGTATATGAAGGTAATTGGTTGAGATGAGAGTATATATACACGGAGAAAATTAAATGCGTGAGGACTGCGACTGGCTAGTTGATATACGGAAGAGCAGGCCAAATAATAGCTTTTTGTTAATTAGGACAATATTAGCTTGAAAGATAGATATATTTAATTTAAGGTCGAGTAGAAAATAAAATTTGACTTTTATACAGTGTATATGTATCTAGTGTAAAATATTTTTGACCTCTTGTTTTTTTTTTTTTTGGAAACGTGGTGTCATAATATTATAGCTAATCCAATACTCTTCGTAGTAGCTACTCTACGAGCAAAGAAATGCCCGTACCACATACACGCTACCATGTACGGAGTACGGACGCGGACTAGTCAGTTTTCCATTGCTTGAAGCCATGAACGTCTCGTCTTGGATAAACTGGATAAGCATAGAAGTACTTGAATGCAAACGAGTGTTGTTGGTCAGACGTTCGAACAATGTGGTTGGTTGGTCAGAAGTTGGAACAGGGTGGGGAGATAAATCTCATGCTTGCGTATCGTGTTTTTTTTTTCTATTTCTTCATAGGCTAGCTAGTTCGGTACGTACATTTTGATCATGCAATTAGTTCTTAATCTAATACCTATAGTATAGCTAGTTAATTACTATCTCCGTCCTTAAATATTTGACGCCGTTGACTTTTTACACACTTTTGACCATTCGTCTTATTAAAAAACTTTTATGAAATATATATAGTTATATGTGTGGATAAAAATTTATTTAACAATAAATCAAACAAACCAGCTAGCGGAGCCGATTTGGGTAGATATAGGGTAAAAGCCCGTCTCACCGGTAGCACGGAAGGTTTACAAAACAAACCTACAAAGGATTTCATACTCTCGCAGCGAAGGCAGGGTGATTTACGGTGGAAATCGACGAAGCAAGACGAACTAGGGCTAAAACTAGACAAAAGATAGAAGTTGAAAGTAAAACGTGTGATTTTAATTGACTTGTAGATTGTTCTATTGTGTTGTTGTTAATTGAACCCGCCTTATTCCTGGTAAAGGGGTTGGTCTTGCCTATGCTAGGTATCTCCCATGTCCTGGGACGAATTGGAATCAATTAGAACTCAAAACTCCCAATATACACAAAAGGAAACCCGAAACTTCTAGTTAACTCTACTCCGGTCCCGACGGTTTGACTGGCGTTATAGCCGTATAGGGCCCATCGGACTGGGTTGCTGGTGTGGCCGCCATGCATGGCACAGTCAAACCAGTTGTGTCCATTTTGGGCACAGGCCTCTGTACGTGTTCCGTGTGACCGGCTTGGGGCCTAGTCTGACCGACCTCTCGGGGAAATCCCAGGCTTCTCCAAATTGGCTTCTGAATATGATCCTCCTTCCATATAGCCAAATTTGGATGACAACATGTGGTGTGTTTTTTCTTTTCGTGATTGTAGCGCTTCTTGGACCGTAATTAGCTTTTGTCCTCCTTTTAAAAAAGATATGTATATTTTTTTCTACAGACAGGAGTATCAAAACACAACTACATCGTATATTTTTTTTTCTGAGGGTACGGGTATGAGCTCTACCATTCAATATAAGTATACCATTCAATATAAGTAGAGAAAAGAATCCAAAATAGTGACTGCACACAAAGGTTTACATGCATGGTAGTGAGCCAGTAACAAGTTGACTTCATGTAAAAAAAAAATCCACAACTCGACTTGGGTGTGGGTACGCCCAGCTCAAGTCCAAGAACAAGAAAGGCCCCATAGCGGGACAGTGTGGGTACGGCCGGCTCAAGTCCAAGAACAAGAAAGCCCCATATCGGGACTAATATGATGCTAAGGCTAATTCTCTCGCTACATAGAACCGTGACTAATACACATTGGTAACGGGCCTAGATCAATAACCGTCACCAACTAGGACACATCGGTCATGAATCACAAGAGTAGAACTGCGACAACGGTTATCTATCACGGTTCACAGTGTACGGCCCGTGACCAATATTGGCACATGGTAACGGTTAATAACTTCACGCCGTCACGACTGTCATTTGTCAGGATGACGTATTTGTGAATATCACCCTGGGATCATTGACATCTATCACGATTCAGAACTACAAACCATTAGAAATGAATGTAATTGGTAAATGGGATAGTCGTCCGTGACAGATGTCTCTTGGCATTAGTAACCCTTTTTCCATCATGGGTCTGAATCCAATTACTGATTAGGGTTTTGGCCTATGACAGACGAGGGGTATCAACTGGTGTATGTTGCCCTGTCACTCTTCCATAGGCTTAGATCGTATATTGAGGCAGTTAACGAAACCAAACTGTTAGAGTGGCAAATGACAACAGGATTAGCAGGAAGTGTGTGGTCAGCCAGCCAGGCGATTTTATCAGGATTTCTTTTGAGGGGAAAGGGAAATATATTACCGGTAATGTCCTCACAAATGAGCTGTCAGATTATGTTGCATCCAGAACCAGACGCCAAACTGAAGAGATGGACTCACATCGAGCCGCTTACATTAATTTGGATCTAAAAGATATATACGAACGATATTGCACGTTTTATTGCCTTGATTGCGAGCTAGCCTGTCTTGGGGACCTGCGCGACGGTGCCGGAGACGTCGACGAAGACGCGGACGCGCTTGGGGTTGACCTCGGTGGTGACGAAGGAACCGACGCGCAGTACGACGACGTGGACATCCGGCCGGTCGTTGAGGATGATCTGCTTCGCTGCCTGGGACGGCAGCCCCACCACCTCCGGCCACGACGATTTGCCGCCGCTACTCATTCCTGCACAATTATTCTGTATTTTTATTTAGCTGTTATGCTGAACCTGCTAGCTCTTTAGCTTGTAATTTGTGCGGATGTTATATATATAGATATCAAATACGATAGTAGCAGATAATTACTGATTTTGAGATAGATCGGGAGAGATGGACATTGGGGGCGGCCGGCGCGCGGCCGGCCATTATATGGTACAATGACCAAGTCCGGCCGTTCCATTTGCAGGCACAGCATGATGACAGGTGCGGCCGGCTTAATTTGGGTGTCGATCAATTAAATGAGAGTTCGAGATGTGGTAAGACTTGTAAAGAAAAATTCCATACAAACGGACGCGTTTGGCACGGCATGCTTGTACGTTTACTTTACCAGTGACATATAGATGCGTATGTTTAAAACAGGAGCCCGGTTGGCGCGGTCGCCTCCTGCTCGGGTGACGCGGGCGGCGACGCCACCACCATTCTCCTTCGTCCGCCTCGCCACTGCAGCGGGTGTTGGTATTTCTTATAATATTAATCATGCAAGAATCTGCAAGCGCATGGAATATCATTATAACGCTTTATGTTCAAGTATTAAAGAGTATCAAACACAATGAACTTGTGTATAATCTGAGAACATGTTTCGTCAAATGACAACAACTAAATTTGTAGGCGAAAGATAGAGATGATTGTATGGGTTAGGTAAAACTCTATCACCTGTTTTGGTCACTGGCTCTTCCCTGTGTATAATCTGGTCTATCACCTGTTTTGAATGTAGAGGTAGAATTCTATCACCAGAATTCAGGGTTGTCAACACCTGTCATCTATCTCTACAACCCATAGAGTACACAACAAACAAATGTATCTTCTAATCTAGACATTGTGTCTACATTATCCATTACTACTTTAGCCTCGACCAAGAACTTTCTTTTTTACCCAGAGTCTTTGTACAGAGCACACTATATAAATACCAAGCAATAAATCCATAATAAAAAGAATATATCTTACTTACACAATAAACTTAATTACCCAAAGAAAATCACGAAAACTTTCTGTGATACAAGAAGTATCCGTGACGGTACAAGAATGGAGTGATTGCCCACAAGGGCCACAACGTTGGCACTCCTTTGGAGCTTTCCCTCTCTCTCCACATTTCTAAACAGTACTACAGTGTGGCCACCGTGCCTTGGGCCGGCCTAGAAAAGCACGGCCCAAATCCCAGCTCTAGACCCTAGGAAGTGGGAGATCTCCAAATGAGCTGTGTATGTGAGTGAAGTGCATTTCCTTCATTAGTAGAGCCCAGTGATGGTTGTAGATCGGTAGTTAAGCTGGTAATCACCCTAAACCGTTATTAGGGTCTAATCGGGAGGCTAGTACTTCAGCGGACCCTGGATTACATTTCTCGCCACCATTTTTCTTCATGAGGCTGACATGTGGCCCTCTAAGGCGGTGCGTGGTGACTTGCCCCAAAATGAGATAGTTTTCACTGAATTGTGGGCTCTTCAATCCGTGTACTCGCGCCTGATTGACCAAAGCAGAGTTCTTCATATGATTGGTGTGTTTTCACCGATCAAGTTGGACAGCTATAAAATTATATAAATGTAGCATGACACAAGTGAACAATTATATTAAAATTATATCCTTTCAGAATTTCGAAATGACCATATTATAGAAAATGTTGGAAAGACTATGGAGAACCAAAATTCATCTCAATCGGACTTAAAATAAACTTCTACTAAATTTTTAGATTAATACATGCGGGACTTTAGGTAGTCCACGTGAAAAAAAAGGAAAAATTCCAATTTTAATGAGAAAAGGACAGTTCCACATATTATGCACGAGAAACGAGGTAGACCATTAGTGTGTGATTAATTAAGTATTAACTATTGCAAACTTGAAAAATAGAATTGTTTGATTTTTTTTAAGAAACTTTTATATAGAAAGTTTTTGCACAAAATATACCGTTAAGTAGTTTGGGAAGCGTGCTCACGGGTAATGAGATAAAATTTTCAGCTGATTAGCTGTTTAGAACGGGGCCTAAATGAGAAAATCTAAGAAATGTCATTGACAAACGCCTAAGTCTCAAAAATGCCACTGACAAATGCAAAATGCAAGTTCCCGGAGTTGTCATCGTATAAGCGACTTTGTGCCAAGAAATTAATGTCATCACTGTTAGGATTGTATTAGCATTTCTCCGTTGCGTTATACAATGAACAGTAAATTTAATAACTCAGGGTGGATGGATAATGCAATGTTCCATCCCGTGCCATTAAACATTGTTTCGTATATAGCATTTATCGGAGAAATGATATTGAAACTCTAACAACGATGGCATTTCTAGGACAAAGTCGCTTGTACGTTCGTATTTCTTGAAACTTGCATTTGTCGATGGTATTTTCGGGACTTTAGTTCTTTGTCAATGATATTTCTTAGATTTTCTTTTACATCATATATACTACTAGCATATACTAGCGGTGGTGTTGAGTACCGTAAAAGTCCTCCATATACAGAGTGTCATTGATGTCAATAGAGTATTCATTGATGTATTGTAGGACGGTACTTAGAGCATCTCCAGCAAAGACCTCAACAAGGCCCCTAAACAGTTTTCGGTGCTTGAGGCAAAAAAAGTCTGAAGGTCCAACAAGACCTCTAGAGCCCCTAAAATAGGAAGACACTCAAATTCTTCTCTTCAGCCTCTAGGGTCGGCCACATCCTCATTCTTTTCGACGCGGATGAAAATTCGCCGATCGGGCTCTTCTTTTCCGGTGCCGTCACCGCCATCTCCGATCAAACTGCACGGGCGGATCTGCTCCTGCCCACGCCTCCTTGAAGTTCCCTTGCAGATCTCTCCGTAGGTGAGCTATTCTCCAATTTTCGATCCTCTCTCCATGCATCATACTTCCGCTGCCGCATTTGAGAAAATCTGCCAGCCTGCCCGCATGCACACGCCTCGCCGCATGTGAGAAACGGCCATCCCTTGGCTCGTTGCGGCAGCAACCTCCAATCATCCCTGCACAAGCCTGTTGATTCATTGTTTGCATTTGCAAAGACTCATACTGATTTACTACTTGACGCTGACTCCATGTGTTGTGGTGTTGATTTTTTTTTTTTGGGTTAATTTGGTGTACTGCGTTGGCAAGTTGGTGTCTTTGGAGTTGGTACAAGGAAGTAGGGGATTTTAGACAGCACATGCATATTTATAATTAGTATTGTGCACAACCTTTACTATTAAAGCCTACGCAGCCTTTGTTTAATTGAATAGCTAATGTACAACACATACTATAGACTGCGATGTGCAGACCATTAATTTAATTATACAGTAATGTGCACAGCATTTATTTAGCTTGCAAGTTGCAATGGCCAACAGAGCCAATTTCTTTGTGAACATGTTTTAATTGTCTCTTCATTAGTTCTTATTATGTCAATGATTTATTAAAGATGGACTTATCCGATGATGATAATCTCTTTGATCAATGGTGGGAGCAACAGGAGGAGTCTGACGATGATGACTACAATATTGCAGCCACTTTTCTCGGGGACATAGACAATGAGAGAACTAAAAGGACCAAGCGTTTTGGTTCAGTTCCAAGTCGTCAGCTAGTTCCCAAGGACAGATTTGCAGGTAATTTACGCATAGTGGTCGATTACTTTGCAGATCCTCCTGTATACAATGCAAAGTTATTTAGGAGGAGATTCAGGATGTCAACAAAGCTCTTCTTGCGCATCATGGCTAGTGTGGAGGATCACGATGACTACTTTAGGAAGAAACCAAATGCAGCGGGCCTTCTCGGTGCCACTGCATTGCAGAAGGTATTTGGCTCATTTTGCATGCTTGCATATGATGTTCTGGCTAATAGCCTTGATGAAATTGTGAGGATCTCAGAGAACACCATGACAGAAGCTTTCAAGCACTTTATCAAGGTTCTTTGGTGATCGATACTTGAGGGCACCAGCTGCTAGTGACACTGCAAGGCTATTGGCTATTTACACTCCAAGAGGGTTCCCAGGTATGTTTGGTTGCATTGACTGCATGATTGGAGAAGGAAAAATTGTCCAATAGGTTGGAAAGGGCACTACTCAGAGTATGTAGATGGGCCAATGATGATTCTTGAAGCTGTTGCATCCAAAGATCTATGGATTTGGCATTCTTTTTTTTTGTCTACCAGGTTCTCTCAACGATATCAATGTCCTACAGAGATCACCACTCTTCCAAAGGTATACTTCTAGGACAACTCCGAAGGTGGAGTTTATGGTGAATGGTACGAAGTATAACATGGGGTACTATCTTGCTGATGGCATATATCCTTGTTGGGCTACTTTTGTTAAGAGTATTCAAAGTCCTCAAGGTAACAAGAGAGTCCATACTTTTGTTAAGAGTATTCAAAGTCCTCAAGGTAACAAGAGAGTCCATTTCACAAGAGTTCAAGGAGTGAGAAAGGATGTTGAGAGAGCATTTGGTGTTCTACAATGTCGCTTTGCAATGGTGAGGGGTCCTGCTAGATTTTGGGATAGAGAGACACTCTGGTACATAATGACAGCTTGTGTGATCATGCATAATATGATTATTGAGAGTGAGCGACACAAAGATGAGAACTTTGACTATGACCAGGAGGATGGCGAGGAGCTGAGGGAGGAGAACTACAAACATCGTAATCCACTTCTGTTAGAGGAGTTTCTAAAGATACACAATGATATTGAAAACAAGCAAGTGCATGAGCAATTTCTTGATGATCTTATTGGGCATTTGTGGGGGCTTCATGGTGGTCGTGGTACTTGTAGTGCTCGTGGTGCTCATGATGCTCGGTAGCTTGTTTAATTGCATTTTCTATGAGCTATATGGTGTCCTAAACACGTGCTTGTAAGATATGTCATTTATTGCTCGAAATTTTTGAATCATGGTATTTGAAATTATAAATTACAATATGGTTGAATTCCGCAAGTCGGAAATATTTCTATTTGAGTTGCTTGGTGTTAAACTAGATGTAAACATAAAGTGTAGGCTACAATAGAATAGAAAATAAAATAGGGACTAAGAAATGAAATAAGAGTTGTTGCTGGAGTTCAGTACAATTTCTGGGTCCTCGTAGAGTAGGGGGCAGCCCCCATATCTCATTTGGGTGTTGCAAAGACAAAATGGCACTAGTACCATGCGAGACATTTAAGACGGGTTGGTATGGCTCAGCGGAAAGAGTGTTTACCATGTTTTTGCCCAGCCTGCACTTTTTGGGGAACTCCTGTTACGGTTAAACCTCCAACACCTTCAGTTCTGAACCAATTTCAAACCTCTTATGACCACCTATTCTGAAGCTTCAATTTATTGTATTCAGTGTTTTCTTTAGCACTGTTATTCAGCAAGCTCATCCCCAATGAAGTTTTAGAGATGCTACTAATATTGACTCCTTGAAATGAAGACGGGGCAATGAGTTTGACCAGGATCGCTGAGCCCAATCAATTCATAAGGGATTTTTGCATATAAAGCTATATTTGATGGTTCTCCTGCAATCTCACAAGCAATTTGCATTTCTTGACCTGAATTTTGAATATATTTGGCTGCTCCTGATGAACTGACAATGTGTTGAGTAGAAGAAGTGCGGGAACTAATTGTTAGTGATATGCCAAAGAGACAATCATAGAGATGATTGTATCACCAACTATGTTTATGGACGTTATGTATAAAGAGTTATTCTGTTTCTTGAAATAGTTAATTTACTATTATCGTAGTTTTGTAACACTTAAGATAAGTCATGACTGATTATATGCTGTAGATGTACTTCTCTGATCCTTACCATCACATATTCAGGAAGCTGGTAAGTAAATGTCTCATGTAAGGGCTATCTATTGATCCGGAATATATAGTTCCTTGACTGAGATTTAAGTAGCTAGATTTCCCTATATCTAAGCTTTTTGAAACTATATGTTATTAAATTAATTAAGCATTTTCTACTCGAGAAACCAACTTGAATGCTTGTAATTTAGGGTTAATTGTATTCATGCCAATGTAATGTTCTGATTTGAAAAAAGTAGTGAAACCAGTTGTATGCCATTAGAACTTTATAAAATTTAAATTGTGTCATCACCGTCATGTTTTCCATCCCCTCCATCGGCTTCTCCATCTTCTTTGACGACTTAGCAGCAGCTGCAACAACCTTGCAAGAAAAAAAAAAAGAAAAAGCTCACAGTTGCAATGAGCTGGCGAGCGGCTCCACGGCGGGCGTTGGACCAGCCGACCAGATCGGCGTGGGCTGGTTCCACTGCTTGGCGTGGAGGCGCACCTCGGCGTCGGAGCCCTCACCGACCCATGGACGCAGACGCCCTTCCTGTCGACGATGACAACTGCGTCGACCTCTCGCAGTCTGGGCGTTCCATTGTTTGGGTATGCCCAATGCTGCCGCGCTACTGCGTCACTGGGCACTGTCGGTGCCGTCACTGCTCAGCAGCCATAGCTACCTAGCTCTGCTCATCGAGATGTCGACACAGGGGCAGCAAGCAGGAAGCCAGGAACAACAACAGCTGCAAAGCAGGAGCAGCAAGACGAGTAGCTCCGGGCCTACTGTCACTACAGAGAAGAGTGATTGATTTCCACGGCAAAGATGCATGCTTTAATCCGCCATCTTGCTTGTGAGGAATGTGTACTGGAGAAATGGGGAAAAAAATCGAAAATCCAAGAGAAAACTACGGGATTGCTCTTGCTCAAGAAAGTAGGGGAGCTGATTGGAAATCTGACGAGGACATCCTCCACTATTACTCGCTGACAAAGTCGCAACACATAATCGTCAGTACAGTTGTAACATCTAGTATGGTTGTAGTCGGGTGACGACCGTGTGAGCCTCTGAATAATCCCACTTTGCTTATCTTGGGAGGAGGAAGCCACCTTAAAAGGGAGAGCCACCCTTCCCTTATCAGACTTTCTTTTAGGGCGATTGGGCATTTCCCCGAGTGGGTGCGCCGAAGTTGCAGTGCTAAGATTGCGGGATTCGGAGAATCAGGATCGGTATGTCGGGCTTTGGGCGTATGTTGCTAAAATTGCGGGATTCGGGGAATCTGGATCGGTGTGTTGGGCTTTTCGTCCAATTCTATCTGGGCCAGACTCATCATTTGGTATCAGAGTTGTGTCCTTATTAAGAAGGGGAGAATGATGAGGACATCCTCCACTATTACCCGCTGACAAAAACACAACACACAATCGTCGGTATGGTTGTAACATCTAGTATGGTTGTAGTCGGGCAGTGACTATGTGAGTCTCTGAATAATCCCACCTTACTTATCTTGGGAGGAGGAAACCACCTTAAAAGGGAGAGCCACCATTTTCTTATCAGACTAGTCTTTTAAATCGATTGGGCCTTTTCCCGAGTGGGTGCGCCGGAGTTGCGGTTCTAAGATTGCATAATTCAGGGAATCGGGATTGGTTTGTCGAGCTTTGGGCATATGGTGCTAAGATGGCGGGATTCGAGAAATCCGAATCGGTGTGTCGGGCTTTTCGTCCAATTCCATCTGGACCGGACTCATCAAAATTTGTAACTCCATATCGACAAGAATCCAAACATTTTTATACCTTCCTACCTTGTATGTTCTAAATTCCGGTTAAATTAGGAAAAAACTAGAAATTCAAAGATCCCGGCTGCAGCTGTGCCCCATGGCAGGCAGGAAAGGGGCGGAAGTCGCCGGTGCTGTCGCGAGCGAGCTGGGGGCCGAAGGGCGCGGGAGCCACCGGTGTTGTCGACAGCCCGCCCTGCTTCAATGAAGCTGGATCGAGGTAGCGACGATGATCTTCATCGACATCGGATGGGGGAAGAAGGAAGAGATGGGGGAACGGAGGACAAGAGGAGAACGACGGATTGGAAAAAAGATGACAAAGTAGATGGAAAAAGTGACGGCAGTGGCATGGTTCTAATTTTGATAAATAGCAGCGCCATCCACCCGATTTTATAAATAGTAACAATATTTTTCTAAACCAGCAAAGTTACAGTGACATGGAACCAATTAACCCTATAATTTACCCATGATACTTGACATTTCCTGCTGCATTGAAAATCTGGGATAGAGTTTCATATTGTAATCCTCATTTCTTTATAAAAAAATATGAACTTAATTAAATTAGGTTGGATATCCAATTATTGAGAGATTGCACCACGTGTTACCAAGACCCAGATCTTTACCTTATTTACACTTTGATTATACATCTAACTAGCCAAACAACCCGCGCATTCCTGCAGGAGCGCAAGATTAAATCATGGTGAAAGCACGTGTTATTGAAAGAAGTTTGCTTTTCACTCTTTGATATATTTTTTAAAAACTTTAATTTAGATATATTAATCAAATTTTAATATAGATACATTAATTATATGTAAATCCAGATTGTTAGGTTAATATACATCAGGTGTGAATTTTAAAACAATTTGTATAAATTTTGGCAGCGTAATAACTATAAAATTGGGCATATGGAGAATAACAGGAATGTATATATAAACAAACACAAATTTAGCAAATTCAAGAAAAATAAAAAATGGTTTTGAGAGATAAAACGGTCATCTTGATGCTATTCTATCTCCATTTTGACTATAAATGACAGAATATACCATCTAGTATCCATAGTAAATTACCATATTTCTAAAAAAACGTGTTTTAAGAGTGTTTTGTTGCAAAGACCATAGATTTTGGATGTTCTCTAACAAATTTTGTCTAGAATAATCAGGTGTTGAACGATCTAGGAAAGATCAAAGCTCATTCTAATGCAAAGTAATACCTCCTCTGTGAGACAACAAATCCTAATACATTGACGATGATACAAACTGCGCGAATACATTGCTAATCTCTCGTCCGATATTCTCGAAAAAAAAAAATCTCTCGTCCGAGCTATGGCTACATGGTCGCACGCTGTACATGCAGGTGGCAGGCTTAGCTGAAGCAAGAGATGAGCACGTGGAGCCGCCGCAGCTCACTTGTCAGGGCAACGCTGGGGCTTGGGAGCAGGGCAAGCAAAGAAGCAAAAGAGCAAGAGCAGCCAGCTCGATCGCTGACAAACGGGCCATACCGGTGAACAGTATAACAGTAGCATGATACGTGGCAGAGTCAAGCGCTCGCTGCCGTACATCTCTAGGAATAGAAGTTTTACAAGCTTCTGCCTAATTATTAGCCGCTAGCACGTAATTTGAAATCAATTTCTTCGTCTCACAATCGTAACTGACATAGTTAAACATTGTCTCCTGCCACCATTGATATAAACGTTTTTTCTCATCCCCATTTTCTCGTTATTAAAACATGGCTTTTGAGAACTATATTCATCGTAATCCATTTATGTGCAAAATATGAGAGATCATGCTTCCTCTCACAATAATCGGCAAATGCTACATGAAAGTAATTAATTAGTACTAATTAGTCGGTAAGGGCATACCCAATGGTAAATTTATGCCGTAAATAAATCTACGTGGAAGAGAGAGATTGAGGAGAGAGAAAGAAATTGTATATGTTATTTTGCAAACGGCTTAAGAGACAGCAGCTGTAAGTAATTTTACCATTGTAGCACAGCTGTCTCATACATGGTTTATTTTTTGTGTATAAATTGATCCTATTTTTAAGGACATACACTTTTATACATACAGCGTAACAGACAGCTTATTGTACACACTGTCTTATACATTGTCTCTAGATGACGTGGCAAAAATTACTTATAGTGTTTGTCTCAACCATTGAACATGCCCTAATGGCGCAACTTTCCTTGTTCCATTGGTGAATACTAAACATTTTTTACCGAGAAAAACTGAACCCCCGATTTTTTACCAAGAGTCTTCCTAAACAGATCCCAATACCAGTTTTTAGGAGTTTCTAGCAAAAATTAGACTCCAACAGTTCTCCCTAAAACAATCTTAAAAATAGAAAATCCCTTTTCCGGATATATCGTTACCTACATCTCGGGAATTCCATCGTCGCTCCCAATCGTTCGCGGGGGCCGCTGCTGCCGTCTGATTGTGTTCGCAGCCACACAGGAGGTAATCAAGGAAATGAGAAGGCAAGGTGGGCCCCATGGCCCCCACCTGTCAGGTGATTAAACGGGAGAGAGGAGGATTGAGAATGGTCTTCTGGTAGTCCAATTGCTTAGTTGGGAGCTAATTTTGGTTGTCTGTTGGAGGGGGGGGGGAGCTTTTTTACATCTCAAAAGACTGATTAGAGCTCCCAAAAAAGATATATTAGGGATGGAATTTAGTCCCTCTGTTGGTGATGCTCTAACCTTCCTCTTAAACCTCTAAATTGTTACCTGGCCCACTATTTTGGTACCTTATCGTAGGGTATCTTTCGATTGTAAACCACCAGATCCCAGTTAATTGACGGTTGTGTTGATTCCCAAGCACCGGAGTACCTAAAAATCCCGGGGGTTGCCCTGGGCATTCGTCAAATAGTAGTCAAAACATTTTTCTTGTGTTCTTTAGATATTTTTTCCTTGTGTTTTTTACTTTAATGTCTATATTAGATTTATATATTACACAACACATGCACACGCGCGCACACCACTACACATACGAAACTACACCCAACTCTCTTGCTAATGAACCTCCTTGTGCATGCTAAAATAGACACAAACCAATGATATATCCCTAATTTCACTAATTTCCTGTTGAAAGCTCATATGCACATGCCTACTATTCATAGGCATTGGAATTTTGAACTGTTGTCTTGCAGCCACGACAATATCACCGTGCTACTGACGCTTCCTCCTTAGTGTAGGTACTATCTTTTTAGAATTTTTACGGTTTAACAAATGATACCTAAAAATACCAAAACACAATCTAAACGTTTATTTTGGTACCTTAAGATACCGGTATGATGAATAAATGGTTAGATTTTATCTTAGTACCTCGGTACCTCGAGGTATTATTTTGTTGGATCGTAAAAAAAACTAATTTTTTATTTCGTTAATACATGTTATACCAATTGATTTAAAATTGTTTTAAATCCAAAATTTTAGATTGTTGTCTTGCACCCACAATAACATCACCACTCTATCAGTGCTTCATCGATAGTGTCCTTATCGGAATAGTCATGCAAAGCTACTACTTATTTATTTATTTAATATATGTTATACAAACTGATTTGGAATTATTGTAAACCTAGAATTTCAGATTCAAAATTAATCACGTCTACCTAAGACATGTGTGTAGTGTTAATATAATCATAACATGTTACATATTAGGGTTGTTTTGTCTATCTCATCATGTAGAACCTAACAAAGCAAAAAGATTACAAATTAATTTACAGGCTTGTCATATGTAATCATTTAAAATTTTCGGGTTGTAATTGAAAAATATCAATGTGTAATTATTAGAAAGTAAAGGGATCTTTGTGTAAATATATCTTGCAGCATTGTGTGCTCCTAGTTGAATGTGTGCTGCGGTAACCGACTGGGGATGAAGCTATGGGGCTAGGATGGCGTAGTGGGTGATCCAACGGTACATATAGTTGTGAACACTGCAACAGTGCCCAGACGCGTGGCTGAGTTTGGATGAGATGGCCGTACATCTCTAGGAATTGATTTGGAATTATTTTAAACTTAGAATTTTAGATTCAAAATTAATCATGTCTACCTAAGATGTGTGTGTAGTGTTAATATAATCATAACATGTTACATATTAGGGTTGTTTTGTCTATCTCGTCATGTAGAACCTAACAAAGCAAAAAGATTACAAATTAATTTATAGGCTTGTCATATGTAATCATTTAAAGTTTTCGGGTTGTAATTGAAAAATATCATTGTGTAATTATTAGGAAGTAAAGGGAATCTTTGTGTAAATATATCTTGCAGCATTGTGTGCTGCTAGTTGAATGTGAGCTGCAGTAGCCGACTGTGGATGAAGCTATGGGGCTAGGATGGCGTAGTGGGTGATCCAACGGCACAGATAGTTGTGAACAGTGCAACAGTGCCTAGATGCGTGGCTGAGTTTGGATGGCCGTACTTCTCTAGGAATTTAGATATAGGTAGATTGGATTAGTAGCTACTATTTTTATTTAATTTGTGTACAGTTGATACAACAGTTGAGGTTTGTGGCAAGTGTGTGTCCCGATGTGTTTTATTCAAACTCTTAGGCTCAAAATACCTTATATATATCTAGCTATACTCTCATGTTGCTTTCGTTATAGCATTGCATGTCAAGAAGCATTATGTTACGTCCACAACAACTAGTTTATACTAAAAACCCTTTCTTGTCTCTTGCTCAGGATGTCCAAGGTGAACACACATCCACTCTAGATGAAAAGGTGCATGTTGCAGACATGCACTTTTGTTGGGATATCCATATCCATTCTAAAGCAGAGATTCAAGGTTCTTGTGAGACTGAAAGACCCATCATACAAAGCCATGTATGGAAGCTGCGATTCTGATCAAATGATTGGAGAAGGGGATTCACAATATAAACGTGCTAGACTTCCTCACCTGAAAGAGTCGATAACTTCTTTGATGCCACTGAATCCAACCATGTGAAGTTTTGTAAACAAACAAGTGCTGATGGAAACACCAAATCCAAGTCAGAAGTGAGCAGATATGTCATTGCAGGTTTATTAGGGAAAGGGTGTTGCTGCGGTAATAATATTTACAATTAATCTGATATGTTTTAAGAGAGAAGCGTGATAATTTGAATAAGATATATTTTTTTGATGCAAATGATAAGATCATTTAAGGACTTAAAATAATTAATATTAAGATGATATGGCTTGATGAGCAAAGAGACACTTTGAGAACTATGTATGCATGTGTGTGTGTGATGAAAACTAATTAAAATGAAGTGATATGGCAATATAAGATAAGAGAAAGAAGCAAGACAATTAGGACCATAGATTGAACATCCAATGACTAAAAACACTTGAGATGATATGGCTTAATAAGAGAAGAATCCCTGCAAAAAAAATAAGAGAAGAAAGAAATAGCATTAACTACACTTAGGATGGATCAACTATATAGTATATAAAGATTCCCAACAAATCTTAATACCATAAAAGGAAAAAAGAAGGGTCTTTATTCTCTAGAAAAGTTATATTATTTTATTTATGAGAATTGATACATTTGTCAGCTTATTAAAAACGGCCTCAGAAAAATTATACTCAGATTCAATAGTCGCCAGTTATCTTGTATTTTATCAAATCAGAGTCTTGTAGGATTACTTTAAGATTCACGCAACAAATATAAAAGTTTTCCATTCTCTCTCTTCCCATCTCCACAAAGACCACACTGCCACCCTTTCCCCAAAATGACCCGAACACACCAACATGCAGGCGTCGTCTCACTATTGTATACTACTTGTTCCATTTCCTCTCCAAGCTACTTCTACTACCCCCATCTCACTATTGCCCTTAACTTTAGTGAGAATCCCCCAACCCGATATTCCTACCTCAATTTTAACTAATTCTGCCATCATATCAGCCTCCCCCCCATCCCCTCTCGCTCCAACGGCACTCCTCGCCACCCACATGAGGTGACCATCAACCTCCTCTCATACGGTAGGGCAGTGACCACATGGTATGTCTGCCACCCCATGGTAGGGTTATTTTACAAGGACATGGGCTTTCTCATAAATAATTGTAACAATGTACTTCAGAAGTTTGGACTTAGTGCTACAATAATGATTTTGGCATTTTGTGAAGCATTTAGTGCATCTAGCATCCACTCCAGCTGGATAATATTTGTGAAACAAAATTTAAAATAGTGGCAATACAAAATTATCTAATCAATGGAAACCATTCCTTTTAATAATGCCACAGCAACGTTAGACAACTATAGACATGTTTCAGCAGCTGTTACCTGTTAATATTAGGTAAACCTTCCTCATAAACACAAATATGGCATGCATTACCATAAGAGAGAGGTCATTTACTGTATGAAGTATTTTGTTAAACTAATTATCACGACATTTTGGCAATAGTAAATTGATGCAAGCTAACTACTGGATCCTATGCCAAAATGCAAGCTGACTACTGGTCCTATGCCAATGAAATCAAATACATAAATGCAACCTAATTACTGGATCCTATGCCAATGAAATCAAATAAAAGAAACATCAATACTGGAATGTGGACAAGGGAAGAACAAACCATGACATGGCACGAGTGGGAGTAATCCACCCCATCCTCCCCCTCCCCTCCCCCCTGCAAGCCCGCCACCTCTTCCCTCTCGCCCCCTCATTGCTTCTACTACCAACATCTCACTGTCACCATTAACTATGGTACATAACAATCCCCATCCCAGCACCCTTACCTCACCATTCGACGGCTCCTGCCATTGGATCTGCCGCCTCGTCTAACCACTCCAACAAAACTTCCTCACAACCACACAAGCTCACCACCCTCCTCTCCCACAATGGGGCGGCGGCCACCATGATGTGGCCACCACCCCACTACTAGGCTTCACTCCACAAGGAGATGTAGTTCTTCTTAAATAACAATAACAAAGTAGTTCAGAAGTTTGGACTCCATGCTACATGATAAGAAAAAAGGGCAAAAAAGATCATTTTAGAGGACCGATTAATGTGGATGGTATAGTAAAGACAATAAAGGTTTTGGGGTTTTGTTAAGCTTTTGTGGGTTCATTGTACACTCCCCATTTGATCCTATTTGTGAAATGTAATTTAAAATGTTGATAATACAAAATTATCTACATCAATGGCAATTATTCTTTTTATAAGTGCTAACAGTCTTACCAATTCACGAACGTTAAACCACTATATGCCTATAGACATGTTTCAGCGGGTAGTACTAGTTGATAGATAGAATTATTCAAACGTTCTTTAGACACCAATATATCTTGAATTACCTGCGCCAATCCATAGAACAATTCCATATACGTACACATAGGCAAGCTAACTACTCCATCCTACATCAATTAAATTAACTAAAAGGCACATGAATAAGGGAAAGTGGGCCAAAAAGTAACCAACCAAGCGACATCCACCCATGGTGACAGGGGGAGATCAACAAGTGGGAGTGGTGTACCCTATCCTCCATTGACGGTGGCACAATGCGGACGGTTGTCTGTTACCTCTCCCCCACCACCTTGTCCCACCCTCTCCCCACTTTTTCTACTGCCGCTATCTCACTATTGCCGTTGACGCTAATAAAATCCCCCGACCCAGCACTCCTACCTCACCTTTCGTGGGCTCTTTCCGCTGGATCAGCCACCACCACCCCCACCTTCTAGGTTCTAACCACTTCACCCTTGCTACCCACACAAGCTCAGCACTCACCTCCTCTCCCATAGTGGGACGGTGACCACTGCACCACCGCTATGCTTGACTCTATGCACAAGGAGACGTGCTTCCTCTTAAATAACTATAATACAGTACTTCGGAAGTTTGGACTCAGTTCTAGTGTTAGCAAAAAAAAAAGGCAAAAATATCATTTCGGTGGACCGAATGACGTGGATGGTATAGTCATGGCAATAAAGGTTTTGCCCTTTTCCAAAAGTTTTGGCGTGTCCAGCATACACTACAGCTTGATTCTTTTTTTTTTAACTAAATGTAAAATGGTGACAGAACAAAATTATCTTCATCAATGGCATCGTTCTTATTAGAAATGCCAACTGTCCTACCAATACAAGAATGTTATACACATATATATCATGAAATACCAAAATGTTAAACACACATATATGAAATACAAGAATGTTATAAACACATATGTCTCATGAAATACAAAAATGTTAAACACATATATATCAAGAATTATCCTAAGAAAGTAGTGCTTGATCCATGAATTATAACAACATTTTGGAAAGGGTAAATTGGTTGATACCTTACCTTTGCCGGTCCACACAACAATTCCATGTACACAATTGCAAACTAACTACTCAATCTGTTTCTTACGTTAAGTACTTGATCCTAGGGCAATCAAATCAACTAAAAGATTATGAATTGGGAATAGGGGGATATAAACCAAGCGGCATCTAGCTATGGCAACTGGGGAGACGAGCGTGAGTAGTCCACCCCATCCTCCCTCCCGATGGCGTTGGTGACTGCCTGCCACCACCATGCGTGGACATCGGCACCACCGGCACTCAGCCCTAGCATCCGGGTCCAACAGGAAGAGTTCTCTCTTGCTTTGCGAACCCCAACCCGAGCCCAAAGCCTAAATGTTGGAGGGATTTTTTATATTTAGACTCTACTGTTGATGATTTACTATATCGTCCATAAATTGCACCAAATGGCCTTCTAACTATTTGATATATGGTGTTATAATTCTATTTTTATATTTTTTTAAATGAATGTACATAAAAAAATGTGATCAATATTTATGCACTGGAATGGAAAAAAATACATGTCATACAGCACACAAGCAACGGTAAAGAAAAGGACAGAATTAGCATACATTGATTTATTCCAGCTGTGCATTAGTATCTATCTAGCTGCATATACCTTTTTAAATCGCATGCATCCAAGCAGTGAATAAATCAGCAGTAATAAATTTGACAGCACATACATCCAGGAAAAAGTTGTAACAATTAACCACTAATCAAGCACAAATATAGATGATCATGAATGCACGATTATAACGCATCGTTGGATCTCACCTGCTGCAGCAAGGTTGTCGCCAGAGTATCCATAGCGGCAGCGGAGCCTTGGGAGGTTAGATTATCCCATATCGCCTTGCCGCTGTCCTCATCATCGATGTCGCTCCCCATGAAGCCAAGGTCGCTCAACGCCACAACGTGTCCATGCGACCAAACTTATTTGCCCTTCATCCTGGCCAGCCATGGCGACTAACTTCGGAGCTACAATATGTAAGCAGGGAAAAAAACGTCAATTAAAATTAAAACAGTAAAGAAGAACTGCTACTCAAAAATCAAAGAAGGAAACTCTAATCATCACTCATCAGGGACAAATATAGGGAACCATTTTCAAGCGGACAAATACCTAGAGAAAGAACTAACCACACGGGGTTAATAGGCAAACCAGATTTTTTATTAATTAATCACCTGTTAATTATTTTTTTTCGGGGAAAGGAGCTTTATTAATCAGAATTTAAAGATACAGAATCCTCATGGATTAAGTTTTCTACTGGACTAAGCTCATGACCTAACCAAAAACCAGAATCAATAACAGTTCTCCCAATGTTGGCTAATTCATGACTAGTCTTGTTCTGATGACGGTGGATCTTCTCCACACATATACTCCTTCCTGCATCAAGAAGCCGCCGGATATCACGAATAACAAAGGCATAAGCTGATCGGCCCTGGGCAACTGATGCAATTGCCGACTTAGCTTCGGCACAATCCGTTTCCACAATTAAGAGACGTCCATGTCAAAGCAAGCGACAGACCATCCCTGCAGGCCAAAAGTTCAGATTCCAGCGCACCTGAGCAATGCTGAATTTGCTTACACGCAGAAAAGATTGGATCTCCAGAGTGGTCTCTCAAGATCATTCCGACTTCGGCCGCACCATCCCCAGGATTGAATGACCCATCAATGTTCAATTTAGCCCAGCCCATATTCGGTTTCTTCCAGCATTTCAGCAGTATGGAGCCTCCCGGAGTCGAAGCCGTTTTCTGCTTCTTCATTGTCAGAGGATCGATAACCTCCTTTCCTTTAATCGAATCAACCGACGAATGTTGTTCTATCAACTGGAGTGACATCATATAGCTCAGTAAAAAATGACGAGACTGTTGAATTGTCGGCAAAGGCTTCCCGTGAATAGTTTCATTACGAGCGAACCATACTATACTCTCCACAGAAGCATGAGCAACTGTGCTCGTCCCAGGTCAGGAAGATCAGCCAGCAACAATAATAACCAGTCTCTCCCAATACTGATTACCCGTCCAGCAGGTGGGATTTGCCACTCCATTCTCATCACCTCCCATAGTTGCCGCGCATGGGGACAATGACAAAGAGCGTGGAATTCATCCTCAGGTTCCAGGACACATAACAAGCAAGTGTTCTGTGCCTCCAGTTGTCTCTTGCATTTATTCACCCTTGTTGCTATACACTGTGAAACAACACGCCATGCAAAAATGCGCACTTTTTGTGGCACCGGACACTGCCAAATGCTGTTCCACAACTTCCTATTACCATCAAGACTTGAGATGGATTCTCCCATTGTATTACTGCTTCCCCCACTATTCAACCACAGCATATACGCCGATCGTACAGTGAAAATTCCACTCTTTTCCGGATGCCAAGCAATGAAATCATCCATATCTTGCAATGGCCTTCGGATTTTCAAAATGGCATCCGCATCGATGGGCAGAAAGATTTGTCTGATGATAATCTCATCCCAAGACCCATCATCATTTATTAAATTGGACACCCACTTAATTCTAGATCTTCCTTGATGGGTTATCAATCGCCGTGAGAAATCTCTTGGCAGCCATAGATCCCTCCATATCCTGATAGATTTCCCATTACCAACCCGCCATACGATTCCTTGCTTGAGCAGTTCAAGGCCGTGTTCGATTGCTCTCCATCCAGGCGATGGGTTGCTCTGACAGACTCTCCTGTTAATTATTTTTAGCACCACAAGAGACTTTCTCCCGTTAAGATCCCAAACAAATGAAGATGTGCGCCTTCAGTCGCTTCACAAGCTAATTAACCAAGAGACCCTGTCAAACAAGGATATATAGAAAAAAAAACGCTTAATTAGTAAAAGAATACATAAATCCTCCCAAGATTGTACCAAATAAACAAACCCAAAACCTTGAGAGCAGATCAATCTGAAACAAGTATCAGTAACACCTGCCGTCTAAGAACCGGGCAGGTTAATTCTCCCTTCCACCCTCTTTCCATAGCATAGTAGGTCAATCATCGGTTGATTCGTTTAGACATCTCGCCGATCTCTCTCTCGAAAGAGAGATAGGACGGCGGCGCGATGAGCTGAGTGTTGGAATAGCGATTTGGAGAGGGACAAGTTCGAAGAAGCAAGAGCATTTAAAAGCTAGGTCACAAGGGTTAGGAGTAACGTGTGCGCCGTCCGATCTAAATCATCATCGAGCATACCAGATCTGCCACGTAGACTAGGTTGCCCACTTTTTTAAGTTGGGCTTGGGCCTCCTTTTATAATAGCAAGGGTTCCCACAGCAGCCCGACACAAGCCTTCGAGAAATATCTACCCAAACCGACCCCAGGCTTACTTCTCCCAGAAGGATCAAACTCCCCCACTTGGGTAATGGCACGTGGGCTAGCAATGATGTTGAATTTGTCGTTGTCGAGCTGGTCACCATCTCGATGCCCGTTCACACCGTCTTGAGCCCATAAACCATCAGCCTTGGTCAGCGTCCCCGCTTGTCAGTGAGACCACCTCTCGCAAGCGGTTGCGAGGGCGCATGCGCACAGTGTCATTGTTCAACCATCAGCTACATGACTGATGGGACGAGATAGTGGCGCATGTGTTTGACTAGGGACAACCCTGCTCAAGTATGAAGCATGAGAAGATTAGACTCCCCTCAATCTTCGCATTATCTAGATATACCACAAGTAACTGTGCTCCGGCCATAAATAAAATGGTTGGGAGTTAGCCATTGGCGGTTGATATTTATGGCAACACAGGACGGTGCAGCATTATCCCAGTGCAGCTATCCCAGGGCCTTCACCCTGGTGTTGGCTCTCCCAGGGCTCCCTCCTCGAGCTAGGCTGTTTTGGGGGTGGGAGTCTAGTTAATGTGGTCTTTGGGCAAGAAATGCAAAATGTAATCTTTTGCAAGGCGCAGAAGACCATGTGGAGAGCAGAAGACCATGTGGAGAGCGCAAGGCCGCTGGTTGAATTTCATGATAGCCATTAACGGGGCAAGCATGCACTCGCAACTCATCCTGAGGCCTCTTATCCTGAGGACCATCACCCCGGGCTATGCCTTCTCGAGAGGCACCTGCCCGGGGACAATGTCTCGAGGCCTTGCATCTCCGGGGAATGGCAGAGTGCCTACCTTACCACCAAAAGCAAAGACCTGTATGTGGGGCCCAAGGTCATCCGTCACACCCACCGTGGTGATCCGATGCATGGGCCCTGCTTTATCTTTTGTGCTATACAGTGGGAACCCCCAGATCCATATCACCGACAACATCTCTAATTACAGGCCAAGATAAAACAATGTTGTTACAGGGTATAACCAAACTTAGCTAAAAAAAGAAACAGAATTACAAGATTATCTAGCAATCTGTATTTATCGCTGACTAGGATAAAGTTTCATGCTCCCATCATTTCCCCCTATAGATTATATAGATTATAAGCTGAAGCCAAAATTAAATTTTAAACTTAATTTTAGAATTGATTGCAGAGATTTTTCATCCTAGTTTCATAACTTTGTCTTTCAAACTATATATAACACATCTACAAAAATTTTGCACATAAATTATTTTTAATTACGAAATATGCAAATTCTGCATGTGAAACATTTATGTCAAACGATCAGGCCCTCACCGGAGCCCAGTGAACTGAAGTCCGAATCGCCGGTGATCTATATAAATAGTGAATGCAGCACCTCCTCTCTGGCAAAACCCCACGCGTGCATTTTCCATCTGCTCACGTTTGCATCTTTTTTTTTCTTTTTTTTTTTGCGGCAAACTCTGCATTTTCCTACGCTCACGTTTGCATCTGTTCTCTAAGTAGGACAGGATCGTTCCCATCTATCGTATTGTTATGACGTAGCTGGATGGGCATCCAGTAGTTAGAGCAAGAGATATTACGTACTAGTACATCCTATGGGCTTTAAAATTGGTTCATGAGTTAAACATGATTAATATATGATCTATGCATGGCAACAATATTATGGTTAGTTCAACGGTGGTTTAGAACGCAAGATTAGTTGGTCATTCAAGAGGGTCTACCAGCTGTTATGATATTATCATGTTGCGGTATTAATGCACGGTCAAGATATTATGATTCATCTAATTAATTGCCATATCTTTCTGACTATGAAGGAGTCCAGTGGTTTCCCAAACAAATGAAAACTGTCCTACTGTAAATATGGCATTGTAAAACCAATATACATCAAGCATCGGGGTCTCCTTACAATGTTGCAAATCTAATCTTTGCAAAGTTATCATAATTTTGCAGCAGCATATTAGGTAACAAATTTTGTTCGGTTAATCTTTAAATGTTCATGAAAAATAATGGGCTTACTAACATTGTATGTTGGCACATTCAGGCCTTATTCCTGGTCACAGAGAAACAGTACAGATTAGGAATCAATATTCAGTAGAGTAATTTGACGTAACTCAGGAATCTACTGGAAAGAATATTTCTCTCTTTTCTTAAATTACTAGTATTTTTTTTTAGTTACTGGAATTCACTCTTGTCTTCTTCAGAGAAACTACATCATTTTTTTGTAAAATTATAAAATTCACAGCTTGATTTAAAACATGAAGATTTCTTAAAAAGTTCACCCTAAAATAGATATCACCTGGTTGGTCAATGCACATAGCCATTGTCCTCCAAATATGTGTATGCATAGTCCTTATTTTTTCTCAAATCGAACGATTAGAAACCTGAAATCTGTAGTTAAATTCCCCTAGGGCCTGTCCAGCAAAACCAAACCAACCAAAACACTGATGAATCTCCAACATAATATCTTCAAAAGAACACGACATGAATATTGTCATCAATAGGTTTTCCTAAATTGGTATTGTAAAGTTTTTTTTTTACTTATGAGGATCCGGGGACAGTTATGAGTTATTATCCCCTCTGGCTCATATAAAGCCAGCTTGTCCTACCGTTATCTTCTTCGACAAATTTCTGGCGTCTGCAATGTGGCCACGTCTCAGGGGTGGTGGCCTCTCCAACGCCTGGATGCGGAGTACCAACACCTCTCGTTTTGCAAAGAGGATTGGAGAGAGGAAGCAGAACACAAGTGGCCGAAGAGAAAACCTTGTTAGCTTAGCTAGGGGCCAGGGCACAGAAAGAACTAACAAACCCAAAAATCAATGGCAGCAACAGCTACACTTTCTGCTCCATCCTTCTTGGCACATCAATCAATCAGGAGCAACAGGCCCCTGAAGAAGCTTGCTCCATACCCGCAATTGCCAAGAACAATATCTGTCAAAATTAGAGCTGCCAAACTGCCTGCAGGGGTGAGTGAGCCACAAACTGATAATGCCTGAACTGATTGGTGTTTGTGAGTCCAAGAATCTATTCTCTGTTATTTGTTTTTTTAATGGTGGTTTGTTTCATTTTGATTTTGGAACATGTGTCAGGTTGAGGTGCCCAGGGAGCAGCCAAAGCTGAGTGAGCCCTTCCTGGGGTTCACCAGGACTGCAGAGATATGGAACTCCAGAGCCTGCATGATTGGCCTGATTGGCACCTTCATCGTGGAGCTGGTAATGGTCACTTCACTTAATTTGTAAAGTTGATAGAGCTAATTGAGTTTTTGTCTCGTCGTCATTGAGCATGACCGGAGCTAAATAAGTTCTTGTCTCGTCGTCATAGAGCATGACCGGAATGTTTCCTTCATTCCTGAGCTCACGTTTCTGAATGTTTGGTGTTCCTGTTTCTTTCAGGTGCTGCACAAGGGCATTCTTCAGATGATTGGTGTAGAAGTCGGCAAGGGACTCGATCTTCCTCTTTAAATGCTACTCCCTCCATTTCATAATGCAAAACTTTTTAACTTTTTGCTTATAGCGTTTGATTATCCGTCTTATTCAAAAATTTAGTGAAAATATTAAAAAAAATACAAGTCATGCTTAAATACTTTTTGATAATAAAGTAAACCACAAGCAAAATAAATAATACTCTCTCCATCATTGAATATAAGGACTTTTCCAATCTATCCCTTATATTCAATGATAAAGAGAGTACTTTCATAATTCTTTTAATAAAATGAATGGTCAAACGTTACAACAAAAAGTCTACATGTCTTACATTAGGAAGAAACTGAGTATATGTTGTATACCACGTCTATAAAACAAAAACCAGGCATTTCCCTTCTTGGTATGTATTAATTAATTAGGCAAAATTTGGTATCAACGAGATATATATCAAATCTGACTGAAAGTAGTTACTATCCTGCTCTCTAGAAAAACTTGGTTCTGCTCCATTTTTTTCATATCAACATTTTTGTTGCATGGATATACCTTAGCCATTAGATGCGGCTGCTCTGTCAAAGAGAGCGCTATCATATATTCCTCCAAAACAAACGGAGCACTGTCATATTCTATTGCTGAAATCTGCTTCTGCAATTGACACGCACAAAACAAAAATCATCAAACACAGTAGCTGCGTACGTTTATTCATTAGCAACGGCTCCGGTTCGTCAGCAAGGTGAACCCTCCTTGCAGGAGAGGGCCCCTGCCGAGCTAGTGATCGACGGCACAGAGGAAGCAGACCTGGCGAAACTAGGAGCCTTCAGATCCGGCCCTGCTTTGCCTGATGTCTTGAAGAATGCGCCGTTGAGCATCAGGTCGCCTTCCGATATCCAGTTCCACTTGCACCACACGCTCTCCGGCGCATCGCCGTCGCGCTTTGTCACCTGCACAAATTTTGCACAGTTCTTGTGATGATCGTATGCAAAAATGTTGAAGCTGCAATCAATGGTGAATTGCTATGTAGCAGCAGCAGCCAGCAGGCTGCCATTTTTTATTTGAAATTTCCGAAATTGTTGGTTTATCAGTCCCACTAGACCTAAGGATATTTATTATGATTTGTTTAATTCATTCAAATTCATCGAAAACTTGACCAATATTTATCTCTTTTCGGTTTGAAAATTTTGGGAGATTAGTTCTTTATGTCACTCCCGAAATTTTGGTACCTTGTGCAGTCAGAATCTTCGACAAAAATTAGTGTTTTTATGACGATGGATATTTGAATAATTAATCCATTATAGCCGACCTCTAAAAAGATATCAGATCTGCACCCAACAAATCAAGACAAAAGATTCTATGCAAGGGCGCGGAGAAAGGATACCCTACCTCTTTGGCCTTGTCAGCGGAGAATCTGTTGCCATGGCTAACAATGGTGGGTGCAGAACTGCCCCCAACGGCGTACATTTCCCAGTCTATGTAATCGTTGTTGATGACGTGGAAGAGCCCAAACCGGCACCTGACACAAACATACACACACAATGAACACAGATCAACAAAACGTCTTCATGTATCTCGATGCATATGCATTTTAATTAATGTACCTGGGCATTCTTTGGACGAGGCCTGGACCGAAGCGGTTGAACGCAACGGTGACACGCATGGCCGCGTCGTCGGTGTATTCGTCGCTGTGGCCGAGCAGCATCGCCTTGTCGTGGTTCTGCAGCAGGTTGTTGGAGAGCGTCACGCGCGTGGAGCCCTCCACCACGTCGATCAGCCCGTCCGCGCAGTCCTCAAACGTGCAGTGGTCGATCCACACGTCCGTCGAGTTTATCACGCTCACGCCGTCCCCGTCCGAAACATCATCATCGTGGCTGCTGCTGCTGCCCATCGACTCGTCGGCAGCGGCGGCCGCCTTGGGCTTGGGCCTGCAGCCGCGTATGGTGATCCCGTGGATGACGACGTCGCGCGCGCCACGCACCGCGAAGCACGCGCCGCCGTCGCCGACCACCACGCGCGCGCCGCGTCCGTCCACCGTCTTGCGGGGGCGCACCACCAGCTCGTGCGCGGGGCGGATGGTCATGTCGCGCGCGAACACGATCCACAGCGCCTCGTCCTGGCCGAGCCCGTGCCGGAGCGTGCCGGGCCGCTCCGCGTCGTCGCTCGAGTCGTTCACAACGTACAGCCTGCCGCCCTTGCCACCGCCCACGGCGTCGCGCCCGAACCCGACGCCGCAGTCGGCCAGCCTCTGCCTGTCGTCGGCCCACCCCGGGTCGCACCGCCGCCAGCAGTCGTCGATCGGGTTGCCGCTGCCGCCGCAGCTCGCATTATTAGTACTGATCGGCGTCGGCGGAGAGGATGAAGATGAAATGGATGGAATCGAGGCGAACAAGCATATCGAGATGATGGCAAGAATCATTCTTCTTCTTCTTCTTCTTCCTCCTCTGTCTTGTTTGAATTTGGAAAAGATGTACTAGTTTGGAAGAAGGATGAATTGCGGTGATTTCATATAGATTCTGGATGGAAAGAAACAGGGAGCTAATTTACCGCTGTGATTATTTTCATTAGAAAATGGCGAATTTGGAAGGTGTGTTTGCGCAAAGACATTGATTAGGATAAGAAATCATGTGATGGTCACTCTATGGAAACACATCGCCACTGTTGTCTCGATATAACGGAAAGGCACTATTCTCTTTTACTATTGTTTTTATTTCAAGGATAGGATATAATATAATGCATTTATTATTGGCTGTGTACACGGGTGTATGACGCCAGATTTTATATCCATTATTAATCTTTCTATTAGCAGGGTGCCCATGCGTTAAAAAATAAATAGCAAAAATGGAATGCGCATCTGAGACAGCCATTACACTGAAATAACAAATTGTTATGAAGAAAAAATGTTTGCATTAAAGCATCAAAATATATAGTGATTTAACAATTCCAGAAAATCATATTGGTATACAACTTTCATAGGTACATGATTAGCTCTTGCATCAAAAGATTGCAAGTAAAAAAAATTGTACCGTATTCATGTCTTCACGTTATTTTTATCCTACAACCAGCTCTGTTCTACGTTGGTACACACTCAAAATCTTGCTTAGCATCCTCGCAAAAAAAAAAAAATCTTGCTTAGCAGGTCTCCTACAATGAGATAATCAAACTCCTTTGTTGATGACCAAAACAGAACACCGATATACAGTTAATCCAATAGCATTGCCATGTCCTATGAATGAACTTTAATTGTTGTAAGAATGTAAGTATGTGCCGCTATTCCATCAACTCCTTTGTTGATGACCAAAACAGAACACCGATTTGTCAACTCGGATCCATAGCAGAAGCGTCAATCCCACTTCACTGTAGATCACCCAATGCATAAATATTTAGCTGGGTGATTACAGTCAATGTAGATTATGTCCAGACACATTATTGGGTAACTGAAACTACAATTTTCACTCTATCAAAAAAATAAACTACAATTTTCAGGTTAATAGTTGAAGCATAAAGACGGTTCTTTAACTTGATCAAGACAGGATATGACTTAGTATACTTGATTAAAATAAATTCAGTTTAAGTTCCACCAAAAAAATTCCCTCAAATGTCAAATAAGGTTTAACTCCATAAATAAAAACAGAAACAGCGCTCAGAATATAAACTTAGATTTTTGCCATATCAGGAAGAAAGTTATGCTTAACCTTCTCAACTATTTAGTACACCGGTAACACAAAGATGGCGCTAATATGGTCTCGTCCAAAAATCTCTCTATTTGATCCATGAACAATGCGAAAACACAGTAACATTCAGAGATATGAATTGGTTGGAGCACAAAAAAGAACCTGCTTTTGCAGCTCACTTGTTTGTATGAACTGCAAGCCGCAAAAAAAGAGAGAAACATGATTTCATGCCTCATTCTGTTATTTTTGAATGAACAATCCCCAACCACTGAGAGTAGTATAAATCAATTTATTGTCTCAAGAAGATGGGCTGTGAATACTGACAAGGCATGCAAGTTAAAGCTGATTTTGAGCTTTAGAATTAAATTTAAAGAAAAAGCTGAAACAACTATTTCTGAACCAACTACATGTGTGTTTCCCACGAAAACATACAAAAGTCTGGCTCTACATCTGGAAGTTTTGCAAACGCATCAGGTACACATCGGAGGAGGTGATCCAACACGGTAACCCATTGCATTGATAAACTGCTAAGGATCGCCAGGTCAGCTGGCGAACTGTAACCGATTCTAGATTGTTTCAGTTCCATTTAATCCAACAAATACTGAACAAAACAGAGTAGATGCCAGCCAAAAAAAGAATTGCTCCGTTGGCTGACCTGGATGTGGTAGTGCCATCTGAGGGCAGTGCGAATGGAGGCAGCCTAAGGGCGGAGCGAATCACAAAACCTAATTGCAACCAAACATGTAAATATGCAATCACAAAACCTCACTATGCCCCACCGCCCACAGGCCAACGTGTCAGTGACAACTGCATCGACTCCGGATGTCAGAGGAGCCCCCTCCTGATATAAGGTACTATAGCCTCCCTGAACAACACCCTGAACAAGCTATGATCAGACAGTGAGAGCCCTGGAGACCATTAATCTCAAGCTAAAAGAAATCAGTTTCTAAAATAGCACGCTCTATGCCAACTTCTGAAGCATAAGAAAGAGCTCTGAGTCTTGAGGCAAGATTTCATTTTACTCAGTAAAGTATCACTACATAATAAAGATATCCAGTACTTGCTCCAGCAACCTGGTAATCAACAAAACCCCAGCCACCTGAATTGGTGCTGATATCAGATCACCATCAACACCATAATGAAAACACATAATTGTTCTATTGTTTGAAATGTGGTTTAACATGCAATTCAATATTTATCTTGAATTCCGGTACACATTATTACTAGCCAGTGGACCGTACATTTTTCAGAGCACACTAATCCGAGGATGTAGCCCCGTTTTCAATTCATAAGTTAAGAAAATGACAAAAGGTGTTGCACATGAGTTAGTAATCTTCATGCACATCGATGCTTTATTGCTTTCCCTTTCCAGATAGAAAATGAAGGTTGAACTGACAGCTTTCATCAGAGTTAATGCTCCCTCTCACTCACCACATTCAACAATTCAGTGATGCAACAATTTAGACACAATCTGACATACTAGGTCACATAATAGCAGCATTCATGTGATCATGTCAATATGATGATAGGCTACATATATAGATGAGCTCATCTACATGGAAGTCCAACAGGATTCACATATACATATAAGCTCCTTCCATGTGCCTATCCGTCACATTTTTAGTTAAATATGAACCAAAAGACAAATAATAAAACCGCTATATTTCTGTCATTCTGTAGTATAATCTGTTCTATATCACAGAAAATGGACATCTCTAGATATGACATTTGAGAAAGGCAATCATCTCTATGTCATTTTGAATTGGGTAATTTATTTTCATTTCTCTACTGACTACTGATTGAAAACTGTTGGTCAGCTATCAGTCCATGAATTTTTAATGATAATTACTAAACTATACATAAGACACAATCCAAGAACCATTGTCAATTAGGAATGTAACAGAGGTGACATGGGGGGAATGAGGTAGTCCACATTCTATCATATCATAACATTGAATAGATACATGCAATTAAACAGAAGGCATCTAAGAGAACAATTTAATTTTCCACTTATGAAAAAAAATAGAAAAACATAGGAAATAAATTTACCTGAATGGCGTTCTAGGCCAACCGATTTAAAACACAAAGCCTTGATGTTTATTCAGACTACTGAAGTCAGTAAGATGATTAAATTGTAATGAATTATGAACACACTATAACCATATTTCCTGACCTGAACATTTCAAGAGAATTAAACTATGAATACCATATTACTTCCTGAGCACTCATTGCATATGCTGCACTAATGGACAAGGTATGAGCATCCAGAATACAGGGTAGGGTGTAATGTACACATACACGAGTCACAAAAATTTTTTCCTTGGGTACCCATAAACCTGGTTCATCATAGACCGCTTTTTTCTGTTCTTCCAAAACTCATCTTTCTTCTCCTTCCTATGTTTTAAGCTAGACTTTCCTTTTAAGATTCCTACTATGGCATTCTTATCCTTTATGTTCTTTCTTGCAGCTTTCACATCCAATGTATTCAACAACTTTTTATATGACCTAACATCAGGCAATTGTCCACTTCGTACCATCAGCTTGTGGTAATAGAATGCTCTTGAAAAGTCACGAACACGGGCATACGCATAAATCATTGTAGAATATGTAACAGAATCTGGTTTTAGTTCCAAAGCAGCCATCTCTTTCAAGAGTTGGGGCAATTTGTAATGTTGTCCTCCCCTTGCAAAAGCATTCATCAAAATGTTGTATGTCATAACGGTAGGCTGTAAACCAGCCCTTTTAAACTCATATATTACATCCGTTGCCAGAACATATAGCCCATGTTTTGCCAGACCATCAAGCACCATGTGGAATATTACTCTAGTTGCAGGTACCTTTTCACTGATCATTGATCTCCATGCCTCCATTAGCTTCTCCATGTCACCAGCCCTTCTAAACATGTCAATCAAAGCTGTATATGTTCTTATCGAAGGCTTAAGGCCTACATTTTTCATGTCCACATATGTCAAATGAGCTTTTTCATGCAGTCCATTAACTGCATATGCACAAAGAAGTGAAGTGTATGTAGAAGATGTTGGAATAACGCCATCTTTCTTCATCCTTAAGAAAGCATCTTCAGCCTTTTCACTCATTTTCTTCTGCTGCCCATAAGCGCTTATGAGATAATTGTATGATCTTGCATTTGGTCGTAGTCCTAAATCTTGCATCTCAAGCAGTAAAGACTCAACAACTTCAGGCTGCAATCTTCTACTGTAAGCACCCATAAGGATATTATAGGTTACTGTTGTCGCACTCAACCCTTTCTGTTTCATCTCAACAAATAGTCCCTCTGCCTCTTCAATTTGATTGGCTTTACAGTAAGTATTTATTAATGTGTTATATATACTCGTGTTTGATGTAATTCCTCTCTTCTCCATCGCTGACTGGATGATAAGGGCTTCTGTTTTCAGGCCCTCATCACAAAAGATCTTGATAAGAGAAATGCATGTGTCCAAGCTCCACTTGACACCTTTTCTGTCCATCAGTTGGAAGAATTCCCATGCCTCCTTGGCAGATGTGCTGCTCTTGTTCATTACATTTAACACGATTAAGGATGTCATGTGATCAGGCTGAATATTATTTTCTTCAATAAGCTTAAATATCTTCCAGGCATCATCATATCTGAAGCAAATGGAAAGATGTTCATCAGAATGAATAACACATACATTGGAAGAATGTATACAGTTAGAATGCAGCTCACTGATATGTGCTTATTTCACATGTTTAGTTATGGATGTAGCTGTGTATTAACAGTCCTTGAACATAATAGACATACTAGAATTACTTGTGCCACTGAAAATCATCAACCAAACAACATATGAGCAATAGAGCTTCCACGTTTTTTTTTGTAGTTTTGTGCTATCTATGTTTCATCCATCATCACAAGTTCATCGAAATACCATTGAGAAAAAGCAGGAAAAAAAAATCAAGTCAATCAGTTCCAGTTATTATATGGAGAGAGTTTATGAAAAACCGTTCAAAAACAGTAATATGATTCAAATGCAATTTTATTGTTACCATTAACTAACATCTGCTACAGTAGTACCTATTCAGTTTCATTACAAACAAGTTTTGATAACACAATATTTTTGAAACAAGATACCACAAAATATTTAGGAGTGTTCAGTTGTTCACCTTCCGCAATAGGCGAGACTTGACATTGCAGCATTGTAGAGGACAACCTCACCAAATCTCCTCTCACGAGGCAAGCTCTCCACAATCTCCATCACCTCGTCGGCCACCTGAGCCCGCCCAAGAGCCACAACAGCGAGCAGCCATGCCTTGGGAGACGACAACAGTGGCTCCTCCGAAGCCAGCATCCAACGGAGAAGGTGGAGGCACCCCAACGCCAACCCCTCCTCCCCCATCCTCCTCATCAGTTCCACGCATTCCTCCACGCTGAGTGCTCCGCTGCCGTACCCCGCCAGGAACCTGGCGAACGCCTGCCCGCCCGCCGCGGGGCTCCTCGCGAAGGCGAGGATTTCTTCCATGGCCGCGGTGGTGATGCTCACGCTGCTGGCCTGCCCCTCCTCCTCGAGGCTTCGCAAGAAGAAGGCCGGGTCCGACCATGCGGAACCAATCCCGTCTTCGTCTTCCTCCTCCTCCTCTTCCTCCTCTTCATGGTGGTGATGTACTACCTCAACTCGGCCACGGAAGGGGCTGACAGGTGGGTCCCACTCGCCCACCTCCCCTCCCCTGGCAGCGTCGCCCCACCCAAGGCCGCCCACGCTATCACCATCGTCGCCGGAGGATGGCGCCCATCTCCACTTGTCGTCCTCATCTCCGGGGGCATCATCTTGTTGCCCCGAGAAACGATGCCCGCCGGGACGGTAGTTCCGCCGCGCCGGGATTGCGGAGCGGGAGCAGGAATGGGATGGGCGTTTGGAGGGGCGGGAGGGTTGGAGCAGGCGGAGGCGGGGGATTGGAAGGGTCGGGGGCGAGAAGGGGGAGGAAGAGGAAGACAGCAGCGGGTGGGCTCGCAACGCCATCTTCACGGCCGACCAAAGGTGGAGGCCGCGCCTTCCCTCTTCCAAAATCACCGAGCCGAGTAGATTTTCTTTTCATTTTCTTTCTCTTCTTTTTTTTTAATGTCTTTCTCTTCTTTTTTAAATAAATGCAATTTCACACTTTGTTTGCATATATATACCTAGCTCGTCCAGGCGAATGCACACGTTGCTCTCAAGACTCAACTGGGCTAATATCGTGATGAGTCGAAATAGGCCTGGATTCTTCAAAACGATTTGTAGCTAGAAGTGTACCATCGAGCCTTTATTCCAAGGCCCCTTATTCCAAACGAAATAACGTCCAAACCAACGAAATTAAAAAAAAAAAAGAAAAAAGTTTACTGCTCAACAAGGGATGTCCAGTCCTCCACTTGCGTTTAAAAATTTCGTTCAACGTAAACAAGCACACGTTTGCTTGAACTAATTGTGCATGCTTAGGCCATGTTCTTTTTAGCTTAGTGGCTAAATTTTTTTCTAGTTTCCAGTAGCACGCTTTTCAAACGGTTAAACGGTGTATTATTTCGTGTAAAAATTTTCTATACAAAAGTTGTTTTAAAAAATTAAATGAATTTATTGTTCAAATTTTTAATAATTAATACTCAATTAATCATATGAGGTTGTTCATCTCTGACTGAAAAAAAACAGTTTTTGCACATTCATACAGTATGTCACCTTCTTTTTTCGTGTGCACGGTGGGTTTTGGAAAAAGTTTCTACATGAAAGTTTTTTAAAAAACGAATTAATCTATTTCTTATGTCTAAAATAGTTAATAGTTAATTAATCATGTACTAATAATATTTCTCACTTTGTGTGCGCTACTAATCTTTTTAGCCCTCCTGCCAAACAATTGCAACTGACCATGTCGGAATGACCGGTTCAAAAGGAAGATTTATAGATTTGGAAGAGAGACGTGCTCGAAAGGTACAAACTCGAACACCAAAATTACAGAGATACTCGTGACCCATCGCTTACTAATCAGTGTATAAAACTCTACGTACCCCCTTGGGGTACAGGGCTCGCCTTTTATAGGGCCCGGACTCCGAGGAAAAATACAACTATGCCCATAGGGACTTAGTGGGCTATCCCCTCTTTGTCTCCTGTTGGTTGGGTCTGAACCATGTTCGGATATTCCGACGCAACTCTATTTGCCATGCTTGTCATGCTTGCCCTACTCCCGATGTCTTCTGGGCCATTCGAATATCCCTCCAGATTTGAATGTCTTTCATCATTTAGTTCCACTTCAGCTACCTTTCCGTCTCTTTTGAATATCAACTGAGGACCTGAAAACCATACCAAGATGTTTGCATATTTGAATTTGACTGCACCTGGGGCCGGTGGGATCCTTGCTCTGATAGACCACACCCATAATAATCACGTTTCTTGTTTTGTGCATGACTAATAATCCATTTTCAACATCTATTTACAACTCGCACTTAAGGGTTGTTTGGTACATCTCTAGCCCTTATATTCTTGTTTCCTTCCCTTATATTACTGATAAACACACGTGATTTCGACTGCAGAGGATGATGATTCTAGTAGCACGCATGATGATGTTGTTGCTGGAAAGGGCTCCATCGATCGGTTGCTTAATTACCTTGAGCTTGATTTTAACAGCTAGTTAGCTGAATTGGTAAGCTTGAGCTTGATCTTAATGCTAGCTAGCTGAACTCGATTAAGGAGATAAGCCACGACAGTGACGGTGGCTTTGGACTTAAAGGGGTTGTTTCAGGGAGCTTTCATCAGTTGTAGCTTTCCCAAAAGCTACAATTGCCAGAAGCTCCCCAAACGGTCCACAACTTTAGTTACAAATTTTGGAAAATAAATTAAGAAGACAGAATATGGAGAAACTGGATATTCCATTATTTCCAAATTCTCACCAGCTAGATACCAACCAGCTGCTTCTCAGAAACTAAAGCTATAACACCACCTTGAAGATCGTCGGCCTCGACGCCTTCGACAATGTCTGTCAAGTCGTCGTGGGCGTGGACGAATTTACTTCTTGTGTGTTTGGTGATTTTATTTTGTTGATTTCCATGATTTGTTTAGGATTCTTAGATGTTTTTTTGACTATTGCATATCAAAAGTTCGGTGACAACCAAACCAAAATGGCCGGTAATCACTTTTGAATAACCAAAATTTGCATATAAACCGATGACCAGGACCGAACAAATCTGTTAGACACTCATACATATTGCCGCCCACACCTAATTGAAGCAGACCTATTCACCAAAATCCTCACGGTCTCGATCTTCTAGCATTCTTCCCTCGAGCGTGGTCTTCGTCATGTGCTCGCTTGCTTGTTAGAATGCAGCCAAAAAAAACAAACCATGTAGCCATCTAGGCCCAATAAAGAAAATAGTAAACGCTCACTGCCTCCCACATGTCCACCACACCAATTGTCCAACCGACGCACGTGCCACCGCCTCTAGTGCCGCATCGCTCACCCGTCTCGCAGGCATGTTAGGCTACATTGCTCGCCCATCACGCGACGGATAGCTGTTGCCTTCTCCAGTCCCAACGACCATGGCACCACACCGCTTCCTTTGCCATGGTCTCGCCTCTGCACTCCTAACTCTCGGATTTCGCCTAAACATATCTTCATTCTTCATGAAACTAGGGGACCGATCGGTCTCAGTTTCTAGGTGACCCAAAAATCTAAGCTATTTGATCATCGGATCGACTGGTCACACTTAGGGATGTCAATGGAACCCCGATCACCGAGCCCCATGGTGAATTCACCTATTAGGGCTCGGTCCGGCAAATTTCAATCGAAATATCCCACCACATAGGCCCATAAGAACACGATCCCTTGCAGGCCATGTATTCTCGTCAAATTGGTCAAATTTGCAAAGAGAAAACCTAACCTCCGAAGCAGTAATCTGTGGCATCCGCCGCAATCTATTGGCGCAGTAATCTGCTGTCCTCATCTTACAGCGATGCAGGGGCGGAAATGGGCCTAGGACAGATAGGACCCAAGCCCCACTCGAGACACAGCTAATAGTGGAGGAGGACATATATATTTGTTAGATTTTTAAGTCCAGTCCCACTAATTTGGGCCGCTAGCCTCACACTCGGCCATTTAGGCTTCTAGCTTGTAAGCCCACCAAGCCGCCGTACCATTCCTAAATCCTCGGTCCATCAAAACCTAACAACAAACCCTAGCTCTATCGCACTCTCTCTCTGCCTCAGGCGCGGGCGTTCGGCGTCCGTTGGAGGCATCCTCCGGCTCCGTCCCTCCTGTCCTTCGCTGCCCCTCCCTTCCTCTCCGCTCTCGTCTCCACCGCCCCTCCAATCCTCCTCGAGAAGAGCTCGCCAAAGGCGCCGGAAGCCACCGGTATCCCACTGCGGCTGCGAGCGGCCACAGCTAGGAGCACAAGTTTGGGTCTGGGCAATCGAGCGGTTAGTCCCCTCCTCTCCCCCCGTCAGCCGTTACAATCACCCGGCCCACACTGGACTGGAGTACTGGACCTCACGCTGTTTTTTTTTTTTTTCAATCAGGCCCCCCGACAGGAGAACGCCGCCTCTGCCCTCGTTAAACCTCACCGCCGCCGCCGCCGCCGCCGCCGCCGCCTAAAACCCTACAACCTTGCTCCCCGGTATACCTCAATCTCTACCGCCGCCGCCGGCCAATGGGAAAGCCCAAGCCCGTCTCCGCCCCCGCTGCCGCTCTTCCAGGTACGAAACCCTAGGCCCCCGGTCGCGCTCCCAAACCCGCCTACGCCTCTTGCTTCGAGCTTCGCTCGCAGCCTCTTAATCTCTCCCCTCCTCCGTTGCTGTGGTTGCAGGGAATAAGAGGCGGCGCAAGAGGGCGAGGCCTGGACGGGAGCTCGATGAGGAGGACGCACCGCAACCGCAACCGCCGCAGGACTCCAGCCTAGGTTTGGTTTCTTCATGCTCTGTCTCTCCAGTAGACTATTTGAATTATTGGTAGAATACTTGCGGTAATAAATTAATAATGGTGGTGCGATGACGCCAATCTGGTGGCACATGGTACCAAATCTCTAGTATTTGCTTCGGCTGCCAAATGTTTCCCCACGAGCTAACTGATTCTAGAACTCGGTTGTTTTTGGAGGACACCATTGTTGGGTCAAAGTGTCCTTGTTACAACCACAATGTCAGTTTTTTTAACCTTTTTTTTATGCTTTCTTCCTTTATGCAGCAAGCAGTGATGAAGATGACATGGAGGATGAACACACCAATCCTGGTGAGGATGAGACAAATGATAACAATAAAAATGACGCTTCTGATGAAATGGAGGCTTCATGGTTTGTGCTATTTTTATGTTGCTGTTCAGTTTTTATTTCTTCGATTGTTTGACACTATGAGGATTAGTGACTGGCTGACTGCAATTGTGCATCATGGCTCCATCTGTGTCCTGTATTTCTCGTTTCCAGATTACTTGGTAAACTTCATCTGCTTCTACGTTTTTTTTTTGCCGCAATTTAAACATGATTGGATACGATTTTATAATGCTTGTTTATTGCGATATTATCTGCGGAGATTCGTTGTCAAAACTGTGCATGCACTGCTCATTGAGAAATTTTACACATCTTTACCGATTAATACAAGTTAAAAAAAGATATATATGCTGAACATTTTTTTTACATTTTATTTCCTTTCATTGTCCATTTTCTTTCTTCTAACTCTTTTTAGCACTATCTTCCCGTATTTATGTCCCAGTTCATTTCATCGTCATGTTAGTCACATCATAACGAAGGAAGAAGTCAATGCATTATTAGAGAAGAAGTATAAATTTAAGTGGGAGGTGCCTGTGGAGGACATTCCAAAATCAAAGTGGGTTGGAACAGGTGAAGAAATTAAGGTACTTTGGGAAGTCAACCCTGACAAGTTATTAAGAAGATCACAAGTCGTGCATGTTTGAATGTTATACCTTCAGTCAACTGTAAAAAAAAGTTTTGATATACTTCAAAAATGATAATTTTATTTTGAGGTAATATGTTATAGGCATAGTCAGCGATTGTGAGTCTGTGATCCACAATTTTGGATTCAAACATCCTGGATTATGGTCACTGTTGGGATGCAGCTGGGTCACCACACAGTAAGATGAGAGAAGGGGAGAAGAGCGTGGTACATGAGTAGAAGCGAATTGAGCTAACTGGGTGATGCCATCCATCAGCTGCACGATGGTGGATTACAACTTATAATCAAAGATAGAGCAACCTTGACTCTCATTCTAGATTGATGGTCATGGAAAAAAGAGGCATCTGGCCAGGATATTTGCTAGATATTTGGTTTATGTGTGTACAGTTGTGGGCATGTGGGACTGGCCAATGGGATTGTGGATGACTGTCCACCCACAATCCAGCTTATTATAATCTATCTCAATAATCTAGATTACAATAATCTCAAGCTAAAAGAAACAGGGCCTAACTTTGTTAGACCAATTTTATTGTTTCTCTGGTTCATATATACATTTATTATATAGAAACTGTGCCTATTCATGGGCATATTGGATCAACAGTGTTTCCCTTTTTATTTGTCTGGCTTGGGTTATGTCCTTTGCCCCTTTGATTCACTATAATACAATATTACTTTTGTGCTGAGTTATTCAGAGACAACATCGTAAGTTCTCTTTAATGGGACCTAGATATGTAATTAAGACCTTATATACCCTGTTCTTTTAAGGAGCTTATGCTGTTTGTTCTTTCAGGGAACTCATGTTGATATTATTAGTGGTGTCAAAGGAAAGTTGAGGGATCATTGGCAAAATACCCTCTCTGATCAGTTGAATTCAAGATTGAAGTTCTTCTCACTTTGTACGTTCTCTTTATTGTGGTGACCTCATACCCAATATAACTCTGTTTTAATCATTGGTATTAAGGTCATCATACATGTTTGCCAAGTAGGTATAAGGCTGGCAAGTCTGGCATCGATATTATTTCTATCTAAGTGGGTTCAAAAGTTTACCCTTACTTCTCATGTAGAAAATGTTGCGATCGTCGTATTTCTTTTAAATGATTTGAGTCTAGTTAAATGCTAAGATCCCACTTCTGTTCAATGTGAACCAACTAGAGAAATATTTTGTTAGAGAAAAGTTTTATTGTTTCTTTCTGGTGTGGGTTATACTTTTTCTACAATATGTATTAGAAAATGTGGCTGAGCATATGTAGAAATTGAAATTATCAACGTGCATTTATTTTTGTTGTTTATGGTTACAAATATGATTTTAGCACAACCAAGTTCCCTGCCTGAGTAAAATTTAAACTTAAGGTATTATTTCTTCATTAAAATGATATGACATGTTACTCTCTCTGAAGTGTATTTAAAGTTCTAACTGTTTTTTACAGGTAGTAGTTATCGTGACATAATGCATTGTAATAAGAAGCCATTTTATCTCAAAGGAGGTAGCGCTGCTGATTGCAGTACAATGGACTCCTATCTTATGCATGCTGTAAGTTTTAATATAACTATTTGGGTATCATGTTGCTACAGAATCTATTATGTTTATTACTTCCTTTGATTCCAAATATAACTTCATTTAGTGTTCTCAATTCTTCCCTAAATAAATCTCTTCTCCCATTCTCGTCCTTGATAAGTTGTTGCTATTACACTTATGAATCAATGACTCATCTTTTCCAATGTACTACACATGAAGGACATTTTATCTGTTTATAACCGTTGTACATTTGTCTATAGAGCTTATATTTGGAATAAAAAGAGTAATTTGCAGTGACATATTGCTTGCAGTTGAATCATATTCACAAAACGAGAGACATTGTTGTAAAAAACGATGCAAAACTTAGGAGTGACCCTAGCAAAGATATTTTGGATGATAACTCATTCCTTGATCAGGGTTTTACACGTCCGAAGGTAAGTATAACCGGCATAATGAAACTGTATTTTAGGTTGTATTACGATTTATTTACATGCACAATATCTTCTATTTTTATTGCATCATATGTTTGATTAAACAGTCATAATAATGTGAGATGGTTAGGTACATTTAAAGATTTTAAGCAATAGGCATGTGTTATGCTATTTTTTTTAATTTATGAGAAACTGTATGTGCACGTTTTTTTCTGTCTAATTTGTATTTGTACAGCTTCTACATTTTACCAAAGTTTGTTAGTGATAAACCATATGACTAACATAGTTGAACCTTTTTTATTAGTTCTTGGAAACTACAATAGGAAATACTTGGTTGGCATCTGAATATCAACACTACTGAAAATCCTTCTATGAAGTTAAAACACAATTATTTAAACAGTTACCAAATTGGCAATGTACGTTAAATGGATCTGTGTGATTTTTTTATAGGTTTTCAATTGAATTCTAAATGCCACATTAATTTTATGAACTAAATTTTCCTGCCATACTGCTTGCTTGATGTTATGCTTGTTGGAAGGATCTATATTCTACACGGTAGTCTAGCTGAAGCTTATGTATTGATAGTGAGCTGAAAAGCTTATTTAACTCAATAGGGGTACATGTCCTTTTAAAGGATTTTAAGTCGGTGCTACAGTACGCTACAGTAACCGACATACTGTTTATCTTGCTGTTTACAGCTAAAGTAAAATCAAACTTTACTACTATTACCAGCTGTTAAGCAGTTGTGTTTCTTGCTAGCTAAGTAATCTAATATGCAAGGATTATATTTAACAATGCTTATATTCTGTTCTGCTGTACAATCATTGGTGAAACACTAAAACTAAATACTCTTTTTTTTGTATTTGTCCTTAGGTTCTTTTCCTGTTACCTCTCAAAAGCATTGCGAGGCGCCTTGTGAAGCGGCTGATCCAACTTTCCCCACTGTCGCAAAAGGTACACCTATATATTATTTTTAGCTGTTGCTATAGGTAAACCTGGAGTGCAATGTTAGTATAATCCTTGCTGCTGTCAAGTGTGAGTCAAAAGTCAAGAGTCTTAGGTACTAGCTAGGAGTAGTCCTTACCCAAATAAGCTTCTGCTTGCATGTTCCCTTGTTCAGCAGGTATGCTCTCTTATACAACAAACTATTAGGTTTCCTTAGCTAGTAAGCTTCGTGCTATGTACCTCTATATATTGAAGGAATGAATCACTAGGCTGCCAAGCTTTTTAGCAACACTAAATCAGAGTTTCAGCTTTTCTAGTGTATGTAGTTCAGAAGTGATCCTACCAACATTCAATTATTTCAAAATATAGAAGGGACTTATACAACAAACTATTCTTGTATTTACATCGTTGAACCTTTAAGGTTTGTTTGGACTTTGGTTACCAGAACCAGAATTTGTTAAAACGTGGTTATTCTGAAGTAGCGTTTTATGAGAAAAAACCTTTGTACAGAACAGGTTTTCTGTATCCTCCTTTGATATGACGATATGACTTGTTGTTTGGTGGTGGCTGGATTGAGGCAGTGCTCAGCATTAGATAGGAGATGACAGATGATGAAGTGAACTCAAATAAATTACTGGAGCATGGGAAGGACACTGGATTTTGCTGGTAAAAGAGGAATTTTACCAGATCTCACAACCTGGAAAAAAAGGCTTTAAGGTCTCACCAGAGCTGGATAAGAAGGCCGTATGGGGGTATAGCTAACTTCAACTTGCTGTTGCCAACAAGACTGGCTAACAGCGGTGTATGAATCAACCATTAGTACTTGCATGCTCTTTTGCTGCACAGTGATAGTTCCTAAGCTCTGAGTAGGGATTTGAATACTGGTATCTGGGAGTCTGGACCTGGTGACCTGTATGGGAATAAACTGGCCACAATATTTAAATGTCAACATATTATGAATCATGCCTCACTATCTCCCCCAAGAAAATTCAGATATACTATAGTTCAAATATATTAACGAAACCTATATTCCAATGTAAACCAAGTATAATAATAATGTAAACTTGTGATTACTCTTTCCTTTTTTATAGTAATGTTTTCATGGATTTGTATATTATATGCTGGATCTATATATTATTCTCATTGAGCTTTTCAAAAGATTGAGCATTGGAGGTAGTAAAGTGGTGAAAAGCTGTAAAATGAAGATTATGGAAGCACTAGTTTTAGTTTCTCAACTAAACCTGGTATGCAGAAGGTTTTTTAGGTTTTCTCCTCCAAACAGAGTAATTGATAAATGTAAAATCACAGAATTACAAGCTAAAGCCTGTTTCCTAAAAATCCTAACTTGACCAGTTTTATAAGTACTCATATAAACATGCATAGAAAATTATTCTCTACTTTTTACTTACAGAATATTTTGCTTCCTCTATTTTTTTAGGATAATGTCATGGGAATATTCAATGGGAAGTTTGGTGAATCAGATGATGAAGTAGAGGAGCCCGTTCAAAGTAATAAACCTGCAGATTTTGACCTTCTGTTTGCTGGGGATACTGGAGACGAATTCCTTTTTGGTTTAAAATATACAAAGTAAGTGTGCTGAATTGTTTAATGTAGTAATTTTCTACTATTACAGGCTTCAACCTATGCTTTGTCATCCTGCAACATTTTATCATCAAAAAGCAAAAACATATTAGTTTGCTCTGCTGAACTATCTCACCAGAGCACTTAACTCAACTACCTAGTGACAGTTATGCTTATTTCTCTTTGTACAAGTAGTGAAACTGGTTGAAATTTTGTGAGTTGATAGATAACATCATAATAAATTTCAGAAAATAAAATTTCCAATTTTCATGACTATTTGCTTGTATTTTCATGTCTCATGGTTTCAAACTGGTATTAGGTGCATTCAACCTAGGAAAATAGTCAGGCAAAATTCCTAACATAGTTAGGAACATATGGTATGATGTGTGGACTATCATCCCTTAAAGCCTTAAAATATTAATTGTACAAGAGCACTAAAAAGGACAAGTGTCACTAGGGGGGTAAATTTACCTAGTATTAATTGCCAACATGTGCTGTAGAAAAAAGTATGCGAGGTTAAGTGCTCCAGCAACAAAGTGGACCTTCTTGTTTAAAAAGGTTAGGTAGTAGATGAATAATTGAAATTTTTTGTGTGTATGAGATTAGAATAATCCCAAACTTACTCATGTCAATCTTCTGGCCGCATTGCAGCTTTTTTTGAAGCGAACATGGTTGTAAACTGAATAGATTCGAAATATAGTTCATATATATCAACTTTTCATTATAACTAATTTTGTTTGGAGCTTCTGGCTTCTTCTCTCTTTGAAACTTAAGTGTCATTGTTCCTGTCCTCATCATTATCATGCCTTTAGTTAACTATTTGCTTACTGTTAACTCCTTTTGTTCCTGAACATCATTCTTGCTATGGTATTTTGCTTCTGAATACATGCTACTGACTATATACAATTTAGCAGAAGGTATTTAACAGGTGTCGAATAGCCACTAAAGCAGCTTTGGTTGTGATAGCCCCCTTTTTTGCCATTAATGTTACCCAGTATATGTGTTTCAAAAAAACATTTCTCGTGTCAATTTTTACCTGTGTTGAACATGCTGGACTCGCATGTGAATATCTGGAGTCTCACATTGCTGCACACCCTTTTGGTAGAAGGCATAGTTTGTATAAGGAACTGGATTTGTGGAGACGCAGGGAAGGGGGGAGGGCAAAATGAAGGCTTGGGAGCTGTTTCTCTATGTGCAGATGCTCTGCTGTGCAGCCTTTTCACACTGCACTACTGCGCCGTGCATTTTTCTTTGACTTCTTGGCACGGTTCATTGGTGCATGGGATCACTCTTCCCTATTAATACTACATGGTTTCAGGCATGCTTTAGTGCTGCATTCATGTCCTTTCCAGAAACTTTAAATGAATATTTCATTTTCAAATTAAAATATGTATCCACAGTATCTATATCGGTTGAATCCTTGAATTCTGTTTTTAGCCATACATGGAGGGTTTTTTTTTTTTTGAAACCATACTTGTATTTGTTGTTGTTGTTTTTTTTGGGGGGAAACCATACTTGGAGTTTGACGTTAGTAGTATCCACAATTGTGTTGCAGTAACACTGTTTCTTGTAGGAGAGCATCTTTGTTTGGAAATATAGTTTGTGATATCCTCAATATGAGACATTTTATTACTATGATATCTTAGAAACTTTTAAGAAAGGAATGCCATTCCGTGAGATTGATAGTTCATACTCAGTTTCATCTGTCCAGTGAAGCTAGTTGGTGTTCTTTCCTTGTAATGCATATTACTTATCATGTTACTATAATCAACTGAGGCTAAATCGTTTTAAAATGTCTATCCCTTTGTAATTTATGCCTATATTTTATGTCCAACTATGTAAAATCCAAGGCTTTAAACAAACTTACATCCCAAATTTAATTTGCTTGTATTTTATATATGTTGGATTTTGTTATTTCAATGCAGACTATTTAGAAGTTAATGCTTGGGTAATGTTTCTGCAGGAAATCTATTAAGCTGTTCAGTAACTTCTACTTATCTGATATCATTGTTGCATCTCCTTTGGCACTTATAAAGGTAAAGTTTCATTTTAAACAGTGTTTTTTTTTTTTTGTTATTGTAACCGTTAGTTCATTCAGCATCTGTTCTGTTATTGTTGTCGGAAACAGTCCATATGTCACTCTTGTTAACTCAATAGGTTCATACAATACAGAAGAATTGGTGGTGGTGTCATATCATTACCAGTTTTGACATTAGGAATCACATTTTCCCATGGCGTATTTTTTCAAATATAAATACAGAATTTATGACCTTTTCTGCGATAATTCCCGATTCGTTTACCTTTTTTGGGGGGCAGGGTGTGCGTGTAGGGAGTTTTTTTTTTATTGAGGGTGTGTGTGTAGGGGGTTATGTTGTTCTTTTGATTTTCACCCACAAGGTCACATGATCCTTGGGGAAAATCTTTGTATTGTTTTGGTGGTGTGGAAAAAGCTAGACATAAATATCATTTCACTCAAGTTGTCACTAATACCAACAAACTCATTAGACCTAGGTGCTTGGTGCTGGGGTCTTTGGTTTGGTAGTACCATGATATTATGGAAAGGCCAAGATGGAGTTAATAGCAACCCCTCTATGCTAAGAAAGCAGAATGTCATTTTAGATGTTTACAAGCAGAAAATTGGTGTTTTTGCTATTTGGTGTTCAAGTATTTTTTTTCCACAACTGAAAGCTTGGTCTCAGTATGGACTGACATAATTTTTTCTTCTTTACTTGATGTGCTTATGAAATTTGTATTTTTATTTGCTATAATTTTAATACTATATATTTATGCCTGCCAATAATCAGAAAATCAATGGAGTCGAAGATATGGGAAAGGAACCTGCCAAGGAAAGGGATTTTGATTTCCTATCATCAATTGAAGTTAGTTCTGCTCTTAACTCCATGTAGTTGCATATTTTTCCATTTTCCTTTTATCATATATGGATATCTTGGTCATATTGAAACAGTTTCAGCAGGTCTTTTTTGTACGTTATACAATATCTGAGTTACCCTGCCACACCATTTGTCATCAAGAGCATTAATGGTTTAGCTATTTACTTTCCACACTCTGCCCATTAATGTTGTGATGACAATGGTTGGCTAGCTGCATTTGCACATTTTATAGGGGTGTGGATGCTCATTTGATATTATTTTATCTTAGATCTCAAATAAACCTTGACCTTCCAATGGAGTTGAAAGATATATTATTGTGTCCAATATGTTTAAATTTTACGTATTATGAATTCTCCTCACTTTTAAGAATATATGGATAAGGTTACTCTGGTACCTTGATCTCATAATAATCAGTATGGTAGAAGATGCTAGACGGTCATGCCAGCGCTTAGTGCCTAGGGGCACAAGCGGAGCTTAGGGTCAAACTGACGAGGTGCTTCCAGGTAATTAGCTTATATGACGTAAAATGGAAGACAACAGAACATTAATGTGACATCACTATAGCCCTCAAGACAGGGCATCAACCTAACAAGTGCCAAATGCTATATCACGGTGACTTCCTTGTACCGACTTCTAGAACACGGCAAAATATGTCAAAGTTAACAAGTTTATGGTTAGCCCAAGCAAGAAAAGAGAATTCTCTTTCCTTATAGATTTGTGTTGGAGTTTTACACCTTGACAAAGGGCCCTCCACTAAGGGCCTGTTGTATTACACCTTGACTTGAGGAACAACAGAATGATGTGTTAACAAATGAGATAGAGTGGGCTAGGCTTGGATTAGATAGAACTTAGAAGAGTTAATATGGGTGGATGTCCTTCGTACTTTATATATTATCTGTTAGCTAACCTGCTATTCTGCAATTATTGTTGTGCTCACCAGGAATAGATGTCAATATTTGGTATATGGCCTTGGCTGCATAAAAAGCCATTCTGCCTACCTATGTACTTGATGGACAGTAATATTTATGCGGTCGATTTTTCATTAAATAATAATATGGAAATAACTGTTATGTTTGTGGAAAAGTGATTCTCTGGGTGCACACTATTCCTTTTGTGCCTTGCACGTCAGTCAATTCAAGGAGGACCTATTTGCCTTGAGTGGCCATTAAGCATTTTGATGACAAACGCAATGAAACAGAAATGCTGATTTGTACTGTGTAGTCATGAATTGTCATCATTACTTACAATTTAGAGCAGTAAGAGTATACTGTCTCTTGTTGTTTCTCAATTTTTCACAATGTTATGTCATTGATCTGGTTTTGTGCAGATAGTGGTAGTTGATCACGCAGATGTGATTCTTATGCAGGTTAAATCTTCAACTTCAACTATAATGTTTAACTAATTTTGTTATGCCTGTTGTTACAAATGACTCTTTTGTGCATTTATGTAGAGTTGGTCACATCTGTATGCTGTGTTTGAACAATTAAATCAGTTGCCGTCGAAGGAACATGGAACCAATGTGATGCGGATTAGGCCATGGTACTTGATTCTGTGATAGTTTTGCTCAGGCAGTATGGGTGTTCCTATCTTTATAATGCCAATGCATTGTTTTGTTTATATCAAATCAAAGTGGCTCTTTTGTTCATACATTATATTTATGGTATGCTAAACTCTATGTTTGTTGCATTTTTATTTTGCTTGGTTAAGGTACTTGGATCAGCATGCATGTTACTATCGTCAAACAATACTCTTGAGCTCCTATCTTACTCCAGGTATGGAATTTCGCATGGAGCCCTGACTGAGTGTTATGAGCCCGATGACTCCTTCTAGGTGCTAGCCTGTGTTTTTCATCTAGATTAATTTATATCAGCTCATATTAAATTTATTATGTTTTCCACCTTGGTCAATGTCTTTTTCTGTCATATATTGTGTAGATGTTCAATGGAGTTATTTGGTGTGCTTGGTTATTTAGATTGCTTGTATTTTTTTTTAATGAAGCACTGTGAGTCTGTGAGGGAGACCTCCCACAGTTTTAAACTTTTGTAAAAAATAAAAAATAAAAGGGTAATTTACAAAAGAACAGAAAAATTACAACAAATCAAGCCAATCACTAAGACATTCCTTTTGAAGGGAATTTAATCTATGCAAAAGAAGGACAGATTCAAAGGATTAGATTGCGATCCGGCCAAAAAAAGAGGATTAGATTGCTTTCATTCATAGTCTGTATTTATTCAGCAACTGAGCCTTGATTGTAATACAGTCTAAGATGTCTGATTATGTGGCCTAACCAGTATTTATATGGTATTTACTATTTAGGGTCATCCGTTTCATTCATATGTCTGAGTATATCTAGATCTATGAATAGATTACAGTTTCAATGCTGCTATGTGAGGTTCACCTATTTTTGTCTTCATCCACTTATTTATTCATAAACATTGTATGGTTGAATTGTCTTGCCTGTTGTGCAGAGATGAATGCTTTATTCAACGGATTATGCTTGAATTATGAGGGGAAGGTATATTGGATGCTGAAGTTACTTGGTCATTGTTTACTTTGTTGAAGTCATGTTTCTTAAATTCTCTAATTCAATTTTATCAGGTTAAGCTGGTGACTGAATATAAAGGTGTTCTTTCTAAAATACAGTTTGAAGCACCGCAGGTCATTTGATTCCTCCTGTTAAATTTCTATTCCATAGTGTTGTTGCAAAATTTTCATGCTGTGGACTATCTACAAACTTCGAATGCACTCAAGGATACACTTCCTCTAGTCTTATGCCCCAACATATTAATACTAGATGGGTATGTTTTCTGATATGGCAATGTCTATTGATTCACAGGTGTATGAAAGGTTTGATGCATCTTCTATTACTGAAGCTGATGATGCTCGCTTTGATCATTTCTGCCAGAAGGTCAGTTCTTTTGTGCATTTTGTGATTTCTGCTTTGATTTTTAACTTTTTCCTTGCTTTTGGATCAGATTATGGAACTTTCTTATTTATATCAATGTTTAAAATTATATGGCCATTATTCACTTTTGGTTTGCATTAATTTGATTTACTATTGTAATCTGGCCTTGGTGTATTCTAGCTGCTATTTGCTTGACTATTAACTGAAATTCGAATGGTCTAATTATTCAGCTACTAAAACTATTTGGTTTATAAATAACCATAAGTTGAGAATCTCCCCACAGTTATTGTTTTGTCCTCATATCCAGCAACAACCATCTTAACACCAGTTCTATTCCAACATTTACTGTACAAGATTGCATAGATCCAACCATCTTACAACAACCACATTATCTACCATGAAAATTTTATCACATCTTTTGAGAGTATTCAAACATAAATTGTGGAGTGTAAATAATGATGGTATTTGATTTTGGAGCTTGTCTGTAAGTTATCTTGTGTTACACTGAATAGAGGAAGTAAGTTATTAGCTGTATGTAGTTTGGCGGATGTAATGTTAACAAATAGTGCTCTAGTGCATTCTTTTCTTTGACTCGGAGTACCATAGTGCTTTTGGGCTTGCTATGGGGTTGGGCTATTACAATTGTGGTTGCGGGTGCTATAGCAGTAGTAAGAGGATGTAATGTGGGGACTTACCTTGTATATACCAAGGGCGGGAAGAAACCGAAGAAGTCATCTGCGATGTGATCACGTTATATCGCAAATTCAAGAATTAGTATGGGATTAGTTTTCCCTAGTATTTTGCCCTTGCCCTGGTTGTGTGATCAGCGTATACGTCTGTGTACTGTGCTGGTGGCTGTCCACTCTATCGCAATCTCTTGGCACACAAGGATGAATTGTAGCGTCAATGCCATGCTGCAGAAGCCCAAGACATCATCGGATGCAGCATATGTGTGTTCTCTTCACCAGTGTTGCTGGTCAAGAAGGGTGATGTCTCGTGGCCTTCTTATGTTGACTACTGTGCGCTCAATGACTGAATAGTAAGGATAAGTTTCGGATACTTGTCATTGGCGAACTCCTGGATGAACTCTGTGATGCTTTCCTTCTTTAGCAAGTTTTTACCTTCGCTCTGGTTACCACTAGGTGCATGTGCACCGGTCAGACATGGGGAAGATGACCTCCTGGACCCACGAAGACCTATACAAGTTCCTCTTCATGCCGTCTGGCCTCACCAACATGCAAGACACCTTTCAAGCGCTGGTGAACGGCACCTTACAGCTGTTCCTTTACAGGTTCTTGCTCATCTTTTCTTGATGGCATGCTCAACTATAGCCTATCTTGGTCATCTCAGTTCCAGCACCTCCTTGATTTCATGCATCATCACCAATTCTTCCTCAGACTGTCCAAGTACTCCTTAGCCGATAATTGGACCATGTGTTCTAGGTGGCTGGCATCACCAATGGATAGTGCCAGAGGTCCAGGCCATCCTTGACAGGCCACATGCACTACGTGGCTTCCTTGGCCTTACCTGCTAGGACGTCGAGCTCGGGTCCTGTGAAGGTCATAGCAGAGGTCAAAGCTCAAACATAATGAAGCGCAAGCGGAGATGGAGCTTATCCTCTGGGCAAGGCTTTGCCAATGGTCCTGTGTCTGTGTGCAGTGCACTACCCCAACTCCTGCTGGCCTGGTCTGGAATTCCTGTGGTGAATGGATTATACCTATTAAGAATTCCCACGGTAGATAAAAATGACCCAAACCCTAATTGGTTAACTCACCTGTTGGTTATCGGTCATTGGGCCCTATTTTCCATCCCTACTCAGATCACTTGGCCTGTAACCTGTACCATAAAGGTACCATATTCCCAAAACATGTTGTGGTGAACTCAACTTACTTTCTGAATGCTGGAGTTCCTGAGTGTAATTTTTCGTTTTTATGCTTTTATGGTTTTAAGTATAGTAACATAGTAGTTCTATTACTTCTATTATTGAATACTTGTGAATCATTTTTTACATTTTGTGACATATTATTGCAGGTGTACCCAAAGATTCAGGAGTCAGATGAGGTACATGTTTTATGTTGTTACTTGATAATTGCAAATATCATAATTTTAATTTAATTTTGTTTCGCTCAATGTTGGTACGATCACTAATTTTAAAATGTGCTGCTAATTAATCATAGTTCACGAAGGATATTGATTGACAGCTGATAGGCCAGGTCCTAGCCTCCTAGCTGTGTCATTAGCCTGAGGTTCAGGAAGGTCAAGTAGGCTTAGTATGAATGTGACACAGGCATAAACTGAGCTTGAGCTGGTTCCTTTTAATATTAAGATGAAAAAATGGTGAGAAGATCGATAGTGTAGGGTGTGAAGCAACTACAGAGACTGGGAGGGTTAGATCTCAAACACGTACAAATCCTTAAAAGGATCATGAGGCTACATAAGCACCATTTCTTGATTGAAGAATTCCACCGGGAGTGCTCACTGAATAACTCTCCAGCAAAAGAAAATGGCAAAGATACCTGCATGGAGAGCATGCAATGAAATGAGGGGAATTGGGAAAAAAATTCCCCAAACCATACATGATGTTCCTTCTTCCCGAACCATAGGATTAGATGAACAGGATGGATGGGTGCTCAAGGACCAGACCTGCTAATCTGAAGGCCCCGATAAGTGGCACAGCCATCTGGTGAGGCGGTGACGCTGTGGTATGGGCTGATGCAGATGGGTGTGTAGAAGGTGCTATTGGATAACACAGCCGAATGACTGAGATGCGCTAATTGGAGCATGTTTACAGGCTGAAGCATTTATATGGTCTTTGAAAATGAGATAATGTTTTAGGAAATTTTGTATCATCTTAGCTTTCGAAATGCCCATATTTACTTTTTGATTTAATAGGCTGACCGTATTTATTGTAAGATTCTCATATTCCAATGCAATGCAGGGTCGAGTGTTGCTATTTGTCAGTTCCTACTTCGAATATATTAGGATAAGAACCTTCTTAAAATCTCAGGAAGCATCTTTTTGTAGAATCGGGGAGTAAGTAATTTTCTCTCGTTATAGCTTATTTAGTTTGTAGTTAAGGTAGTGTTTGTCTTATGCATCTAGTAACTGTCTACATGTGTTCATAAATCAGGACGACGTCACAGCAAGATATATCACGTGCAAGACTCTGGTTTTTTGAGGGCAAGAAAAAGATTTTACTTTATAGTGAGAGGTCTCACTTCTACCACAGATACAAGGTCATAAACATCTATAAGGCCCTAAATTATAGTTTGTCAGTATGATTTGATGTTTTTTTTTTCTCAAGCGTGCAGTATTGTTTGTAATAGAGGCTATATGTTTCATCATTGTTTCGGAACTTGCAGATCAGGGGAGCACATCATTTGGTTATCTACTCATTGCCAGGGAGAAAGGAATTTTATCCAGAGGTATTGACCAAAGCTTCACTATATAAAATATTGTAATATGTTGTATGTTGTGTTGTAGAAGAGTTTCAAAAATTGTGTGGTCTTTCTTTCAGCTTGTAAACATGCTTGGTGAATCAGAAAACAGGAAATGCACCGTCTTTTTTTCACGTCTAGACCTTCTTAAGGTAAAGTTAATGATACATTTTTTTTTTGTTCCATTAGCAATACTTTGATGATCAAAATTTCATATTGCAACAAGATTCATCTCGACCATTATAAATTGTATTACTGTTAAGAATTCCTGACAGACCGTTTCTACATATCACTCAGTTCATTATTCATTTTCTACTTTGAAAAAAACATTATTGTTTCAGTGTTAGGGTGAACACTTCATGATCACTAAAATGTGGTCTTGTCTTACTGATGGTTGGCATCACTAATATGTGCTGCATGCTGCTGTCAGTATTGCTTAGCTGGGTCCTTATTCCTTCTCTTATCATAGCCTGCCGAATTTCAGATATGCCCCGCCCACTGCTCAAATGAGTTATTGTGTACTTGCAGTTAGAACGAATTGTTGGCACTTCTGCTGCACAAAGGTTGGTTTCCTCAGATAAGAGCATGTTCATCTTCTACTGATGCTGGCGTCAGTGTTCGACAGCCTCACAAATTTTGGAATGCTAGGTGATTATGTGTTGGTCTGTGCTCAACGCATTATTTTGTATGTATTGTAGACATTTTTCTAAAGCTCGTGCTGAATTCGTAGCAGTGCTTATTTTGGATTTGATCTTTGGGAAAAATGCGAAGGAACTAGCTGGGATCCTGCGTGTTGCCGTGTGGACTTGAGAACGACTATGGATGTAGAAGGCAATTTAGATAAATGTAAATTGCAACAACAAATGTAATGATATACACATTAAACTGCATAAACTTTAGAAGCACTCTTTCTGTTCCAGAATAGATCTCGTTTTGGAGTATTTTTTATCACACCAATCATCTTCAATTCAAAAATTTGCATGTACACTACTATTGTGCAGGTTCGTCAGACCTTTTCTAAGTGTGCATTCGAAGAAACATATTTGTCTATTACGTACCTCCCTCCCTTTTAAAATACTTAAAATAGTTGTCGTTTTAGACTGTTTTAGACTATTTAGCAAGGTTTAGGGTTGAGAAAGAATGACCACAATGTCCTCTATTAAATGTAGTATGATTGAGTGAGAAGGTGTAGGTCAGTAGGTGTAGGATGGAGAAATTTTGAGTATATTAGATCCTTCAGTTTGCTAAACTTTCGTCTTACTCAAATTAGATGTCGAGATGTTGTTTTGACTTTTTGCTTGTAGAGTTTAACCATTCGTCTTATTAAAAAATTAAGTATAAATATATAAAAGAAATCATGATTATAATACTTTTGATAATAAAGCAAATAAACAAAGTAAATAATACTAGTGCTATAATTTTTTGAATAAGACGAATGATCAAACTTTCTAGACAATTACTCAAAATGAATATTTTGGGATGGTGGTATGTCTAGTCTATTTATTTTAATTCAAATTTCTTTCTATATTACACCGCACCTACTCTGTTATCCTAACTAGCATACATTCAATAAAATTCATTCTAGTTATATCCCTATTCTTAATCTTCTAGAATGTTAAGTGGGGATGTGAAACAACGAAACGCGACGTGGGACAACAGTGTGGGAATGGCTATGGTTGCAAGATGTGGGGAATGCCTCCGTGGTTGGATCTAGAGCCGGGGTGGCGACGGTGATGTCCATCGGCAGTGGCGGTGGTGATTATTGAAGGTATTGACGACTGATTGCTGGTGGCGGAGACGGTCTCGGCATGGTGTTGTCGGGGCTAGATTGAGGGCACCGGGGTGCCCGACAGGTCGTCGCCGACGCGGATCCGACGCTGAGGCTGTAGCGGTGGCAACTAGTTGCTGGCGGTGGAGGTGGACCTAGCGGAGCGCCGTCTGGGCCAGATCTAGGGTGCCGTAGGTCGTCATTGGTGCAGATCCGGTGTCGAGGCGTCCATGGCAGTGCTCGTTAACGGCGGCGTCTGTTGTTGGCAGCGACGGCCTAGATCCTGGGCGTTGGGGTGGCTGGCCGCTGACATGGATTTGGCATGGAGGTGTCTACGACAACGTGTGCTCTCCACGAAGGTGGTGGTGGCGTTGTCAGGGAGGTAGGTGAGTCGGTATAAGCTCCCTTGTCTTGGGCTGGCACGTGAAAGTGCAACGGCCAGCGGGGGTTGAGGTTGGCATGCATTTCGCTATGGCGGGCGGTTGTGCCATTAACAGGGCTACACTTTGTCGTCAATCGTCACAGTAGTAGGGGTTGCATTTTTTCTTTTTCCTTCCTTATGGGTGCATGTTTAGGTATGTTGGCTGGCGCCGGTGTTTTGCGTTCATCTGGTGGAGATCTTGGGAATTGGCCATCGAGGCGACCACTCTTCACGGTGTTCACGAATGAGCAAGTGGCGGCAGGACAACTGGTTGGGGCTATAGTAGCTTCTGCCTTTTCACTCAATCCTCTCCGTCTTAGAGTTTCCCCCATTCTCTTGTGGGATGCTGTACTCATGGATTGTGCTGCAATGCCTAGTGTTGTTGGCTGGCTATACCTGTGTTGTTGTGCAGGTGACATTTATGGTTTTTCTCGTAGACTTGGTGGGTGGGAGCAATGCTGAGATGAAAGTCTAGTCTGGATTGCCGGTGCTAGCGACAACGATGTTCTCAGGCGTCGTTTACCTTGTTGAAGATGTCCCCTTCCTCTCCTCACCACATGGATCTGGTAAAAAACTTAGATTTTGGAATCAGATATTGTCGTCGTTCTGTCGTTGTTTTTTTCTTGAAGATGTCGCTTTAAGAGTTGTTTATCTTGTTTGACCACTGTTTCAGTGTGTTTGAGTCTTCGAGGCTAGCTCTAGTTGAGGTTTTCGCCGATTTTCTTTACTTAACTATGTCGTTGTAAGATTTTTGGGTCCAGTTTTTCTTATAAATTGGATCAAGTCTTTTCTTCCATAATGAAATGGAAGAGCTCCTACTCTTTCATAAAAGAAGGCTTACATAACATAAAACCTTAATGAAATGAGAAAACTCCCTATTTGTTATTGGAGAAACCTTGAATACCTTCTCAAAGGGTTATAAAAAATTCGATACAGATCTAATTAGACCTTTTCTACTTTATTTTTTTTAACGTTTTAGTACCATGCGGGGCTGGTGGCCTTTCTTCTCACTACATCCAACGTAATGTCTCGTGTTTGGACCAGATAGGAAGCGAGCGGAAAGCTTTTATTTTTAGATAATCACGGCACTGATTAAGTAGCATCAGTACAGAGAACATCCCGAATACACTCTAGAATTACCCAATTGTAGTTGATTCAACTTATTTTTTATGTGCATATATTAGATTATATTAGCTAGGTCGGAATCGTAAAGTGTGGATATGTGGTGTGTTCGTCTTAAGCTCAATAATAATTTTAGACTCATCGTCATAACCCGAGCCTCTACCTTTAGTTCTTTTGTTCTTTATAGGGAGCCAACGTGAGCGAGTAGCTTGAAAGCAGCGAGTGATAACTGACAACCTACGGTGGTGTGTCGTGAATCACAATGAAAGAAATAGGTGAATCAGGGTTGAATGGGTGCGTTTTTGCAACAAAATCTATTGGCCATGGGTGGATGGGCTTTTGCAGCAAAATAGATTATGAGATGGAAGATCAAAACACTAATAATAATTGGAGTGGTTTATGCAATTTTCCCCTAAAAATACTACGTGATGAAACCTCTTGAGAACAAGCTAGATTGTGTGCGCCACTACATTACCGTGTACCAAAGCAAAATAATAAGATTCCACATGAAACTCCCTATTTGGGTCTAGTTCCATCAAATTTTATTTTATCACCGTTACATGATATACAGATCCTAGGAGGCTATGTCTGGTGGAGATTGCCAAATCTGAAATGGAGCTATGAATCTAGACATGTCTTATGTTTAGATTTATAGTCATCACAATTTCCACGCCATCAATAGTGATCCCTCGTGGTTGAATTTTCGAACGACTTGCCTTCCCAAAGCTAATTTGGAAGCCATCTTCGATCATGAAGGATAAAAAGGTTTATAAGATGATTAAAAAATGGAAGCATTTAATACTGGACGGGCACACGGTATGACACCTGCTAATTAATAAAGCAATGACAAGGATCAAGTCAAGATTTGCTCAACATCATTCATGTTCTGTTTCGAAATCAGTTGTTTAATCATCTACAAATTACTTTTGTGATTAACTACTACTCCATTTCTTCTAGCTCCTGCGGCATCATGTCCCTATCTACTAATCAGCATAATAGCAATAACTGCCGTTCGCCAATCTGTTGATGCATGCTTATGACCTGAAAATATTTCTGCATTGCTTTATAGCCCAGAAAAATTAATCACACCTTGCCTGCAAGAATTCAACGACAAAACTTCGCATGATTTATGTATACGAACTGGATTACTCAAATCGATAACAAATGCTGCCAATTGGTTACCAAAGGCAGTGAATTAGTGCATTGCTGCACTACTTCTTGGCCCCATCCTAAACCTCACCTGCTAAGACCGGTCTGAATAGTATCAGTAGGTACATAAATAGGCATCATTTCAAGCTTGATGCTGCTACACCGACCAAACTGAAGCTAAACCGAAGATGTCTAGTAGAGGTACTAGCAGCTTCTGTAACAAGGCCAACTTCACGAGGATAGCCGTTGTAACTTTGCTTCTACTAACCCTGGGGATTCTTTCCTTTACACCACCTTCACACATTGAAAGTTCAAACACCACTCGAAAATCACGGTACATTCTTATAAGTGGTAATCTGCTAAAACTCTTTTTTTTTTTCGTGATTTTAAAGTTAGTGTTCGTCTGTTGTCAATAAAATAAATAAATGGAAAAGCTTCAGGTCTTCCTGGAAACTTTTTAACTCATATTTTGGAAACTTAGTAATTCATCCTTTTTGGTCTTTTGGCATTAAGAAACAGTATTATATTGATTTCTTTGATATGTAGTCTTATAACAATTGTAAAATAATATTGGCAGGTTGCAACAACTACTGCAGCGTGGCATGCTGCTACTGCAACATTCACAGGTTCCCTCCAGTTTGTGAGAAGTGCTGCAAATAACATTTCTAGGAAGGTGCTCAGGCAATTTTGTCCTGTGCAATCTCACCGTCATTTTGTTATTATCATTTATCTGTTCCTAGTTGGTTCTCTTCGCTGTGTTGAATCAACAATATAAACCTGGCAGTATCAGATTTACCATGGTGTTTCCTTTGAATCAGTGTTATTTCAAACTCCGGTATAAGATAGGATACCAAAAGCTACAAAAGCAAGTAAGAATGTAATAGCATAACTTGTAAATAGTTATTTTTAACGTGCATTTTGTCCAACTGATTTGAAAAACAGTAGGCAAAACAGTTCTTACAAGCATCCTAACAGTACAACTTAGGAAACACCTATAATTGCAAATGTTTCTCTTGAAAACATGCAAAGGCGTAACCTATTCTCTTTCTATCCTATTGGTAGAACGCCAAAGTAGGCCTCCGATAATATTGTTTATGGAGTGAGAAGCCATTGGGACTATGATGCTCGAAGAAGCTAATGTAGCTAAACCATATGCTACGCCAACAAATGTTGCCCTGGAAATTCAAATATATCCAAGTGTAAGATCATAGAGAAGCTTGTCATTCTATTAAAACATCACCGCCCAAAATATCAGGAAAATTTTAGGAAGTGTAACTAGCACATTTTGCAAGACATGCAAAGCACATGGCTCCTGTGTTTATTTATTTCCCATATAGACATGTATGAAATATTGCAGGAAGATATCTTACCAGACTGCAAATGAATATTTTCTGCCATTACCCAAGTGAAGAACACCAAAAATAGCACCAGTTACGAGGGCACCTATCCAATTCAGTCCAAAGATAGGCATCAGCGCCCCTCGAAACAGCAGCTCCTGACATACGAAAACTACACATTTAGATTTTTCATCAGAAAGAATCCAGTATCCTAGAAAGAAGATTTCAAATAATTTATATCTTTACCTCGCTTATCCCAGGAAGACAAGCAACTAGGATATAGTCAAAAGTCTCCAGCGAAGTAAGGATCTAGTAGACAAGCAATAAATTAATTAAGAGTTGATCAGTTGAGGTGCAATAAAGAAACTTACACTATCTTAGCAATAAATTAATTAAGAGTTGTTCCAGGGCTAAAGTCTCAAATGACTATATGAAAAGACACCCAACAGTACTTAATACTTCTTGGCATCTTGAAATAAAGATTTATAATCCAATACTCCCTCTGTTTCAGAATGTAAGATGTTTTACGAAGTTAAACTTGCTTAAATATGATCAAGTGATACACAAATATAGCAATACTTCACACAACACAAATATGTTAGAAAAAAATATTTAATGTTAGATTTAATGAAACCAATTTTGTTTTGTAATTGTTGCTATGTTTTTTCTATAAACTTAGTCAAACTTGAAAAGGTTTGAGTTTGGAAAAAGTCAAAAGACTCAGCTATAGTGTGCATCTTGAGTTGCATTTAGGTTCCAAATACTGATCTGTCTAGAATTATTGTCCACTTTAAATCTGGTAACTGGCTGGTTACAGGACAAAAGTTCAAATCCAATTTTTTTTTTATTTTCATCAGCAACCAGTTGAAATTTTTTAAATTTTAAATTTTGAATTTGAGTTTGAACTGATTGGCTTCTGGCCGATAGCCACCCCCTAACAAGTCCCTAACTCTTGACCTCTTAGTCCATTTTTTTTAAAAAAAACTTGGTTCCACTCAGTTCATAAAAAAGTGCAGAGTATTTTATTGGCTAGTTTGAAAATGCATGGCATTATCTTTGACATATTACAAATTAGAGCAATTGTTACAATGTACTTCAAAAGTTACATATTTCAGTGACAACAGCACATAACATCAGCTACTTGAGAAACTGTAATAACACCAGCTACTTGAGAAACTGTATTTGTCAGTGACCTTCATGAGAGGGAGATCAAAACAAAAATAAAATACTAATTGAAGGCTTTATATACTTGTCTATTTGCAGCCTCGCTGGAATTCCTGAAATCTGACCATGTTTGTAGAAGAATATATCTGCTAGATGACACTACTATTACAAGTCCTGCGACCAATTCGAGATGCCAGATTTCAAAATTGACTGCAGAGAAACAATAGAGAAATTTTCTTACATATGTTTAGCTAACTCAACATTATTACATGGCATATCATTTGTTTATAAAGATCTAAAGATAAGAAGAAAGCATACATGACAGATCCATTGGATCAGCAACTGGCCATCCATTTGAACATGCAAAATGTGATACCTGTAAAAACATCAGTCTTTTTGTTCAATCAGGATGGCGTCATCATTAGACTGAAGGATGTGCTTTACAGTGGCTTGTGTTAAAATTACATTTACTCAAGTTATCATCACAGGGTCATTAATAGCTTAAATAGTGTTTTAAAAAAATCATCACTAAGCTATTACCTCACGAAGCACAAGCCCTCCTGCAAGTAGTAAGCCAGATGTGAGAGTACAAGCCTGAAGTACAGCATTCCTTGGGGCAACTGAGACTTTTTCATCATTGGGAACATCATGGCCACTGACCTCAAGGCTTGTTGTGGGATTTTCGCCACTGCTTGAAGAGGCATCTTCACTTACCAATGTCGGACCTTTAGATATACTTTGCGATTTTCTCCTTTTCCTCTCGTTGCTCTTTGCTGCAAATGTTCTGATACCCTTCAACAACAATAAGCTGTGTGGTTATATACATGGATGAGAAAATTAAACCTTGAAACAAATTCCAATGAAATGCTTACATTGCGTGGGCCATTATGCAGTCTTTTCCATGTAGGAACTGTGATTTGGCATTTCCAACCTGATTAAATACAGTCTGCCAATGTAAGGATATCAGAATAATGAACAACCGCAAAGATTTACACGGTAGAGCAGAACAGGGTAGGTACATGCCATGAGCTTAAGAAGATGGACTGATTAACTCAACAGAAAAGAATTATATTTCATCCTACCTAAACCCAGAGATTAATTCTTTTTCAAAACACCACCAATGTTTTGATTGAAATCTGAAACAAGTCGAAGCAAAAAGAAAGGGGAAGAAGGAAAGCGGCCAGCCATTGGAGTCCCCTCGTAATAATCTCTAAAAATTTCTAATTGGCAGAAACATCACACAATTAATAGCTGCTAGCCTGCTAGGCTAGCTTCCGTGCCATATCCCCGGTGGTCAAATTGACTGGATTCTTGTCGATCTGCACTAAGAACACAGCGACCTAATGGATCCAAGACGCTGAAAAAAACATGCCAAGAAAAGGAGGAGCAGGAATGGTATCGCCTTACCCTGTACGTCTCGGAGCGAGAGCGCGGTCGGTGCTAGCGTCATCGGCTCCATCCACAACGGCTGGACGGACCGCGGCGAGCCCGGTGGAGAAATGGAGCTGGGAGGGACCCGCCTGACCTGACCGCCCGAGGAGTTGTTCGTGGGATTTTTTTCTGCTGTACCTGCTGTGTTGCCTGTACAGCCACGTCACGCTCTTGCAGTAAACCCTGTCTGGACATGCATTTGTGTAGCTTGAACGGTGTGGATTTGGTGGGCTGGTGGCCGGGAGGTAGATAATGCGAATTGAGCTCACGTTGATAAATATGTACGGACAAAATATTGAACGTGTTGTTATGACTTCTGACTTAAAGTCATCAAAAAGACTAATACGACTCATATGTCTGTCTGGGAAGTCAAAGTTAAGTCAGAGGATCTCAATCTGATTACGACTTATGAGTTGGACGTCGGATTCACATGGTAAAATCAAACGCTAGCGAACATCATATAACTCTGTCTGACTTTATCAGGCGACTTGATCTGATTATCTTATCATATATTTTCATAAAATTGTACGAAAAGGTATGTCGCCAACGCAAATATGGGTCAACGAATAATAAGTAAATGAGACATGTTATTTAAGAAATGAAGGTACTACTCTCGATCACCGGAGTAGAGAAAACGACGGATGTAACAACGGAACAAAGAAGAAGGATGCAAGATGTGCAGGAAGAAGAAGATATATGATGTAATTTGATATTTTATCTTGTTACATTTTATTGTATTCACAATCTCCTGTCATGATGTTTGTATATGACACACATGTAACTTGTACCTATTAGGACTTTAGGCTGCGTTTGAATCTGTTGAAGTAGAGCTTTTACGGCACGAAATATGTACCGCATTACTAGTGCATAATTAATAGACTTGTATATATAAAATTTTTTTTAAAAAGTAATAGTTCAGGAAGAGTGTGTCTTTTAGTACATGCCTACAGCCTGTTCAAATTGCTGGGCTGGCTCGGTGCTGCCAGCCAACTGGCTGGCTGGTTCAGCAGGTTCTCCAGCCCAGCCAACCCTATTCATCTCCCAGCCACCACCCAGCACGTGCCAGGGAATCGAACGGCTGGGCTCATCAGCCCAGCCAAAAGCAAAGCCAGCTCAGCACCTGCCAGAGAATTGAACGGGACCCTAATATTCTACTTAGAACAATACTTTTACTATAATCGTTGATTCATTTGTGTTGAACAGTGTGAAGAGAATCCATCCATCTATACATAGGGGGTGTTGGGGTGTTTAGATGGGGCTAAATTTTTTTAGTCCATGTCACATCAAATGTTTGGATGCCAATTATAAGTATTAAACGTAAACTAATTACAAACTAATTATATAAATGAAGGCTAATTCACGAGAAGAATATTTTAAGCCTAGTTAATTTATAATTAGCTTATGTTTACTGTAACTCCACTTTCGCTAATCATGTATTAATTAGACTTAATAGATTTGTCTCACAAATTAGCCTTCATTTATGCAATTGGTTTTGTAATTATTTAATACTCTTAATTAGTATTAAAACATTTGATGTGACAGGTAAACTTTAGTCCCTACGAAACAAACAAGCCCATAGGTAGAAATAGGTAGGCGTCACAGAAACATTGAAAAGCGCTTATAAGACATTGTTATATTTACTAAGGAATATCAAACTTGACCAATTGCACCAATTAAAGCATTCTGCAGACACTCCAACATTGCTAAGAAAGAAATACCAAGTCTTTGATACTTTGTTTGGTGGAACCAAATCTGAAAAAAAAAATTTAAAAATGTAACAACATTTTGGTCCAACATATGAAACATTTTTTTCGAACATTATATCATTTGTCGCACCTAGAACCCATCACGGTCATACAAGTGCCAAAAAAAAAACAAGTGACACGTAGAATTGGGATGGACACAACAGAGGCTACTCCTCAGTACGGTCCACGTAAATTTTTTATTTCAGCTCCTCTTCATTTGTAGTTTAATCTTCAATTAATTTAGTTTACATTTTAGTCCTCAAATATACAGAAAGATCCCTCAAGGGAAGCAAAAAAAAAATCATAGAAAAACCTAAATAAATTCCCAAATGCCCCTCCTGTCGTCAAGCCTCCCCGATCCCGTGAAACTTCGCCGTCGCCGCTGCTCCACCGTCGCTGCGCCGCCACCGCTGCTCCACTGTTGCTTCACTTCTGCCGCTGCTCCGCTGTCACTCCCCTGCCACTGTTGCCATTGCTCTGCCGCCGCTGCAACGACTTTGCATGGTATGAACGGCGATGTTGCTCCGCCGTAGCTCCACCCCTGCAATGGCAACGATACGGGATGCGACGGCGTGGATTGAGTGGCGGTGGCGTGGATCATGTAGCGACGGTGCAGATCAATTGACGGCAGGCCAGAATGAGCGACAAAGATGCGGATAGATCGGCGGCGGCAACGGCTTCTACAGGCCTCCACTCTGTGGTGAGCTCCATGATGGCGTTGCCAACGGTGCCAGTGACGAAGCAGCTGGTGCGAAAGTGGTGGCGAGGAGGTCAGAGGTGAGGAGGGAGGCCACCTTTTGCTTTCATGCGCCCTCTCTCCCCTGCTTTCATGTGCTCTCTCCCCCTCGCTTTTTGCTTTTTCATCGCGGTTCTAACGAAGATAATGGTAACCTTTAGGGGCTACGAGCGACTCCGCAGAGCGTGTTTCATGGCTGACATGGCACAAATCTTCCTACATGGTCAGCTAGGGGGATGGGCCAGTTCACCCAACTGTGAGAACCGTAATGTTTGTAAGATCAAGTTGAGGAGTGACAGCTGGCAGAGGGCTCAAGCAAATGAAGAGGCAAGCTTGAGGGAAAGGCATACCCCATAACAAGATTTAGTAGATGAAAAGTCGTGGTCGATGGTAGAATTAATTATGTCAAATAAAGAGAAGCGAAGACAGAAGAGCAAGAAGGGAAAATGGTACAATTATATGACGTCAAATTCCTTTGCCTTCATGATGAATATCATGGAAATTTTTTTTGGAAATATTATTTTTTGTCGTGCCCATCTGCGACGCATTTAAGAAAAACGCACGCGCACCTATCCGATTTGGTTCAGGTCACAATCCTATCGTTCCCACTTCCCGGTCTCCTCCCATCGGTGACCATCAACCGTGGCGGTCTAGGACGATTCTCACGTGAGCCATGTCGGACTAGCTACAGTGCACATTTTTCAAAAAAAAAATCTTCAATTTTATGTAACTCTATCGAGGTCCTTATGAATAGTAAAAATGAGCCTTGGTCGTTTACAGAAAGACCCTCTGAGAAACCGGATATTCTAAGCGATGGAGAGAAAAATCGTGAATCTAGGCCGCTCTATAAATAACATAAGACGAGAGGCTTTTTTGAAAAACTGCCCTATAAAAGCGATCCCTCCACTTCCCCAACCCTAGCCGCCGCCTCTTCCCTCACCCCGCTGTTCCTCGCTCTCCCCTCGCCCGCTGCCTCCTCCTCCCCTCTTCCTCTCCCCTCTAGCGTCGCTGCTCCATCGGGCGGGTGCGGCGACGACGGGTGGAGCGGGCGGATTCACGGCCCACTGGCTCCATGATGTCGGCGGAGGGCTACCTAGGGCGGCCGGATCCAGCGGCGCTGCCCCCGGTCGACGCGGATCTAGCCCCCCAACCCTAGTTGTCGCCGCTGCTCCCCGCCTCTCGCTCTCCCCTCGCACGCCGCCGCCACCTCCCCTCTCGTTCTCTCCCTCGCCCGTCATTGCCCCGGGGCGTCGGCACTGGAGGATGGAGCGGCGGCGTGCAAAGGGAGAGGGAGAGACAGAGAGGAATGGCGGCGGAGATGGGACGGCGGAGGGTGGGGGAGAGAGCGAGAGGGGAGGAAGAGGCAGGCCCCCCGCCGGCAAGGTGGGGTGCAACGACGGCTGGAGGCGGCGTGGTGGAGTCCGATGATCCCATCCCCTTCTCTTATCTCCCCGTTCTTGAATCTTGGTTGCTCCGACGATACGATCATCACGTCGCTGTACGTTTTCCGGTTCGTCTCTGGAAGTGGGAAGCGCGAGCGTCAGGGTGGCCGGAGAAAGAGGCGCCGCCGCCGGTGGCCTTCGCCCCGCGGGGCGAGGTGATGGTGGTGAGTGTGAGTTGTTCGTCTCATCTATTTTTAGCCTTTCACCCAGCACCCCAGACCAGCTCGTGCAACCTGACGAGAATAGATCACCTCACAAACCACGCTTCCTGAGATCCTCGCGTTGCGCCGCCTCACGACCAGCTAGCGCCGGTGGCCAAGCACTCAAGCTTCGAGTTTTTCTCTCGGTTCCCATACTATAGCATAGCTCAAGGTTGGTTTCTTTTTTTTTTTGCGGGGAAAGGGAAGTTCATTAATCAGAAATAGAGTTTACACAATCCTCATGGATCATATGCTCTACTGGACTAGTTTCATGTCCTAACCAAAAGCCAGAGGCAGTGCACAACCGCCCCATATTAGCTAACACATGACTAATCCTATTCTGATTACGATTAATTTTTACAATTTGCACGTTCCGCTCTCCAGGAGAAAGACTCTGCACTTCACGTACCAGAAAAGCCAAGGCCGAACAGTCAGCCTGGGTGGCGAGGATTGCTTGTCGAGCCTGCAAGCAATCGGTCTCCAGCACTACCGGGAGCATCGTCCACATTTGTGCTAGCCGAAGGCCCTCACGTCAAGCAGTGACTTCCACCTCCAATGCATCCGAGCATTGTAGTAGTTGCCTGCATGAAGAGAAAATCGCCTGGCCCTGGTGATCACGAAGAACCAACCCAATACCAGAAGACCCGACGTGTGGATCGTAGGAGCCATCAATGTTCAGCTTTGCCCAGCCTGAAACAGGACGCGACCACTTAACTTTTGTTTCCATGGTCTTGTCCTTGAGAGGCCTCCTGCTGATATGCATCTGATGGAGGTCCACCACCTCCTTCCCTTTCTCGGAGTTAACAACGGTATGCTGTGCGATGAGTTGAAGCGATTCCATGCAACTCTGAAGAAAATGTCTTGAAGCTTCTATTGCCGGCAAGGGCTTGCCATGGACTGTTTCATTATGGGCGAACCAAATCCGCCATAGCAGCATCAACACCCGTGCACGCTGTAGCTCTGGAAGATCGATAATTAATAGCAAGAGCCAGTCATCACCTTGGACTCGTTTTGGCGTCGGCAGGGCCCAGACTTCATGCATTGCATTCCACAAACTGCTCGCATGCGTACATTCGCACAAAGCATGGAACGTATCTTCGCTGCGCATACCACATAGTAAGCAAGTATCCTGTGGCTCCAACATGCGTTTCCTCTTATTTGCTCTTGTAGCTAGGCAGTTTGTTGCAACTCTCCAAGCAAAAATCCTGACTTTAGGAGGTATTGGACAACTCCAAATCGGCTTCCATAGAGTGTGTTGCCCATCAGCGCTCTGGCTCGATTCTCCGGTTCCTCCCTGCTATTGTGAGAGCTGTTGTGCAAGACGGTAAGCAGACCGAACCATGAAAACACCCGACTTCTCTGGATGCCAGGCCAAGAAATCTTGTTCGGCTCTGCTCGACACCTTGATTTTTAAAATTGCTTCAGCATCTATCGGCAAGAAGACTTGTTGGATAAGGACTTCATCCCAGGTGGCATCTTCCTTCAGCAAACTGGACACCCATTTAATCCGGCATCGACCCTGTCTTGTGATCAGTCTGCGAGAAAGATCCCGCGGGATCCAAGGATCTCTCCACAATCTCACTGATCTGCCATCCCCAATGCGCCATATCAGCCCTTGCTTCAACAGTTCCAGGCCGTATTCAATCGCTCGTCAGCACGGGGAAGGGTTACCCAGGGATACCGTGTCCCCCAAATTTCCATCTGGATAGTACCTGGCCTTCAGGACTCTGGCGCATAAGCTATTTGGGTACTGGAGCAACCGCCAAGCTTGTTTCGCTAATAGCGCTTGATTGAACAAGCGTATGTCTCTAAAACCCAAACCTCCTCTCCCTTTAGGGAGTAACAATCTTTCCCAAGCTTTCCAATGTACCTTCCTTTTGCCACCATCTGCACCCCACCAGTAGTCCCGTATTAGCTTTGTGAGATCGTCGCAAACACCCTCGGGTAATTTAAAGGTACTCATTATGTAGACAGGGATCGCCTGGGCAATGGACTTTATCATGATCTCTTTACCGCCGCATGACAGAAAGTTCTCACTCCATTGCAAGAGCCTCTTGCATAGCTTCTCCCTAATGGAGCGAAAACGTCCATTTTTCATCCGCCCCTCTGGCGTTGGCAATCCCAAGTACCTATCATCGAATGGGGAGTCTGGGACCTGAAGAATTTGCCGGACTTGTTGAATCTGGTCGGGGCAAGATTTACCAAACATCATCGAGCATTTGGATGTGTTTAGAAGTTCTCCCGTGCTATGAGCATATTTATCCAGGACCACCTTGATCCTCTCAGCTTGCCGGCCATCAGCTTTAAAGAACAGCAAGGTATCATCAGCAAAAAGTAAATGGGAGATCCCGGGCGCTCTGCGGCACACTCTCACAGGAGTAATCCCTCCATTCTGCACCTCGTCATGTAATAACATAGACAGGCCATCGGCTACGAACAGGAATAAGAACGGCGACAGAGGGTCTCCTTGGCGAAGCCCCCTTGTTGGAACAAATGCATCTGTCAAGGTTCCGTTGAATTTGACTTTATATCTCACAGTAGTCACACACTGCATAATCCAGCCGACCCATTGTTGAGAGAACCCCAGCTTCAACATTGCTTGTTACAGGAAAAACCAATCTACTCTATCATAAGCTTTCGACAAGTTCTAGCTTATAAGCACAAAAAGAATTATCACTCCTCTTATTCTGGTGTATATGATGCATGCATTCAAAGGCAATCAACGCATTATCTGAGATCATACGTCCTTGAACAAACGCGCTTTGATTCGGGGATATGAGATCATCTAGGAGCGGGCGCATCCTATTCACCAAGCACTTGGAAATAATTTTATACATGACATTGCACAAACTGATCGGACAGAAATCTTTGAGCTCCAAAGGGTTATCAGTCTTATGGATCAAAACAATGGCCGTATCATTGATACCGGCCGGCAGCACACCTGTGTCAAAAAAACTTTTCACAGCCCGACAAATATCGTCCTTCAAAATGTCCCAGTTCCTCTGGTAGAACCTAGCCGGGAAGCCATCTGGTTAAGGCGCTTTTAACGGTCCGATTTGGAATAAGGCCAGAGATATTTCTTCCTCAGAGAATTCGCGGCACAACTGATCATTCAGTTCAGAGGAGATCTTATTTTCAAATAGCTGGACGACTGGTCCCGGATCTATATTTTGGTCACGGGTAAAGAGGCCTCCAAAATAATCCACGGCCACTTCCTCCATCTTTTCTTTATCTATGATCAACTGGCCCTGATCATTCTTTAGTTTGGCAATTTTATTCTTCTTTGCTCTCCATACAGCCCGGCTATGAAAAAATTTTGTATTACGACCACCTTCCTTTAGCCAACTAATTCGCGACCTCTGCAACCAAAGCATCTCCTCCCTGTATAAGAGTTCGTTCATCTGATCATTAATTGTTCTAATCACATTACTGTCTGCATTATCTGACATAGCTGTTTTCAGATCATCTCGCAATTTCTGCAGCTTCTGGGTGACATTTCCAAATTTTCTCCTACTCCATTGTTGTAATGCCGACATCAACTGTCCCAAGGCTGAATTAACTTCGGGTAGAGACGATTTAGTTCCGGCTTGTCCCCAATTGCTGGCAATAATGTCATGGAGTTCAGAATCCCGCTCCCATAAAATCTCGTAGTGTAAACACTTGCTGCGTGTACCTCTAGACTCCGGTGTGGTGAGCTGCAGGACTATCGGACAATGATCAGAACAGGGGGACACTTGATGGCGCTAGAGGTACACGCAACAAGTGTCCTAACGATTATCCGCTGTGAACAGGGGAACATGGGGACCTCTAGCCTCTAGACCTTTGCCTCTGAAAAAATATTTCTCTAACGATTATCCGCTAAGGCTCTGTCCAATCTAACCTTTACGTTCCTAATACTCGATCGCCGGTTATATAGGTGTATGGGATACCTTCAAAGCCCAAGTCGGCAACCTTGCATCCCTGTAGAACATCCCGAAACCCCTGCATGTGGGGTTCAGATCGTCGTGTTACTGAAAAATGCTCTTCCAGCCAAAGCACCTCATTAAAATCCCCAATCAAAAGCCAGGGTAGATCAGATGAATCCTTTAGCGCCATCAATTGAGACCACATGCGATGTCGATTTTCAGCTCTAGGCTCACCATACACACAGGCCAGATGCCATAAAGGTCCATCCGGAGACATTCGCACATACGCATCAATATATCTTTCATTAGCACTATTAATTTCCAAATACACACTCTCATGCCAAAACAAAGCCAACCCTCCACTAAGCCCTTCACTGCTCACACCAAAAAAGCCTTTTAAACCTAATCTACCATGGAGACGACGGACACGATCAATCTTCTGGCGAGTTTCACAAAGGAACACCACCTGGGAATTTGCCGCCTTAACTAGGCCTGTTAGCTCGCGAATTGTCATGGCATTCCCGATTCCACGACAGTTCCAGCTCAAATAAATCATTGCTCCTGACGGGGCATAGACTGCCCCGTCAGGTTTGTATCCCCGTCAACAGCCTCAGAAACTGATTGTGTAGCAGTAACTGACGCCTTCCTCCGCAGGATAGGATTGGTTTATTTCCGTCTCTCAAAGCGCTTCAACTTCTTCTGGACATTACTTGCCGGCGGTCCATCGAACAGAATCACGGCTTGGGAGGCGTTCTGCACTTCCTAAACAACCTCCTCAGTTGGGCTAACCGGTCTCTTACGTTGGGATGTGTGCTCCTCTCCAGCTAATGAACCCTCCAGAGACTCTAGCCTAGAGCCCATCTTCTGAATTGCCGAGATCATCTCATTGCTTGGGATTGTATTCTTCAGATTTCCTTGAGCATCCAGATTCCTGTTAGCAACACTGTGTTCCTCGTTCCCATTCTTCTCAACCTTGTCCCTTTCCAAACTCATGTTGTTGGCCTGACGTGCCAACTCCCGTTCCACTTCAGCGGCAACATTCTCCTGTCTGTCGAAATCATCATTAATATCAACTCTGTTCTGGTTTTGCTGATTTCGGCGTGAATTGGAGGATGTTGCACTGCCGGCCTGATCAAATTGGAGTCCTCTATTCACCCTTGGAGCTGTCCTAGCGTCCACCTGGCCAATTCGGTGTTCAAAGTGTCTAAGAGGTGAACAACGCAGATCTGCTGAAAATCTGAATGGCGTCTCCCCTGCCCTGAACTTCTTGTTGCATGATTTATCAGTGCCCAAGGAAGCCACACATAAAGCAGAAGTGAGGCACCCTCTCATACCGCAGCTCAAAACTTTTCAACTCCTCCCTCCGATTGATCTTCACCTTCATCGGCAACCGTATCTTCAAAGGTTTATTGACCGGGAGCTCAACCCTAATACGGAAGAAATCATGCCTATTTCTTCCATTATCCTCCACATCAACATCCAGAACCTTCCTGAGCTTGCTCCCTATCAGTTGTCCCTTCTGCTTGGTCATCAGCACTAATGGAAGATCATATATACGTACCCACACCGGAGCTGAATCAAATCGAATCTCTGATGGTTGAGTCAGTCCATCAAACCTAGCCACGAGCAGAGCATCCCCCTTATGAATCCATAGCCCTCCTCGCAAAACGAACTCAATATCTCCTTCCGATCCAAAGGTGATGATGAACTTATTATTCCTCAATGTTTTATAGCTGAAATCTGCCCGTAGTTGCCAAGCCCTCTTCATGTCATCGAAGAGAGCAGCAGCCATTGGCGCCCTAAGTGAATAGAACTGTGCCAGCACGGTCCACCTTCCTGCGTGAGCCACATCTTCTTCCTCAACATCAAGTTCTAGGATGTCCTCTTCCTCCTCCTGACCCAGATCAAAACCCTCCACATGAGATGCAGGACCAAAGTCCTCCGTGTCATCACCTCTAGCATCATCTGCCACGAAATCCCCACTACCACCTCCATCCTGCACCGCCGAAGAACCCTGGTTCCCTGCCGCCACCGTGACAACGAGTGCCTTGTGTCGGCTTCCATCAGGATCTTGGGAGGCAATCATGGTGCTCTCCGGTGGCTTCCGGTGGGTAGCTCCTCCAATAGGCGCCCCTTGGTCACCACCACCGAGAGACATCTTCACCTTCCCGCGATCAGGAACGAAAAGCTGCAGAGATTGAATTTCCCCCTTCGAACTTGCGAGATTGAAACTGGACGCCGAAACCCTACTTTCCCTGGTCTTATGAAGGCCCAGGGAAGCCGAGTCCCGCTCCAATACGACTCCCAACTTATCCCGATCTTACATAGGAACAACGATCGCATCCACGGATGATACCATCGGAGAGGAATCAGATTCCAACCCGCGAACAACTCCCGCATCGGGCATCGCCACCTGTCGCCAAGTCGCCAGAAACCCTAATACGTAGTCAGACATTCGGTTCAAGGTTGGTTTCTCGAATCTATCTATCTTTTTTTTTGAGGAACCAACGACAGGATTTTCCTGCCGGAATTTATAGAAGAATAAGAATTGACACAATTTATAAGGGAAACCGGGCCCAAAAATCTAACAAGTGCGCGGTTAATTAAAGGGTAACCGGCAAAACCTTTACATAAACAAGGAAAAGAAAAACAACTGCATGCAACGATCAGACTACACAAGCTCCGCAGTAGTCGTCATTGCCGAGCATTGCAAAAGCAAGCAGCTTTGACATCTAAAAATAGAGAGGTAAACAACCACAACCTAAACAGCCCGTCTGTGGAGCAAGACCTTCTGACCGAAGCCCCCAAGAAGAAAAACAACATCGAAGATGTTGTCCGACGCCCGTCCAAAAGAACTAGGTTTTCACCTGAAGGGTAGAGAGCCAAAACGACGATACCTCCAAGGAGGGAACGGCGCCCACAGGCGTCGATATCGTCCGCCTAGGTCAAGGACCAAGCAGGGCTTTCGCCCAAGGCTCTCTCAAGATTGCTCCACATCCATCCTCTCACCATGACACATAAAGGTCATTGAGGGTTATCGTTGCCGAGCTTGCCACACTCGGCCAAGCAGCTCCGACTCCACCTCAACGAAGATCATAGCCGCATGAAAGAGGCCGCCTCTCCCGCACGAGACAGGAGTCCCGCACAGGAACACAAACTTGCCGCATGCCACTGAAAGATGAAGAAAAATCGTAGGCCAACCAAGCTCCACCGCTCCGCACTTTCATGACAATTCACCACCTCCCGAGGGGCTCCTCACGGGAAGAGGGGAGGAACCTCGAAAGGGAGGGAGAGGAGCGATCAAAAGAGCACCAACACGTTGAACTTGGACCAGCTTCCGACCAAACTAGAAGAAGACACGCCGACGGTCGGCCAGCCAACTTCCAATGTGCCAAACTTTTCTGATAATTTGACACCTGCCGAGGTGCTCCCCACGGGAAGAGGGGAGGAGCACCGAAGAGGAGGATGAAAAACGATCAAAAAAATACCCACACATCAAAAGTTGGACAAGTCTCCGGTCGCCGGAAATGGACCGGATCAGCTGGACGGCCGCCGCG
>CM002483.1:7940307-7969016 GCA_000325765.3 Leersia perrieri
GACGCGGGGGCCCCTCTGGATCTATCTATGTTTTCATTCTTCACCTTGCAATCTTATTATAGCAGCACTGAGTCGGCTACAAATCTCCATCTGTTTCAGTCTTCACCTTTGCTATCTTGCATTTTGTGTGCCACAGTGAATCGATTAGCTCGGACTTCATATACCCAAACAGCGCGTCGAGACGAATAACCGGAGCTCCGATGAGTATTCTGTATTCACATGAAGCTCGGACGGGCTCTTCCCATAGTCCCATGCATCAATCATGACCTGACCTCCGCTACTGTTCGTTGCGTACATCGTCGTTGTTGTTCTACTGCATTCTTCTGGCCCGGGTACACTCCTACAAGGCTAGAACGTGCAGGAAAATGTCAACATTATATTAATAGCTTTAAACACCAAGGTTGTCATTAAGTTGCAAGTTTTTATAACAGCCTTACCCCTGACGGCAAGCTCTGTCACGCTTTTGCATTTGTACATCGTGTGACTTGAAATCACTAATGATCTGACCCTACGCTAATCTGACCCCATACTGCGCATAATATATTGCACACTTAATTCGATTACTGAAAACCTGCAATTGCTTGCTTTGCAGATTGAAAGAAAAAGGAGGTACAAAATGCAAAGCATGGATGTACGCCTGTTGTTATATCCAATGTTAGGGTTACTTTTTTCACTTTGCATACTGTGCATAATAACTGGTCCCTACTTTATAGTCTAACTGTGGATTTGACCCTACTTTTTCACTTTGCACATTTGATCCATTTTTTAAATTTGAAGCCACTGAGTGACCCTATTCTGTTAAATGTGGTTAACGGTGCTAAGTGAGACAAAATTGGACGTTTTTACCCTTTCATATTTAACCCTATTTTATAAGCCTTTTTCATATTTGGCTCTATTTTACACTTGTGTCCATCGTAACAAATATTTATAATTTTTGACTTGTGTTTAACATATTTCAGTCAGTTTTGATTGATATTTGATTGAAGTTTGATAAATTTGACTAAGATTTAAAGTACGTTCAATTAAAATTTGAATTAATATTAAAAAACTTTGTGCTAAACAAAATTGACATAGTTTTGTCTAATTTTTTTTACAAAATTTTAGCAGCATATTGCCCAAATATCCCAAATTGCAGTGAAGCAAATATACAACCCAAATATCCCAAACTGCATATCCCCATCGATCTCACGTTTGCAGCCCCCGCGAGACTTGGTCATGAATAAATTGACTGAACCACCCGAGATCACATCGCTGGGTTCGCAAGAACCGTCCATTGAACCATCCGAATCCTTCGTCGTGTCCTCCTCCTCTTCCTCCTCGTCGTTATGGCGATCGAACCCGGCATCCATGTCTTCCCGCACGCGCCCGGCTGCAACAGCCGGCTTCACGTGCGACCGCCGCCCGCCGGAGCCGAGCTCGCTTGCTCGCTTTCGCGCGAGGCTGCCGCCGCCTGCCTGCCGGAGCCGAGCTCGCCGGAGCCACCGCAGCAACCCTAGCCCGAACGGGAGTTGTGGTCGTGCGTGTGCTCATCAGGAGAAGGATGAGGATAGGGATAGGGTTGAGAGGGGTATTTTTTTTCTTTTCGCGTGTCCTTTTCTTCTTTTTCCTCTCGTTATATTCAGATTTCTCACGGCATGTTAACAGTAGAGCCAAACGGCAGCTTTAAATTTGAAAAGAGGGTCAAATCTATAAAGTGAAAAAAGTAGGGCTAAATCCGTAATTGGGTTTTAAAGTAGGGCTAGTTATGTAATTGCCTCTAATTTCATTTGAACTCTGGTTCACATGTGCAAGTCTAACAGTTGACCTTTTTAAAAAAGCCTTTCGCATAGACCCTCGATGCACATAGATGAATTGTTAGGTTTTTTTATCTCCCTCTATTTTATAAAAATTGTTTACATCTCCAGTCTTCGTCTTTAGGCACACAACCAATAAATTCAGACTCTAAAGTAAAATATAAGTTATGAGATTATGGGATAAACCTCCATCTCCTTATCAAAATGATAACCAAATAAACTAATAGAAAAAAATCACGTGGACTTCTACGACAAAAGTCTAAGTACACTACCGAAAAAAAGACCCATTGCTATCAATTCGTAGCGTTATTGTGGACTTTCATGTGATGGCATTAAAACCAAGAATGAAGCAAATTGAAAAACATGAGATAACATGCACAGGGTTGGACACATTTTTATTGTTAAAAACTTCATCATTACGACAATACTAAATTGACCAACACAAAACATTAAATCCAAACAAAATTATTTTTTCATGTAGCACTCCCCTAAACCAATTACCAAAAATAACTTTGGATAATTGCATAACTGCTACATCAATATACCACAAAGTCGGTAACATTGGTTTTTCTAAATTTTATGCAATAGTATTGCCAATATTCAGTTAAATAAGCAGGTTTAGTATGCAAACAATCCTTTGCTAGCTGAAAAACAAAGTATTCAGCATGGACACATCACGATTTAACAGAGATCTGGAGCTCTTTGAAGCAATGGTGGAGCTAGCTCTCGGGAAGTCGGACGGCTGTTTGGGCACGTCCGCTGCTGCCTCCACTATAAAGCATCGTCAACATCTAAAGATATAGATCAATCACCGGTAAAGATTACTTTTCATCCGGGTTCAATGACACTGTTGGCTCCGTCTTTGCTTTGAAGGGAGGTTTATAATAATGATATGTGGGAGTAAACCAACAACGCAAGCAATAAATGCTACATATGCAGTTAGATTTGTTTAAGTGGGATGTTTTTTCTGCATAATCTTAGCTAATATTAGAACTGCCTGTGAAAAAAGAGACTATTTTGAGGCATTTTTTTTAACCTTTTGAAGCAGTCTATGTGAAGAATACGTACTTTTAAGAATTCATATAGAAAAATTAACCCGTTACAAATGTACAAGCGGATGTATACTTATAAAATCGGTAACCACCTCCATTCATTTAAAATTTCATATTCGTACTTGTCACCAAACACTATTTTTGATTACATCGACGCCTTTGCTCCTTACGAATATTTATTTTAACGTGCATCTGATTTTGTCATTCATTTTTGTTGCCTCTGTTGTTTTGTGGAGATTAGAGTTAAAACAAAACGAAAAAAAAATATGCTGCCAAGCGAGGGCAATGTGCATATTTAACATTAGTACTATTACAGTAGACATTCTGATATATTGGGTAGCTAACTCAACACATTTATTTCACATACAGATCCGCATAAATGCCTACAAAAACATATTATTCGTGTTCAAAATTGAATCAACAGCTCAATTGTAATACTGTGGATCGGCGGTGGACTCGCTAATTACAGCGTCCAACAGATGATAGTACATCGCGAAACTAGAGCGAAAAGACGACAGCCACGCATGATCATTTCTAAACAAGAACTCAGGTTAACCGGCGCTCTTGCCAACTGACATTATCCTCAAATTTTGGACTTTCATCTGGAAGAACTAACAATCCAATATACACTAACAGCCCGACATGGCCCACAAGCAATGTGTGCCTCAAATAATAGGTCTGGCATAATATGACTCAAAGGACCTTCCTGATTTCCTCGGCAAGTTGAGCTCTTCTAGAGGGATCCATCTGTCCAAGAATTAAAAAAAAAAATCAGAAGATCAATACGGTAACGAAAATAATAGGATTTATAAGCGTTGTTTGGTTAAGAACTTCCCTAGCAATATACAACAAAAGAATTTATAGAAGCTAGTAGTTCTAGAAAGCAAAGCAATTTTTAAATACCGAAGCAGATAGCACCATCTAATAGAGATCAGTAAGCTAACTACAAGAAAAAGATGCATGTAAAACCCTAGGCATGCTTACCTTATCTAGTAGTATGGAAAGACCTTGTGGCAGGGCTTGCAAATCTGAACTGGAGTCTGAAAGATTTGAGAGGGATTGAGATAATCTTTGAGCCTTAAGATCTTGGATATAATCCCTGTAGTTTACAGGGTTATCCATCCAAGCAACAAAAGCATCATCATCATCCCATTCAGCTGGCTGCGAAGCTGTGTACCACTTCTTGATCAGTTCGATTGCTGGTTGGTGAGAGAACTGCTCACCTGCTACAGCTGTAATTTCTTTTGCAAGAACATCCTCAGAGATTCTCCTTCGTAATCTCTTGTAGAAGAAAGATCGTGACTCTTCCCAGTCTACAACTTTCTTAATCACCCCTTTAGCAGCCATCCTGAGGGACGTGTCATGCAATTCAGCAAACCGTATCGCAATCTGAGTGTATAAAGGCATCAACTGTTTTGTTCGAGCTTCTATACTGGCCTGAAGTGATTTTATCTCAGTACTTCCATTTCTATTTGCTGCTTCCAGTTTTGCTTTCAGATCAATCAATTCTGGATCAAGACGACCCATGCAGTCCTGGAGTTCCTCTGACCTGAACTTGATCTCAATTAACCCTTGAGGTTCCAGAACATTACCCTTAGCAGTCCTCTCAGCATAGCACTCAATGCGGTCTGGATTTATCTTGCTATCAACCACAACCCAAGCCCCTCCACGTAGCTCTGCAGCCATGGGAATATAGACAAACGCAGGCTGATTGTATGTCCTAAGGTTCTCAACAATAGTTGAGCCAGCCTGAAGAATTCCTTCAAAAAGATCTCTTTGTCCACCAGAGAAGCCTCTCCAGTTAGCAAGGATGAACAGAGGTAGTCCTTCACGGTTGAAGTCCAACAATGCCTGGGCAGTCTTGGTTGCAGAATCTGGAAACCAAACTTGTCCGGCCCGAGGAACAGACTGCTCATGGGAATCAGGCTGACCAGGGTCAGCAGGGATGGTTTGCATCATGGTCTGTGTCTCCACAGCTATCACACCCACTGGGATTCCTCCAAGCTTTGCTCTGCCAGTAACCACCGTCTTCGCCCAGCCTTCAAATGTTTCCACAAAGCTGTCTTTATCAAACATACCACCCAACCATTTCCCTTGGCTGTCACTAACACCACGAATGGCTGCCCGAGGATCACATGAGTTCTCAGGAATGTATGCAACAGGTCTGTCTGGTGGGTCCAACGGTGTTGTTACTGGAAGAGGTCCACCAATGTAGGCAGGAACATAACTGAGCCACCTCAATATATTAGAAACACCTTCAAGGTCATCTGGAACAGTAAGATGGACAACACCATTAGTCGCCATGATTTTAGGACCACCCAATTGCATGTGGGAGCTGTACACTTCCCGCCCAAGAAGCTTGTTCAGTGCAGAAAACCCTGTTAGAATAATGGGCTGGTCAAGACGCTGTATGCACCGGATGCCAAGTCGAGCAAGATAAGCTCCTATTCCAACAGTTCGTCCAGTCACAAATGTAAGTGTAAATGTCTCCTTGTATGCCCTAGAATAAGCACTGGCAATAGCAGCACTTCCATGTATATTCTCTACACCAAGTCCATCCTCCTTTCCCACAACAGAATCAATAACCCACCTAATTTCACCAGAATCTAGCTGCATCTTATGTGCTATGACAGAAGTGCTAATACGAGCATAGTGTTCTTCACTTAGATAAATGTACTGAAACCCACGTTCAGGGCTGCCATCATCAGACCACCCGACACGGAAGCAAGATTTGACTTCATCTGCTATGCCAATTCTAGCACCAGAATTAGCTGCCAAGTAGATAAGAGGAAGTTTCTTCTCACAAGCTAGGTTGGTAACGGCTTCAAAAAATGCATCTTCCCGTGGGCCAAATGATCCAGCTCTGAACGTAATGTCATTTGCAATAACAATAATCTCCCTACCACTGGGAAATTCAGGAGTGGACATCTTCAAGGTCCAAGCTACCATACCAATGTCATTGAGACCAGCAGGTCGGTCCATCTGAACTAAAGGAGTGCCCCACGACCCATGTTTGTCCGCAAATACCAGCTCTGTAGCTTTAACATAACATTGGGTATTTTCAACACCCTTAGAAACAACAGAGGTATTCGAATACCATGATTTCTCCACTGCAGTTTCAAAGGCCTACAGTTTTGAAATTTTATCAGATTATTTTGACAACATGAACCACGGCCAGGAATTTGCTATGTTGCATAGAATATAACTAAGTACTCAACTCACCAGTGGGAAATCATAGCAGTATGTAGTTCTATTATTCCTAGCAGAACAGCGCTTGAGATCAATGACACTCAAAGGCTGATATGGATTATTTAGTGCCACACCATGCAGAGGACCAGCTGGCAGAGTGGCAGAATGGTATACTAACTTTGGTGATTCTGTATCTTCCACCTCACGGTAGATCTAAAACAAATAAAAAGCACTTAGAACAATGTGGATATATAATATAAAGATCATTGGCTCTGGGTATGAGGACCAGCTGGCTTAAATTTTCATAAGTTTCAAAAGAAAACAAAATTCTAAAGGATTAAACTTACATCCACAGTGCAAGTGTGACTAGTAACATTGGTTGTTACAACTCTCCAGGTACCACTGGCAGGCCCATCACAGTCCAACTTAAGTTTCACTTCCCACTGGCATACAGAAAGATGGTGCATTCTTGCACCAACAAGTTCATGAATCTTCATAGCCATCTCTTTTAAAAGTGAACATGCAGTAGCTTCATCTTGACCAACATCTAAAACTGTATTCCTGAGTAAGATAAAAAGGACATTGAGAAGACCAACCTCATAAGCAATGCATATGTTGCCCCAAAAGAATTATGAGCACTTACCCTGAAACTGGAACAAGATCGAGAAGCTTTTGTTCCTTCAATACATGCAAATACATGTGTGAATGACCAGTTCTAATCGCGTGAAGCTCCAATTCTTCTATAGCAGTAATCAAAGATCTTAATATGCTGGTTGAAGTAAATGACAGAGGTTCATCACTCCCTACTTCGATGTCACCAATCTGGCCTGACAAAAACTTGTTGGATGCACTGGGTTGCCTGACAAGAGTTCGGAAAAATACCCGGTGCAACATTTTGGGGTTTTCAGTATTTCTAAGTGTGTAGATATGCCATTGACGATCCCGCGATGGGGTATACTTCAATTCATTGTATCCTTTCACTTTCAACTTGTCCTGTATCCATAATAGGCTGAATAAGTACAACGAGCATATGAGATAATCAAGGACATACCAAAACATTGTCATTTTGATGATAATGCGTACCAACTCAAGAAGTGCAGAAAGAGGAGGTTCCACATGCCGGAGAATCGGCTCTTCCTCATAAGAAAGCTTTTCATCAGACCAAAGGAAGGTATGACGCATTGTCATCCGTGCTTCATCTCTTTGAACAATGCAACTTACTGCTTTCACACCAGAGGCATGCAGATCAGTTACATTATCCTTTAGAATCAAGGGAAGTTTGGCTACCTTGTGATCATCATCACCACTGGAAAATGGGGCAAGTTAATTACAGAACTCCACAAATCACTAACTACATACTACCTCCGTCTCCAAATACAAGGGATTTTGCCCATGTAATTACATAGGCAAAATCCCTTGTATTTGGGGACACAGGTAAGAATATAACTATTTCAGCCCCAACATAGCATATGAACGAACCTGTCTTGAACAATATTTATCTTATTATCAGCACCCAACAAAGCAATATGCATCATGTTGCCCTCGGAGCTGTTGTAGTGTGATGTCTCTTCTAGTGCAGTTTTAACAGCCATTGAAACTGATTCAAGAGATTTGACAATAACCATAGCACCCCATCTCTTCTCACCAAGAATCGTTCCATTTCTTGTATCAAAATTCCCTTCAGGAAATTGCCATAAAGCGATAACACCTGATTCTATCAATTTCATTTTGATACTCTCCTTCACAAGATGAGGCTGAAAAATAATTTTGTCAAGTTAGCAAACATATCAAGCAGTAGCATGTTACTGCATGTACTGTAGTTCCAAAAATCTCCACAACTTGTTGCAATGGATGAAGTTAGTAACCACAAATCAGGTTCTGTAAACTTTTCTTTTTTTAAAAAAAAATGCAGAGCATGCTATTCTACTAGGATATTTCATACAAAGAACTTCAAATGGTCTTTCTTGCCATACCTGATATAATCGCGCTATGTAAGCCTCAATTACTCTCTGCTGAACAGTTGTATCACTACAATCAAACAAAGAAATAAGTGCATCTTCAACTGGCAGTGGTGCAGTGACTAAATCTTCCATGCTCTCCTTAATGGCCAGTTCTCGCTTATGCATAGAAGGACCCTTGCTTTTCTCAGTAAACATCTCCAGCTCAGAAAGGCTTCTTGCTATTCTTGCACGGAGCTCACTAAGTTTTGTTTGTTCAAGAAGTTCACTAGCTTTAAGCGCCAACTGTATTAAGATAAGTGGAACTCATTAGATTCAGATGTCAAAGAAAATATCATTGAAAAATTCAAGTTATTTCAGTTTGTCCTGCTCACCTTATAATATGCTTTATGATTTAGGGAAGAAAAGCGAATCAATTGATCCCTGTAAGCAGCAGGATTTGGATAGACCAGACTCTCCATGAGTTTTAGGATCAGTTTAGTTTTATTTCTCACACTCTACAAACGAAGGTCAGTGTCAGAAAAAGATGACAGATTCAGTAATCATTATCACTGAAGTCATCAGACCATGAAGAAGTTTACCTGGTGGGACAACACAATGTCGACAACCTTCTGGAGGTCTTTACTATGTTGAAGGCGCAAGCGTTCAATCACATCAGACTACAAAACAGCATAATCATAAATAGATTTAGTTAACTATGTTTCCATCAAATTCCATCTCGAGCATATTCAGATATTTTGCTATACTGTTACTGAAATATTATTTGATGCAGAACCATTGTATGTACTCCCTCCATCCAAAATCTCAAGCCTTAATGTTTTGAAGATTTTCCAAAAATCTCAAGCCTATTTGAGTTTTCCAGTGCTTGGTACCTTAAATCAGTTATGGTTTACGTTCTGAGATTTAAATGGGCACACTACCATTTGCATGCATGTAAGCATGCATTCTGACTATTGGCTAAATCTATTACTTATGTCACTAATGATTGGAGATTTCGGTCAAATCTATATGTTTTAATTCTTCCTTGGTCTTGGTGACAAAAGTATATATCATGCGCATGCCATCAGTTATTTATGTTTGATCCATAAAAAAAGGGAAATATGAACATTTTTTACTTTATCATAAAAAAATTGTTATCTGTTTGGTGTGGATAGGTAAGATAACCTGAATTCCATCACTGAACAATTCTTCAACGTAGAGATACTGCTCAAAAAGGGACTTGACAACAAAGTGAGCATGGCTTTCCCTCCCACCATCATATGACTTCAGTAGGCTCATAAGAGGCTCAACAAGCCTCTCATTTGTAGCCTTGTCCTTCTCAGAAACACATGCAAGATTTGCCTACAAAACCATTTGTTAAATAATGAACAGTTAGGGCAATGATTAACACAACAGATTATATAACTAACCTCGATTATCCCTCCTAAAATCTTGGCAGGGAAATCGTTGATCATCCCAGAGTCAAACTTTAATTTGTATTCCTCATATTTGCCCTCCAACTGAAAAAGTTATAAACATTTGAGCCATTACATAAAAGCAAACATTACAAAACAATAAAGCAGAAAATGGGGTACAGAAATCAAATAAATCTTGATTTAGCTAAATAGGTGAGTGACAAATTTGAAGTATTGACGAACTAAGCACAAGTAATACAATTCTACACAGCAAAATATAGTAAGCCACCAATACTGTTTTAATGTACACTAGAACTTGATATGAACAACCTACCTATGTCATGAAATGTATTAATTCCTTAGAGAATGAGAATAGCTATCTTGCCAAACGTAACATACCTCACTTTTAAGATTTCTTGGAAGTCTAGTTGCTAAAACAGACATAAGCTCTTCCCACTGCAGGAAAGGAAGCTCAGGAGTGTCTAGGCAGTATACCAACTCTTGCACAACCTGAAAAAGAAGCAGTTTAAAAAATATGAGTCACTATTGCTAAAAGAGAATAGCTATGGAATATACTAAAATTAAAAATTCAAAAACAACGTTAGACATCAAATGAAAAATGATAAGAATCTGTGTGAAACAGACAGCACGGGAATCTAGATTTGCCAATGAGGACAAGATAAACAAAGTACAAGAGGAACAAAAGAAAATTTAGGAACATGATACATAAGAATGTATGATAAACAAAAGAAAACAAAAAAGGATATGATGTTTACCTCGTCGATATCATGTTCATATCCCGCAAGGATCATTTGACAAGCATTCAGACTTGCAGCACATCTTTTATGAACTTGGCCAGAAGCAGCAATGGGGAGACCCATCTTTGGAAAAGAGTCACCAAATGGCTCAGCTCTCTTCACAGCAGAAGGGTCATCAAGATCCAGCCTAGCTATAAGATCACCAGCCTAGAAAAACAAATAAGTCACAGGTATTTTACTTGAAATGTTCATGTGCAGCATGTATAGCATAATGGATGGAACTAGGAATGTAACCTGCATTGCTTGGCCCTCAGACATTACAACATGTATGACACCAGAAGCAGGTGATAAGAGGGGCATGCACATCTTCATAACCTCAACTTCAGCATACGGTACATCAGCATCAACATGAGCACCATCAGCAACCAAGAAACGAAGAAGTTTGCATGGTGTCTCAGCTAATAACTTTGATGGATCATGGTCATTCTGCAAGAAAGAAGTACCACTTTTAAATTGAGGAGAATAAAAACTAATATGGCAAAGAATGTGCTACCACTACCAGCATATGTCTTGCCCACAAGATGAGATACAACTACAGGCAACCCTAAAATTATGATAAAGCAGTGTTCAAAGCCAAAGGCATCCTCTACCTTTTCTTATTTAAACTTTACAACACTGCTTTAAAAAATAAGTGTGGCCAAATCTATAATATTATATATATATATAGTAAGTGGTGAGTCTACAATCCCACAACTACCACTTGAGTTGATGGGATCTTCTAACAGCAGATAATAGATCCTTTGTGCATGTGGCTTGGTTATTTTTCACTTGACTCTTCCTGCAAATTATATATATCCTCCCTGAAATTATATGTATAGTTTTCAAGATCACAATTCAGAACTTATGATTCGTTTTCTGAAATCCGTTGTAAAGCACGGTTGCCGTCACATTACAGTAGAACTAACTTTACACATCACAATACCAACACAGCAACGCTTGACAAATGTTAATTATCCTAGGAGTGTTTGGCAGTCACCATACAAAATCATCTCCCATTTGGCATATCATCATTCTCAACAAATTTAAGGATTCAATTACAGTTTATGATTCAACAAATAATAAATAGCAGAATAACATGATTATTAAATTCATTATAGTCACATCACAGCAAAAACCGTCTTTATAAAGATACATCACAAGATCAGCGATTGTGTTTGGCTGGGGTTATACCAAATCATCTACCATTGGCATATCATGATTTGAGACAAATCGCAAGGGTTCAACTATAGTATAAAATGGCTTGCCTCTTGATGAAGCAACATCATATTCCATCTCTTAAAGATTGAGTCATAAGTCCAAGAAGCGAATGCAGTACATAGAAACAAGGAAAGCCACATGCCAAAGAAAACACTGTGATTAGAAATAAAAAGAACAAGACCATACCTGTAGCATGCATGTCTTTCCATCAATAAGAAGTCGTGTACCACTGGCCTCTTCTTCAGCATAAATTACATGGCTGTTTCCACCCAGCTGAAAACATTAGAAGTTCAAGAATCAGATTTCTTTGACCAAGTTATAGCTTCTTTAACTAGGAACAAGATATTACCTGCATTAAAAGGCCACCATCACATAATGTTTGTACATTTGCTTCAACCTCTGATCCATTCATTCGCAATCTGTAGCTACCATGTCCACTCCTCACAGTCTCGATCTACGATGCAGCATATGTGGACTCAATATAATAGTGATTATCGAACAAATTAAATGTCCCATTAAGAATATCACACTTACTGTATATTTCCTCCCGTCTATATTCAAAGCAACAGTCGTGTAGACAAGAGATATATGCTGCACACAAGAACATTTTGGTCAATAAATTTCACACCCGAACAATATTCATATCATGAACCAACAAAATAGTACCTTTGGAGGAATCTGGCCCTTGGTAAGATAACCAACATAATCGGAAACAGTGGATGTGTTGGCGGTCACTGTTTTCTGCAGCACAAAAAAATTAAAAATAAAATATTTAAAAAGGAACACACTGATCGTGTTTTCCACATTTGCTTCACATAAATGCATTTAAGGGTGGCATAGTATCTTTTTTCTTACATATAAAGCCCCTCCAACAACTGAAATATGCCATGGAGGCCTCTCAGCTTGAACACGATCGGCTATCCTGGTATCGAGCCAACCAGTATGAATCTTATTTTCTCTGAAATCTGAGGCCTGAATTTGAGAACGGAAATATGATGGTATAACTTCTTCATTAGCCAGACTAAAATGACACTAGGGAACCAAAAAGCAAGATTCAATAAGACGATATTTGGTCCTTACATTCAAGAGGTCAACTGTGTAGTCTACGTTTGAATGAATTTCACCACGAATTTGAACCTCTTTTAGTGCAAGAGCCATGGTAGTTATTGCTGCCGATCTAGAAGTTCCATATGCAAAAACATGTCCTGTAATGGAACGCAAGACCCTTAAAAAGTGAGGACCAGTATAGATTGCACTAGCAGACACAAAATATTTCATTCCTTTTAACTTACCGAACTGAGAATCAGCAAATTCATGGATGCCTCCACCAGACTGCAAAGGGAGAGAGAGAGAGAGAGAACATACTGGTCAACCAAACGGAACAACAAATAGTTGAAAAAAAAAACAGTTGCAGCTCAATTGTCCGTACAGTTCATATAATGTGATAGTGCAACAATGTAAATGACAACCTTTACTGAGAAATAGGCCCACACATTTGGTTTACTCTTGAAACTTATCTCCTGGAAAATAATAAAAGCAAGATCCAGTCATTTCACTAGCCGTAATATAGTAAATTAGTAATGTGTTCAATTCATACATCTGACATCAGCAAACCACACCTTTACTTTTCCACCAGTAGGTTTGAATCCATCATCTGGATCCTCGCTAGTTATTCTAACAGCAACACAATGGCCCTTTGGCCATTTAGAATCTACTTCATCAAAGTTAAATGGAGTCGCTAGAGCTGCTGTTTTCCTCCAAAGGTCATAGCCTCCTCCATGGTTCATTCCATAGAAGCGCCGGATCTCTGCATACAGTGATCAAATTTAGTTTTGTTTATGCTTTAAAGAACACATTCTCAGATATTTAATTGCAAGTTATATGCAGTCCATGAGGAGACACCATGATCAACCACGCTCATTCATATATAACAATATTAATTTGTGATACATCTCCAAATCTCAAACACTAAGTTATCAGGGGTTGTATGAATTAACAGTAAAATGTGTGATACCTCGTGGTTTGCATGAAAGCTCATCCAATAAACAAGGAACAAGAATTAAACAAAGTAGCATTACCTGGAATCTGCCAAAGGGGTATACCCATTCCAACAGCAACTTGAGCTGCAGGCAAATTTACTTCAGCTATCCACTCAGTGACAGGATGCTCAACCTGAACGAGATCATTTAACAATATAAATCATTGCCAACAGAAACTAATTCCTGGAGAATGTTCAAGGAACCAACCTGTAGCCGTGGATTAAGTTCCAGAAAATAGTATTCACCAGTTTCCATGCTGTAAAGATATTCAACTGTAGCAGCACCAACATAACCCACAGCTTTAGCAAGCCTCCGTGCTGCCTGCTCAAGCTCTTTCACGGTCTCACGAGGAGCAACAGTAACTGGTCCTTCCTCGATTATCTGTTCAGCAAAATACACATTAATCCTATGAACAATACTACAGGCAAGAAGTAGATCATGTAGTACAAGGGGTGATTTCACTATCTGAGACAGCAGACCTTTTGATGTCGCCGTTGTACACTGCAATCTCGACTGTGAAGTGCTGCTACATTGCCATATTGATCACAAAGCAATTGAACTTCAAGATGTCGACTCTACATAAGACAACAATCAGGATCTCTTAAATAGGGTTTCAAATGAAATCTAAAATTAGTCATATTGCCTGTGGGTTGCCACGGAATTTTAAAAAAGAACATTGTAAATTTGTCATCAATCCATTTTTGCCATAGCTCAGGTGGACCTTTGGCCCTTTACTGTTTTTTTCCTTCACAAAAAGTAGGGAGTGGGTGATAAGGGTGGTGGCAGATTTACCACTCACCCCCACCACTTGCTTCTTTTAAATTAGTATATAGATAACACACAGTGAGGAAGAGAAAATACACCAAAATCCTCACAATAGCATCACGTGTTTTGGATTCTGGACAATGCACTGTGTAATATTAATTGATATTTTGGCAAAACAAGATGCATTTTCCTCTCTCCTACAAATTTTGGTAGCCACAATCTTCAGTCCCTCGATGATATTGATTGAAAAATCGTGTGTCAATTCCATTGTAAGTTCAAGATCATAAATATTTGTCTATAACACAGCACAGAAAACTAATAAATGTAACCTTAACCAAATCTTTAATACTACTGCTGAACCCATACGTATCATGTACAGTGTACCTCCCATGAGGAGAAAAGTTACACAAAGAAGAATGTATACAAAGTTCATAATCTATTTACTAATATGAATCATGCATACCACCCTGGCTGTAGAGCCCAAAATCCTAGTATCTACAAAATATAATTGTAGTTTTGCTAATCTGGAGTCCAATAGTGATGAATTTCAATAATTTACTGATCAAACATACATAAACATAACAATAATAACTCCAGAATAATTCAACAATAGCAATGGAAAAGTTAAAAGGACCCACCTGAGCTGCAAGCCTCATGATAAATATTGGGGAACCAGGTACCTCACCTTGAACTTGCTTAAACAATGTCCTAACCTCATCATCATTATGAACCTGCAAGAAATTTTGAGTTACTCATATTAGAAAGGTCAGAGTTAACCATGGCCTAAGGGCAGTAAACACTCGCAATCCACACAATCTCTAGATAACACAAAGAACGAACCTTCCTTATTCCTTTACCACCACCACCCCAGGATGCCTTAATCATGGCAGGATAACCAACCACCTGACAACTTGCAACTGCTTCCTCCGTGGTAGTAACGCAAGCCTTTCGATACATCTCATCAGGTATGGAGTCCAAGCAACACTCCAGAGGAACCTCCACCTATGATATAGTGTCATTAGGATATAAAATGCATGCACAAAAAAGATAAGATGATAATCTACAAAAGGGAAGACGAGGCTCACATGTGATCCACTCCATGAAAGTGTTGGAACTCCAGCTGCTTGAGCAATGAGAGCTGAACCAACCTTGTCTCCTAATGCATGCATTGATGATGCTGGTGGCCCCAGAAAAATAATTCCTTTTGCAGTCAGCGCATTTGGAAGTTCAGGATTCTCAGATGCATGACCCCAACCAGGCCAAACAGCAGAAACACCTGTTCTCTCTGCTATCTGTGATTGTAGTTGGTGGTGAAAATTGGATGTTCAGAAATAGAAGGTTTGTAAAGATTTTTCCCTAACTAAAATAAAAACAAAAAGTCATCCGTTGAGGGATGAGCCGAAACTAACCTCCACTATGAGTTGGACATTTGCATAGTTGTTGTTGTTTGTTCCACCAGGTACCTCTACAAATTGATCAGCAATCCTGATGTGCTCTGCATTTATCCTCAAATCTTCCGAAGTTGCCATAGCTATCAGCTGAATTGCTTTCTCTGATCCAAAAGTATCATTAGCCCATGTTCGGACACTCCGCATGAACTTAGCTGCTGCCATTCCATTGTTGGCCACTAATACACTGTGAATTGGTGTTTTGCCACCAAGTGCCATACAAAATTCAACCACCTTGGACACTGATGCATGCTTCCCGTTATGTGTATCATTGATAATCCCATTCATTTGGTAGGACTCTGTGGCCATGGGCCCCCTGGGATCTTCCGAACCACTGTAAAGAAATGAAAGGCATTTATGGGCACACAAATGATATACTAAAAAGTAGTAGAAAATTGTATGGGTAGCAGAAATGAGCAAGTAAGCATACTCCACGCAGGTTTTCTTGCAATCATATGGAAATCTTTGTTTGACAGATGGTACTAGTTTGAGTGGACACATTGGAAATTTTGAAGAAAAGGTCTCTGGAACACATCTTAGGAATATATACGAGTATATCATTTACTAAATTAACTGTGAGATGTGTAACCACTATAAACGGTGAACATAGTACTAGGCAATTCTACAAAATAACTGAAAACAGAATAATGTAATAGTGTATGAACATATTACAAACTGCAGTGATACAGAGAACTAGAGAAGGAATTTGACTTTGTAAAGACGAGACATAGATTCATAAGATATAGAATTTCTTCCTAAAATGTTACTTCCAAAATTAAAACATTAGATAGCACTGTGCACCACATATAAACACTGTCAAAACATATGAGCTTCTGAAACAGACATAAAAAAGGAAGGTTCGGTACATGTTTTGATGGTGCTAAAAACATGTCAAAAAATTATATACCATTGTTAAATATAAAGTGCTTACTGTGAAATATCAACTTCTGAAGCTGCGTCATTTGGGAGGTCAATGATGCTAGCAAGACCTGCATGCAGACATATGTTTGAATTTTGAAGTTTAGCAGATCTACAACTCTACATCAAAACCTAACAAGAAGCAATTATATGCGAAAGTCTCACAAATTCCACTTTTTCATATTATGATCAAAGATTTAAATAGTCCTCCAGCTTCCTTAGTGAAATAGAGAACATACTACATTGAATATTGAATTTTACAAGATAAATTACACCATCTCATGTAAAAAAACTAGCCTAAATTAAGCGCAATAAGTGATTATTGTTGCATCTTAGCCAGTTAAGTGTATTTTTTTCTGTCTTACAACAGACATTTCAACACTACTATGTGAACAAATACCATCCATTGCATGTCTATATCTGACAAAAAAATATAGTGTCTGTAAAGTAACTAGTGGTTACCTTGCCGAATAGAGTGGTCAAGCTTTTTGGAATCAGACACACCCCCATTACTTTCCTCCCTGAGTGACCGAGTACGCTGACCATTCTTTCGGTGTGAGGATCTTGATGACCCAGATGATACAAACGCAGTACCAGTTGAACTTTTCTGGCGACGAGGAGGTGCCTGGGCACCAACTCCCAATGTTGCTACATGTGTTGATGTCATTGTTGTCCTGCCGACCAAACAGTACAATTGCACGATTTCTCAAATGTGCAGTTCCATGCAAATAGAAGATAAATCCCCAGGTTTGTGAAGTCTGCTAGGCAAAAATATATAAGAATGATTAGTTCAGACACATCACTCATCTAATACTTTATTCATCATTAACAAAAGTCTTTAGGAAGTTTGAAGATCCAGTAATGCAATGCTTGCTTGTACATTGCGTGCCACCTTTGCTCATTTTTGCACAGGATAATTCGATATAAACATGTTCAAGAGTTGAAAAACTTAAACTTACTAGTCCGATATTACCACTGACCAGATATGTGATTCATTTTTAGAGACCAAGAATCCTGTCTGATATGTTTAGTTGTGTTCTTTAACTTGTCAAAGCTACAAATTGACTATTGCAACGAATTCATTCTGTTCCTAATGAAAGGTAAAACTTATTAATTCCTACCTTCTTACCTACCATCAGTCTGCAAATTGAGAGAAGTTTTTCGTTACCAGGAAATAGTGGGGGAGGCCCCCACAGTTAATTTTCATTTATAAGACAAAGCAAATTGAGGGGGTTTTTTGACCCGGAAACAGTGGGGGAGAGGCCCCCATGGTTAGTTTTCATTTCTAAGACAGAAAGCAAATTGAGGAGTTTTATCCATTTAATACTCCTTGCCTACCTAACCACCCACCAATAGTAGCATCCTATTAATGAGGGACACTTTAGTCATTTTACCTTTTCAATAAATGTGCATTGAGATGCTAGAAGGTGTTTTTTTTATCAGACAGAGAAGTAGTTTATCGTAGCAAGTTATGTCAAGTAGCATAATGTCAAAATCTATACAACTGTAGGTACTTGACAAGCGGAAAACATCAACATGTTTTTCCTCTGAATTCTAAAGAAACTTTCATATCTGTGGAAAGTTTTCGGGTTGAATTGTTCCTTTTGAAGTGATGGGTGAACTCCAATTCTCTTCAGAAAGTATTGAGTAGACAATTATCCACAATATTTCTTTGTAATACATAAATTGCATCAACATGCGTGCTGGGAAAGATAGAAAGATATGCCATCAATTCCATTCCATATAGAAACTAGATAACTACGAAAGAAGAAGAATGTTCCTAATGCAACTTTGGAATACAGAGCATTGGAATGACAGATCATAACTAGAATTTAACACCTAGAAGAACACAATGTATATATAAACTGCCACAGTGAGCTTAAACCCTGAGCTATGCGACAAACCATGAGTGCAGCACTGCAGCTAAAAGCTCAAACCAACATCAAAGCTAAGAAAAATTGCACAGCACAACATCTGGCGCGGGCATGCGACAAAGTAACACAGCCAGCAACACCAAGTCGTTAACGAAGAACAACAACAGCAAGCTGCATTTCACGCGGCGTGAGCATGGACATTACCTCCCTATCCGAGCTCCCCAGTCCATTCCCATCCCTAATCCCTACCCCCCCTCACCATTCCACCACCCGGAGGACCAAAACCCGGGCGGAAGCAAGCGCATCCTACACACAACCCTTAAACCCTCTCCCCACATCCAGAACCCGCAGCGATGCCACCCCAAACGCGGCTCCCCGCCACCCCAAATCCAAAACCCCCGCCCCTTACCGCACAAATGGCAAGCGGCAATGGCGGAAACCGCCGGGGACTCACCGTCCTGGCGCGGATCGGCGTGCCGCGCGCGGATCTGGAGCTGGAGAAAACACTCGTATGTAAGATGGAACCAAAGCCGCACGCCCGGAGAGTGCGGAGGCGAATAAATAAATAACCCCGGGCGCGCGTGAGTGGGAGGAGCCGTACCTTGGGAGGAGGAGGCGACGCGGGCGAGGCGGCGGCGTTTGGATCGTTGCGGCGGCGACAGCAGCGGCGGCGGCGGTGAGGGAGGGGGAGGCGGAGCGGGCGGGAGATGGCGGATATCCCAAGGGGTGGGGGAGAGATGGGTGGTGTGCGGCCTAAAATAATAAATTCCCATGGCCGCATCGGCATCGGGGACTCCGCCCCCTCCCCTGCACGTGACAGCGAGGGAAGGGTGCCGCATGGACGGCCAGGATCGCGCCCAGCTGGAGGATGGGAGGGGCAATTAACGGTGACGATGCGGACGGCGCACCAGATGCGACGATTTCCCAGGGTTTTCGCGATCGGGCACAATGCGCAGACACGCGCCTCGTCTCGCTCTCTTGGTGTGTCCCGTGTGCCCCCGTCCCTGTTTGCACGCGCGGCCTGTTTGACTGCCGCAAGCGTCTGACTGAGTAGGATCGGTTAGGCGTGAAAACTCTGAACAAATTTAGGTTTGTTGAGCAGACCACACACCTGAATTTTACCTCTGAATAAAATCCGGTCTCTGCCTGTCGAATCATCCACTGATTGTGACTTTCCGTTTCAGAGTCAATACGTCAGCGTGAAACATTTGACATGCTCGAGTCTGACATTCAAAAATATGGAATATTACCCGCATGAATTCCAATGTGGTGCTTTCCGCTTTTCTTCGTGTGAAGATGAAGAGTGTGTGCCACCGTGTGCTGTGCTCTCCCCTATCCTCTGCGCCACCCACAAGCTCGCTGGTGCTGAAAGCCATCAACGGATCATACATTTATGTAATATGGGTCTATAAAACTTTGTCAACTATGTACCCTAATAGGCCTTGCACGAGATTTGATACTACTGGAGAATAATCTTGGTTGTGTTGGCCAAAATCCATATTAGTCCGGTTCAACTAAAATTCGGAACTAAAAATAGTCTCGGTTTAAAAGTGGAATGGGATTATATGATCTTTAGTACCGGTTTCAATTTTGTGAGGCAATGTCAGTACCCCAGATATATTTGGTCTCGTTGGTTATATCGATCGAGACTAAAAATAGTTTTAGATTTTAGTCCCGACTGGTAGGAAGGTAACCCGAAGCAGCGCACGGCCGGCAAGCAACCACAGCTCAGATGATTCAAATGTGGTAAGGATGGTCATCATCAGGCCCTTACCCCTAACACCCCCCTCTTTGCTATCCATGTCATAGTGTTGGCCACATTGCTGCTGAGTGCCCGATCAATCTCAATTGTAAGAAAGGGATTAAGCTTTGTGGTTTTGGGATTTCGGGTCAGGTTTCTTCAGTTTACATGTTGATGTTCAAGCGAGAGGAGTGGAAAAACCCTTTGTTAGAGGTTTGATGACTATTAAGGAGGGTGAGGCTACTATTGCTAAGATAGTCAAAGAGTTGAAACACATGTTTTTTGATTTAGAGTGGAATTGGGAACCAAAGCAACTGAATGAGAAGGATTTTCTAATGACCTTCCCCTCCGAGAGTATTAAAAGCCAAGTGTTCAGGCCGGTGAGTTTTAACTCCGAGTGTTTTCTCATTAAAGCAGGGGTGATTGAAACTTCTATGACAGAAGAAGCAGTTGATGAGCTGGTATCAGTTTGGGTCAAAATCTCTGAGGGGTTGCTAAAGAATTAGCTGAGCTGGTGAGCGAATTTGAGGAAGTGGATAACTCAAACCTAAACAAGAAAGGGCATGTTAGAATTAGAGTTGCTTGCAAGAAACCACTAGCTCTATACTTCTTGATGGTGTTGCATGTGAACAAAATGGGTTAAAGGATCAAATAGAGCCCTGAGGGTTGTGATCTCAAAGAGAATACCAACTTTCCCCTAGATGATAAGGATGGGGTTTATGATGATGATGATGGTGTGGATGATTTAGATGATGATTAGGAAGAAGATAAACCAAAAGAAAAAGAATTGAAATCTGAGAAACCTAGTGATGTCAAGCCTACCTCCTTTAAGGGTCTACATCTGCTCCTCCCAAATTTAGAGAAAAACAGGTTGTTGACACTACTCAGCTTGTGATTGGAGGTTAGATAAACCTCTACTAACCATGACGGACAATACCCAAGAGATTAGCAAACAACTGATTATGGTTACTGATGAAGAGCTATCTAAGAGCCAGACTATACAGACTGAGCAAATCCTAGAATTTCGGGTGGTTGATGAAAGAGCTAGAAAAACCAGCCTTAGATGGTGTCCATGAAATCAAAAAGGAGGCAAGCTACATAGTGATAGAGATGATAGAGGATGTGCTAGAGTCCACCCCTGAAGGCTGCCATGTCCCAACTGATGCTGAGATATAGCTGATGAGAAAGGAGTCGTCTGAGAAGGAAAAACCTTTTATCTTGGTGTCAAACACGAAACCAAAGAAGAAGTCAATTAATGGTCCAACAGTGGGAACGAGGCAAAGCAAGAGGCATAAATAGATTTTCTCGGCGGTGGAGACAAGGCGGAGGGCGGCGGCGGAGGAGATGAGGTGGAGAAGAAGACCTGAGATGGGACGCGTCGATTTGGTGCTGCTTCTCTCTTTTCCCTACTTGTGAGAGGAGAGGAGGGGTGGATTGGGCCTCCCCATCACTGGGCCGAAATGAAAGTTACAATATGTGAAAAGTAACAAGAATGCATCGTCCATCAGATTTTGTGTGTGTACAGCCCGGTACAAAATTATTTCTCCTGACAAGGTATATTAAAGACAATTGCAACAACTTTATGAGAAGCGATCTAAGGGGTGACCCAAAAGAAAAATCTGGAATTAGGTAATCCCCCACCCCCTAATCCTTTTGCTGTTTTTCATTCCATAGATATTGAGACTTTAATTGAGATAGCCACCAATTCTTGTATTAGTCTAGGTGCTAACAGAGAAGAGATGGACCTTACAATTTGATGAGGACATCCTAGCTACACTTGACGTAAACAAGGATGATGACTTACATCATACATCACACAAAGAAAAAGAAGACGACATAAACCAAGTTGATGAATTATGTCTCGGCAAGAACGACCAAACTTATCATGGTCCAATTACGTCCAGCCGTGCTAGGAAGATAGAACAAGAGGTGAACTCGCTCTTTGCTCAATTTAACCCAAATCTTAGCGAGAGTTTTATACTACCTAAATGTTCTACCTTTATATTGCTAAGGTTTACACCCGAGGACATCATCACTACACCAAGAAGGATGGGTTACGTTGAAGACGACATGGTTTACGCCGAGGAGGAACCAACCCATGCCCAACCAGCAGTTGTCTACGCCAACAAGAAGATGGTTTACACTGCAAAGGCTCAACTTCCAAGGCTTGTGCGACCCACATGGCATACATGGTTGGAAAGAGGGACATGTCTAGTTTCCAACCCATGAAACTCCACCTCAATATCATTTCCCGATAAAAAGTTATAGCATTTTTACTGAAGACTGCACAAGAGCTGAAAGGCTGGGCGTGAACCCGAGAAAACGTTTTGCATTCTCATTTATGTTAGTCTTAACCACCCGAACGTGGCCTCGTATATTCACATCTCAGCTAGGAGGGATGTTCCTAGTATAAATACCTCTCTACTTCATCCCTTATGGAGTGTTTTGGTTGAATTGAAAAACATCATGTAATGAGAGATTGTTGAAGACTACATAAGTGTCTTACCCCTTTGTTCTTGTGAGTTCTTTTGGACTTGTAAGAAGGCTCCTCTGGTGCCCCTAGTTTGTGCTCTACGGCATACAGTTCGGCTGCGCCGTATTATGTGGATTAGTCCTAGATTGTGGTTTTGTGATTGCTCGGTTTGACGGGTCAGAGTCCGGGAGGCTTTGGATCATTCTCACCCTCCCCATTTGATCGCATCCAACCTTGGCAGGTATAAAGCTAGTTATCCTCTTGTTGCTCGCAGCTAGTTATCCACTTGTGCACGGTTTACGCCGGTGTTCCTTGCTTCAACCTGCTGCCGTGAAGATCGGGCCACCCTCGCAAGTGTGTTCGCATCATACGGTATCAGAGCTTTCATTGGCACGGTAGGTTCATCATCCACATATTAGCTTTGTTTTCATTAGATGTTCATGTGTTCTTGTTGATCTTGTTTCTTTCCTATAGTCCACAAAAATCCCTAAAAAACCAAGCCTTTGGTTGTCCTAATATTTTGTGTCGCTCGTTTTCTTGCATCATTTTTTCCCGCCCACCCAACCTTTTGTTTCATGTTTGTTGGGTCGTGTTAAAAAAAAGACGGAAGTTGTAAAAAAACCAGAAGTAAAAAAATATATAAAAAAAGACTGGAATTTCTGACACAAGAAAGTTGTATGTTTTTGGTGGTGTTGCGGTATTTGCTTTTCTATATTTTGGTGCCTTGGACAACAGCGTTCACGTCTTTATTTCTGTGGTTTACGTCACTTTGGAGTATTAAAAATAAACTAATTACAAAACCCATTCCATAAACCTGGACTAATTCACGAGACAAATCTATTAAGCCTAATTAATTCATGATTAGCGAATATGATGCTAAAGTAAATATTTACTAATCATGGACTAATTAGGCCTAAAAAATTCATCTCGCGAATTAGTCTTTATTTATGCAATTAGTTTTATTATTAGTCTAGATTTAATACTTCTAATTGATGTTCAAATATCCGATACGACAAGTACTAAAGTCTAGCCCCTAGATCCAAACACCACCTTAGGGGTTGTTTGGATACATGGACTTATTTTTAGTTCCTGTCACATCGAATATTTGGAAGCTAATTTTGGAGTATTAAAAATAAACTAATAATAAAACTAATTAAATAGATGAGAGCTAATTCATGAGACAAATTTTTTAAGCCTAATTAATCTATAATTAGCAAATGTTTACTGTAGCATCACATAGGCTAATCATGGATTAATTAGGTTCGATAGATTCATCTCGCAAATTAGTCCAAGGTTATGGAATGGGTTCTGTAATTAAGTCTATTTTTAATACTGCAAGTTAGCGTCAAACATCCGATGTGATAAGGGCTAAAAATAAATCCGTGTAAACCAAACAAGCCCTTAATTGCTCATCTCCAAGCCAATGTGCTAAGCCCACCATCCTATCAAAATGCTGTGACAGGAGGTAGCGGTGACGAAGTTGAACTTGGACAGGGTTAGTCCCTTTTCCCTTCTCCTCTCAAGAGGGCGTCGGCGGGCTATAGAATAGCTCCTAGCTATATCCGAAAGTCTGAAACGATGGCATAGATGGTGGTGACGGCCGGCAATGGAGTTGTGTTGGGACAAGGCTAATCACCTGTCTCTTCCTCTCTTGATCGACGACGAGGTCTTGCGGCGTGGGCCGCGATGGATGGTTGGTTCGTCGACGACAATTGAAATCGGAGGCAGCGGAGGTTCTCAAGCGCAACGCCGTAGGGGCTGCTACAACTAGATGAGCTCTAGTCCCGGTTATGACTGTAGTGAGGCTTCGCGATGCTCTAGGAGTGGCGAGGAGTTCGATATTGTGCGGAAGGCGTTGCTAGCGCAACAGTGCGACTATGCAATGCACTGTGGGACATTTAGAATGCAGCAGCGGCATCAAATCATATAGCGGCGATGACGCACAAAAGATAGTGGGTTGTAAATGGTGTGGTTGTTGAAAGCTAAATAAATCTAAGTATTTTAGGTTTTTTTATTGTTGTGTGCGCTTTCCTTTGTGTGAGATTTAGGGGCTAAGAACTCATTCATGTTTTTCATTCATGTTTTTGCTGTGTATATCCTTCGTGAATATAGATGCCATGATTAATAAAAAATCTATTACCACCAAAAAAGAAAAGCTAACGCTCTAATCTGAACAACAAATCCTACAACTCAGGGTCAGACTAATATCTCAAAAGAAATGTGTCTCAAACATTTTTTTGGCAAATCCGATGCTCTAAGGGTTTAATTAGTTAGAAGAGAAATCCAATCAAGCATGCGCGCATTGCATTCGCATCCAAACAGAAAATACGGATATTAACCCATCCACATCGTTGTTGTCAGGTCAGGCCGTTAGGTCAGCTCTCTCGTCCAAATCCTCGCCGCCGCAGGCTGACGACATGGTTCGACTTATCGCCGATAGCGATACCGATAATCCCGTTTATCGCTGCGGTCCGATAGAAAGGAGCTATCGGCCAAAAATTTCGCTGTTTTTTGAAAACCCGCCAACTTTTCGTGTTTACGGGCTGTTTGGCCTAGCCAGGCCCATATGGACCACTCCCCCATATAGAGTCACAACAAACCCTAGCCAAAATTTCCATTCCAAGCTCCCAGCACTCGCCATTTCGCTGCAACGCGCAGCCGCGCGTTCTCTGCGCACCTCCACTTCATCTCATTTTTAATTAAATATTTGTTATTTTCATGCCAAATTATTTGGATATACTCTACGTGATTTTACAAACAAAATGAGCTAAAATTTTTAAATTTTGTCCGAAAATTTTCTCTATCACCAATATAATTCTGGTAAAAACGATAATCTTGTTTATCGGTGAGCACCGATATTTTTTAATTATCGATAGAGTAAACCCTGGCTGACGATGTGGCCTTCGCGATCGACCCTCCTCAGCCGCCGGGCTCACGCTCGCCTCCTCCAATCCCATCTCCGCCATGTATTTCGCCCAGGCCCGGCAAACCAGCCCACGGCCCTTCTCGGCAACCTAATCGGCTCGCGATGCTACGTGTCTGACGTCAGAGGAAAAACCGACCGGCAGCAGCAGCAACAGCATCGACCTGTGCTGGCGGAGAAGAAGCATCTCTACATGGTGCTAGATGACAGAAAAAACTGGTTCGGCATCCACAAGTTTGACTTTGACGTCGCGGAGGACGACAACGGCGGCAACATCTACGCGGCCGACGGCGACTGCGACGACGTGGCCTCCTTATCAGGGGAGGCAGCGCGGCGTCTCCCCAATCCCCCGGTCCTCCGTTTGCATCGCTTGACCTTCGACGACGATAGTACTAACTTCGCCGCCGTGGGGAGCAGCATCATCACCACGGGACGCCAAACTCCTAGAGTCCTAGTTATTACGACGAGAGGGAGGAGGGATTCACCCTCGTGTACGACACCAAGACGGCGGAGCTCACCGTGGCGCGCCCAGCCCCGATAGCTCTCCGTGGTCCCTACTACAAGCACAAGGCGACCATGGCCATGGGGAACAGGCTGTACGTGATCGTGTTAAACACAGACGAATACTGTTACCCTGGGCTAGACATGCACTGCCTCAGGCTGGGCGAAGAAGACGAAGTCCGCGGCGCCGGCAGCAGCGAAGGCTAGCGCCGGCGGCCGCGGTGTTGGCAACGAGAAAGCGATTCGTCGCCGTTCTCGTGGAGCGACGACCCCACGCTGACCCCGTTCGACGCCGACCACATCAAGGCTCATGCGGTGTTCCTCACGGAGGAATCAGCTGCCGGCGCCAGCCTCATCTTTCTTTCTGCGGACTACCCATACGTCCCTGGCACGCCCGGAATTTCTATCCGAAATTCCGCACGCTTATAATGTGTGTTAATCCTCGTCTAGGAATCAGCCGAGACACACAAAAGACAATATCGATAAACATAGTACTTTTATTAAAATTTAAACAACGTCGTTACATTTATTACAGAGGTGGATAGAACCTCTCAGACAGAAAATAAACTACGCAGCGGAAGACGAAACCGGTGGCTCCATTCCAGAGGCAACTTGACCGGCACAACCTACTCCTCGAAGAACTCCTCCCCGTAGAACTCCTCCTCTGGTGCCTCTGGTGTGTAGAGCAAGGTGAGTATACAACAAACTTGCAAGCCACACATCAATAGACGCAAAAATGCACGAGAATACGAAGGATGGCATAATAGGGTTCAAGCAGCAGCGTTCATTGAATATTAACAGAGGAATTAATTTAAAAATATTGAATTTCAATAATCAATATTAAATAACACGGTACAAGCTAACCCGGTTGCACCGGCCCAGTCTCCACTCGAAAACTAGGAGTTTTTCTCATTATCCAGTACATAGCCATATTTTACTTTCTATGTGAGAAGGTGATTTTAATCACGAAAACCTTGTTTGGCTCGCCCGTAACCGTGGGCACCGCTATTCGAATAGTTTTACTCTAATCAGAGGTGTACTAATTTAGCCTTAGGACACGTTCCCCGCAGGGAGCGTGACATGGCCCGTTCCGTAACGAAAAACAGTACAAGCAAACCCACTAGGTTCCTCGTCCCACCAAAGCCAGGTCTTGACTCCCCTAGCGATCCCGTGTGGGCTTATCCTTGCCACGTCAACCCGGTGGCAGTACTGCCTCTTGCTATGTTACGAAAACCATACCGTTGCCCATGCTGGCCTAAGGGTAGTACGAATAATCCTTCACAAGGATAGCCGTGAACAGGTCCTTAATCGTCATGAGAACGACTATACAAACCACTTGCTCACAACCCACCATTATTCCAAATTTTAGTTGACAATATTTTATTTAGCTATACCATGGTTCCAACATGATAATTCACATGATTTTAGTATGAAGCATAATCTATCCCAAAGTGAGCCTAAATTATTCTAAGCATGGCTAAGCAACAACTACATTATTTCTAGCTACAACATGTATATAAGCTATAGCTAGTCCAAAATCAGTCCCAAGTTATACAAGNCCCGTTGGGGGCAAAAGATGCTCTTTTCGGATGTTCCGAGACTCCTTTCGGAACATCCGATAAGTGTATTTTTTTCAGCATCCCGACGACCTCAAACCTAAGAAAAAACACTTTTCGGAACATCTGATAAATTTCTCGAAACATCCGAGAAAAGATATAGAGAGCAAATTTTACCGTCGGAAGTTCTGGTCAATTTTCGGAACATCCGAGACAATCTCGGATGTTCTGAAGACATAGAATTAAAATGGCTATAACTCTTTGCTCGGGAGTCCGATTTCGGCGATCTTGGACTCTATGGAAAGCTTACTCAAAGGGCTACCCATCCCAACCCATAACAAGGTCTAACACCACTCTTATTATAGGTTAAAGCTTGAGTTTCTCTGGAGGTAGCACTAGGATAGGTTACTTTGAGCACCAAGACATAAACAAACTCATCGACATTACATCCCTCTTAATAGTACGGCATTCCTATACTCAAATGTAAATAGAAAGAGATTTATACCACTAAGAATGCCTTTGTTCCATCTTCATTCTTGATCTTGAGGGATGTCAACCACTTCAACTCACTCATTCAAAAGATTGATGTGGACTACTTATAGCTTCAACCGGCCTCTCACGGTCCATCACAACAAAGTCTTAACTCGCCCTTCACCACCGGGTTTGGTCCATCGGCGTCAAGCCTCTTGCTTGCCCTTGACCACCGCATGGTCCATCGCGACGGGGTATCGCTTGCCCCTTCACCGTCTTGGCATCGATAGCCACTTCATAATCCACATCTTCAATGTATTCTCTTGGTCAACCTTGTCTCTAGGTGTCATGATCTCACTTGAGCATCAACACCCTTTAGTAATTTTTGGGACTTATTCTTTTCATTCAACTCAATGAAATTGTTAGTCCCAAAGATCCGGTTGTCAACCTCCACTTGTTGACCAACCAATCGCATATAAATGATATCAATAAATATGACGAGTATTAATCAACACCACATGTGTCATATACTCAAATGTAAGCTCAAATGTAATGATCCTAAATAGATGTAATTGAATAACATACGATCAAATACATGC
>CM002483.1:7969116-8007639 GCA_000325765.3 Leersia perrieri
TGCACTTTCATAGCCGAGATCACATGACCGAGAAACTTTACTTCTGTCAACCAAAAGTCACATTTACTAAGCTTGGCATACAGCTGGTGAGCTCGAAGAGTTTCTAACACGATCCGTAGATGTTTCTCATGTTCTTTTGGGGTCTTGGAATATACGAGGATATCATCGATGAAGACGACGACGAACTTGTCCAAATATTCCATGAAGACTTTGTTCATCATATTCATGAAGAAGGCAGGAGCATTGGTAAGACTAAACGGCATCACAGTGAACTCATAAAGTCCATACCGGGTGTTGAAAGCGGTCTTTGGGATATCTTCTTCTCGGATTCTCAATTGATGATAACCAAATCGCGGGTCTATCTTAGAGAATATCGCGGGTCCTTCCAATTGATCAAACAGATCATCAATTCTAGGCAGAGGATATTTGTTCTTGATGGTTGCATCGTTGAGTGCTCGGTAGTCAACACACATTCTCTTGGTCTTATCTTTCTTCTCCACAAAAATTATGGGTGCACTCCACGGTGATTTGCTTATTCGGATGAAACCTTTTTCCTCTAAATCATCCACTTGCTTCTTCACTTCTGCTAACTCGTTGGTTCCCATTCTGTAAGCTCGTTTATGGATCGGTGCAGTAGCAGGCAAGAGATCTATCCGGAACTCGATTTCACGTTGAGGTGGCATACCAGGTAGATCATCCGGGAAAACATCAGGAAATTCTCTGACCACCGGGATTTCTTCCAACGAAACTTGATTCAAGGATGGGCACAAAGGTCTAGGAGGTGCAACGACAAAGGTGATTGTCTGGCAAGAAGAGGATGTCAAGGTAACTTGTCTTTCGGCACAGTTTATGATTCCCTGGTATTTGGACAGCCAGTTCATCACTAGGATGACATCCATGTCCTTAGATTCCATTAGAATAAGATTGGCCATGAAGGGGAGGCCTTATATGTGTATGGTGACGGAAGGACTATACTGTGTTGTGGGCATCTGGTTTCCTGGGGTACTTATCACCATAGCTTTTCTAAGATTTTCTAGCCTCAACCCATTATTTCCAACAAATTTTCTTGACACAAAAGAATGCGAAGCACCGGAATAAAAAAGTACTGTAGCAGGAACAGAATTAACAGGAAACATACCCACGATCACATCTGTTGAAGTCTGTGCCTCCTCTGCAGTGATGTTGTTGAGTCGAGCCTTGTTGGGGTTGGAGTTGTTCAGCCCAGCTGCAGGCTTCTGCGAGTACTGCTTCGGCTTCGGGCACTTGTCAGAGTAACATCCGGGCTCCTTGCAATTGTAGCACACGACAATTCTGCCCTCTCTGTCCCTCTTGGGCTACTGGTTCTGAGTCGGAGCGAGAGCTAGACGAGGTGCATTCGGACGAGGTCGTGTGTTGTTCCCACCAATGTTGTTGTTGTTGAACTAGTGAGGTGGACGAGCAGTGGAAGAAGATCCTCCCTGATGTGTCACTGTCTGCGGCCCAGTGAAATGTGGCCCCTGGCTGTTCCCTTTGACGGTTCTTGAATTCGATGAAGCGGCATTTTTTCTGTTCCATCTTGTTATGTTTATCTTCCTGACAGATGGCTTTGTCAACAAGCCGCTGGAAATCAGCATAATCTCCCGAGATCAACTGGACTGACAGCTCATCATTCAACCCATCCAAGAACTTTTCCTGACGCTCGTCATCCGTACGGACGTCCTCTGGAGCATAACGAGCCAAGTGGTTGAACTCGTGCAGATACTCGGTAATAGAACGAGGACCCTGCTTCAGTGCACGAAACTCCTTGAGTGAAACCACTCCAGCAGGGACATGGGTCTTCTGGAAAGCTGCCGAAAACTCGGCACATGTGATAGGCTGTTGATTGGTGCGGCTCTGACGGAAGTTGTCCCACCATGTAGCTGCTGGTCCAATCAGCTGGTGTGACGCAAAAGAAACCATCTCTGCATCAGTGCACTGCAAAACTTCCAGCTTCTTCTCAACATTGCGAAGCCAATCTCTGGCCTCCACTAGGTCAGCCGTGCTGGAGAAGGTAGGGGGGTCTAACTCGGAGGAAGTCAGACAGCCTATTCTGCGGTGGCGGAGGAGGTGGCTGATGCTGCTGATTCTGCTGCATCTGTTGTGCTAGCATGGCCATCAACTGATTCTAGTTGGCCATAACCTGAGCAAGAACGGTGTTGTCCGCGTTGACATTGGCATTGGGGCCGTTCGAGGTGTTGTCAACCATCAGGAGAAACAAAAGCCAGGAGGAAGGAATTTTAAGAACAAATTATCCAACTTTAAATTTTCATTGATCTGAACTGAGTAACAATTATTTTATTCTTCCGACACTACTAAGACTGGCTTAAACGTGCAGCTATATCACAACTCTTGATATAGTCCGCACAAACTCAGACAAACAAGCACACAAGAAAGAAAACACAACGTGACTTTTTAGAAAACACTAAGCATCACAGGGTACGGCTGCATCTGGCGTCCGACTTGGTGTCCTCATCCTATGAGGGATCAATGGTCGGCTCCTCCTCCTCTTCGGGATTCTCGTCATCATCCTCATGGACGTAGGTCGGAGGTATCCCCGTCTGGCGAACACCGTCGTCATCTCCACCCTTGATCCTACTCTCCCTGGTGGGTGGTGGAGAAGGAGTACGAGTCTTTTTCACGATGGAACGACGAGAAGGTCCTGCACCAGGGTTAGTGCCTTTCTTCAGCTGAGTCACCTCTCCTTTGAGGCGATCAATCTCTGCCTGCAGATGGTCCACCTTAAGCACATGGCGGTCCATCTGCTCATGCACCAGCTGCCACACCTCCGCATGAGCAACATCGACCGCATGCAACATACGTGCCAGACGATGACCACCGAATCACTGACTCTTGCTGCCTCGAGTATCTTGTAGGTGGCCTTTATCTCCATGACGCCGCAAGAAGGGTGGAAACGGAACAAAGTGTTCTTCAGGCGATCCGCAAACCGCTGACGGAGATCTCCCATAGTACGAAAAGCAGCCTCCTGACAGGCGTGATCAAAATTCCTCCCCTCAGCCTGGTAGCTCAAGGAAGGCAGTCCCGCCCGGTGACTGAACATCAGGACCTTGACCTAGACTCCAGCTTTGCCTCTTGGACTACGCACGTGCGAATACTCGGGTGGCATTTCGTACCCGAGCATAACAGACATCTCCCTGAGCTCCTTGATGAAGCCGTCAGCGTTCAAATGGTAGTCGGGCGTGTGCGAGGGAGACATCTACAGGTTAGTGATGAGGACATAAACGGATCGGATACGAACACAATTACATTATTCTTCAATGAATCCTAGGTGCACTCTTTTAATATTAGATATACATTCTATATATTTGAACAAGTGATGCTGCACCATAATTTGTGTTTATTTACATTTGCAGAAGTGCTTGCATGGATAAACAAGAGGATATTGGACTCAAGTGAATTATGGATGATCAAGGAGGTTGATTGGGGACCAATATATGAGTTTCCAAGACTTCTCCAATTCCACCACGTTGTTTCTGGGCATAGAGTCCAGCCCAACTCAAGTCCTGTTCGTAGGTTTGGTTTCTCCTGAAAGCACCAACTTAAAACGGACATTGCCGTTGATCTAGAAGGTTTCTTGGGGCCCACGAGTACTTGTTGGAAAGCTTATGGAGTCTACTTTCAGATGGATTTGGTTTCACGTCAAAATTCATCCTGGGTCAACGGGAATCTTCGAAACAAGTCAAGTACATCATCCAGTCCGAATCTGATTTGGGTCTTGGGCCTTCTAATTGTGTCGTGGGCTTAGCCCAAGAGGGTGTGCGCCCTAGGGAAACCCTAGGGCGTCCCTAACTCATATATATTCAGTAGTCGCTGCCATTTAGGTTGGATTTTGCTTAGATTGTTCTGTCAAAAACAGTTTCGTCGTTTAGTCGGTTTGTGGAACCCCAATTGTGAGCTTCATCTATATAGCAATATATTCAAATTGCCTCTATCTTGTTCTTGCTTGTGTTCTTCGATTCGCATGGAGGGATTAGCCTTCTCGGCGAGGTCAACCGGGTTTTGGCACGGTTGATAACCAAAGGAGACGTGGTGCTGCGATTGCGGGGCTCAAGAGCGTGTCAGAAGCCAGATCGACGTGTATCAAGTTTTCACCAAATCATTGTTTACCATTACCTATCGGAAGATCGGGACCTAGTATCCTCATCAGTTAGTTAGAGAAATTATTAGAGGAAAAAAACAAAGCAGATAAAAATAAACAAAGATTTTAAACATAAAGAGAGCAGCATAAAACACCTTTGAACAAAATAGAGTACAATTGTATTTTTTTTTCAACCATACAGTACAAGTACTAATAATGATAATTTTTCTTTAGATTTTTTTAATCGTACAAAACTAGTAATACTTTTTTTTGGCAATCGTACAGTACAGTGATATTGAAGAAATTTTCTTTTGCAAAGTTTTTTTTTCTCAACCGCAACAAGTATTTTTTTTTGATTTTTTTTGAACTATACAGTACTATTATTTTCAGGATATAGATGATTATTTTCTCACAAATAATTTTTTTATAAGAGTTTTTTTCCTCCAATTTATTTTAATAGAGAGAAAGGGGCGAGAGCAGTTCTAATTTTTGTAACGATTTTTAAACAGGCTATAGGTTTCCAGGGGCTGATCCTACGATCAAGGAGGCTCTAATACCAACTTGTCACGCCCGGCATTTCTATCCGAAATTCCGCACGCTTATAATGTGTGTTAATCCTCGTCCAGAAATCAGATGAGGCACATAAAAGACAATATTGATAAATAGAGTACTTTTATTGAAATTTAAACAACATCATTGCATTTATTACAGAGGTGGATAGAACCTCTCAGACAGAGAATACTACGCAGCGGAAGACAAAAGTGGTGGCTCCATTCCAGAGGCAACTTTACCGGCACAGCCTACTCCTCGAAGAACTCCTCCTCTGGTGTGTAGAGCAAGATGAGTATACAACATACTCGCAAGCCACATAGCTACAAATGCAAAAATGCATGGGAATACAAAGGATGGGGTAATAGGGTTCAAGCAGCAGCATTCATCGAATATTAACAGAGGAATTAATTTAAAAATATTGAATTTAAATAATCAATATTAAATAACACGGTACAATCTAACCCGGTTGCACCGGCCCAGTCTCCACTCCAAAACCAGGAGTTTTCACATTATTCAGTCCATAGCCATATTTTATTTCTATGTGAGAAGGAGATTCTAATCACGAAAACCTTGATTGGCTCGCCCGTAACCATGGGCACGGCTATTCGAATAGTTTTACTCTGATCAGAGGTGTACCAATTTAGCCTTAGGACACGTTCCCCGTAGGGAGCGTGACATGGCCCGTTCCGTAACGAAAAACAGTACAAGCACACCCACTAGGTTCCTCGTCCCACCAAAGCCAGGTCTTGACTCCCCTAGCGATCCCGTGTGGGCTTATCCTTGCCACGTCAACCCAGCGGCAGTACTGCCTCTCGCTACGTTACGAAAACCATACCGTTGCCCATGATGGCCTAAGGGTAGTACGAATAATGCTTCACAAGGATAGCCACGAACCGGTCCTTAATCGTCGTGAGCACGACTATCCAAACCACGTGATCACAACCCCACCATTATTCCAAATTTTAGTTGGCAATATTTTATTTAGCTATACCATGGTTCCAACATGATAATTCACATGATTTTAGTATGAAACATAATCTATCCCAAAGTGAGCCTAAATTATTCTAAGCATGGCTAAGCAACAACTACATTGTTTCTAGCTACAACATGTATAAGCTATAGCTAGTCCAAAATCAGTCCCAAGTTATACAAGGAAATATGTAATCAACAACAAAGTGGCTGTACAAAGAAACATAGGTAATCCCACCCCATTTCATTCTAAAATACAATGCATATTTGAAGTATTGCGAGAATATAAGGATCAACATGTTCAAAGGTGATTTTGGGATCTGTGGGACTTGCCTTGAGCAGCAGAGATGGTCGCTGGATCCTCCTCGAAAAAGTACTCAACTTCCTTGGACGCGTCAGGAACGAAACAATTAACAAAACGACCAAAATCAATACAAAAGCATACATAACATCTACTGTTTGATAATTTTACTGTGTAGAGCTTGATTCTACAAATTTTTAGAGATTTGATTCACCCAAAACGGAGTTCGGATGAATAAGTTATGAATTTTCTAAGCTTTCGGCCTATTTAATCTTATACAGAAAAGATCAAAGGCATATATGACGCAATAATTGATTTTAGTTAATTTTTTTACTCATACAATCATATCTTTGTGATTCCGTAAAGATCAAAGGCATACTGAATCATACTATCATATCTTTGTGATTCAGTAAAGCAGTGATTCAGATGGAGATCATTTTTTGCAATATGCGGCATGGTGTTCTCTTATAGAATTTCGTGGTAGTTCCTTGAGGCTTCAGCAGCTCTTTATCTAATGACAATGATGGAAGTGCCAGGTACAGTTTTTAGGGCGTCCTGCTCCTTGGATTTTGTTTACCAAATACCAATATTATTCGAGTTCAAAATTTAAGTTATGATAGTATGATATCAAACTCTGGGAAGGGTTAATATTCATTTAACACACAAGTTCACAATTATCTATCATATTTATCTTCCTTATGTACTGCCAAAATTGCAGAATCAATTATTGATGTATCGTTTCCTCAAAAATATTCATGAATCCTATTTTCTCTTATGGGTGGTAGTTTTAGGTCAATCACTTAATTGCCTTTTATGTATCTTGGGTTATTCATATTCGTTCCTTTTATATGTGATGATGAGCTTGAGACTTCCATACGTGATACATATATAAAATAGGGACAGTGTAAAGTATTTTCAGTATTTTTATTCTCATTGCCACATTTATACATTTTTTTGTTGGCTTTTGATTTTTATATAATAAAGCATATTCAGTCAGGACAATAGCTGGTCTGCAGTAGGCAGTAGCTCTATATTGCTTTTGTTTCCCCTCTTTCTATATATTTTTTTTGTGAATTTAAATTGTATCGATAGAAATATACCGCAACATGTCAGTTATCATATAGTATAAACAAATATAAGGTTGAGAAACAATAGAGGTTACCAAAATAGTGAATTACTATGTATCAGGTGCTTGAAAATTTATAAATTTTTGGTCACCTAAAAGTATACATTAATTGGGAACATATCCTATGCATACTATGGCTTTTCGTGCACACCAACTAATAAATATCTTCGAAAATTCTAGAAAAAATTATAAAAATACTTCTAATTATATCCATATTTGCATAGTATAATATTAAAATTCTTCATACTCAAGAGAAATAAAAAGGAAATATTTCTAACAAATTTTTACTTAAAAGAAGTCAGATTTTTCATCTTTTTGTTACAGCTAAAATATAATAAATTTTAATTCGAGACATTACATATATGTATGCATTGTATGCATGGAATACGTTTACATTTTTTTAGAAGTTCCATTATTATCAGTGGCGGGCGCAGGAATTTTGAAATAGGGGTACAAATTTAACAAGTCAGTTTAATAAGAGTGGAGATTTTTATGATAGAAAGATAAATTAAACTATAAGCAAGCAGTTCAGAGGGTTAAATTAGATTTTTATGTCTAAAGAGAGATTTTTAGCCTAACTATCAATATTATTCACTACCATATACACTATATTTAGTATTTTCTCTAGAAATTTGGGGGTACAACTATACCCCCATGTCCCTATACTGTGTCCGCCACTGATTATTATTCGTTAGTTGGTATGCATAGAGTGTGCACATGAAGCTTGTCTGCACACATCATATATTCACGTTGCTATGCTTAGATTTGCTATTCTAGGCCTCCTTTGATTTATAGGAATATTAGAGGAAAAACTACATAGGAATAGAATTATTACTCTTCATCCCTGTAGGAATGGAGCAAAGAGAAACATAGGAAATTCTCCTATGGCCATGGTTTCAAGGGAATTTCATAGGAATTTTAACATCCACTTTGAGCTCATTTTTCTTTTCCTACGCGTAGGATCGATGCAAATGATCGACATGGTTTAACTTAGCTTGACTTTAGGGTGCAGATTAAACCATTAAATATGATTTAGTACTAAATTAATGCTCAATATTCCTATGATTTTCTGTGCACCAATCAAAAGATCATTCCTACAGTTTTATACATTTTTTCAATCCTTTGTTTTGCATATAAATTTCTATCATGTTACTGTGTTAGCCTATTCCTATATTTTTCCTGTCCCGCGAATCAAATGGGGGCGGAAATGTTAAATTTAAGTTCATTTCAGTTTTAGGGCGGTGAGGATGACTTCTTGAAGTGCGCATGCGGTGGCTACAGTTGTTTAAAATGTCCCAGACATATGTAACAATTTGAGTCTGTTTTTTCTTAAATAAATGTGTTACTACCTCAATGATGACAAATATTTATGATCAGACAAATAATTACTTGAATCCCGTGTTACCGAATCCACTCCTCCATTCTGCCATACTATGCATTTTAAAAGGGTTTTTTTTTGCAATATTAGGTCTAGCATTTCTGCCATTTCGGTTTAGGGACGTATTTAAAACTCACATAAACATAAAACGTGAGGAGCAAAAGGTAAACTTATTCCCGGGAACTCGGAACCCCACGTGGCCTGGCTGCTTACGAGCAGGCCGTCCGTATTGGAACTCGGAAGTGGAGGCACGCCCGTCGCTCATCAGCGAATCTGAGTTAATCAAACCTATTCTTCCGATAGTAATTGAGGTTGATTAATCTGATTGGTCTTGAGATTAGAAGACGATCGATTACGACGGCGACTGGATCTCACTCTGGAGTGATTAACTGGCGGTATCATCGTTGATTGATGATTGTCTCAATCAATACTCCCGATCAATCAATCCACTAATCAATCAATCAATCCGGCGATCGAGATTCGATCCCAAAAGCCAGCTATGGCAACTCAGCTGATGGCGCGCGCGTTCACATGCGGCAGCACGTGCAGGGTGAAGCCCGTGTTGCGCGGCGCCACGGTCGCCGGCGGCGCGATGAGGCGCGCACTGGAGCACTTCGGCCGGCGGAAGGCCATCCTCTCCCTCACCGGCGGGCTGACGCTCTGGGATATCCTGCTCTGTATGACGATGACGACAGATGACGGCGGCCTCCCGATGGCGCCGGCGGCCGAGAGCGTAGACGTTGTCTCCGTATTGGGCGGCATGGTCGTCTTCGTCGGCGCCGTCATTGTTGGCTGCCACATCGTCGGCGAGGTCAAATCACGAAGGTACGGGCGGCGTAGTGACGAGCTAGTGCTATCTGCAAGCGACGTGCCGGCATGGCTTCAGGCGTGGGAGGCGCGGCAACGACGACCGAACCACGCGTCTGAGAGAGATCCCTAGCTTAATTTTGTACAAGTCATCAGCTATTAACAAGGCGTGGGATTCTGATTTTCTCCCTTTTTTTCACTTTTTTTTTCTCCTCGGTCGTGTGCTGAAACGTGTCTGCTCCTTGGCTGGGCCCGTTTGTAAGGCATGCAAAAACCGGCAGTGTGCTCCGTTTTGCCGGTTTCTAGGTCACTTTACTGTTGTGTGCTCTGGTGTTTCATGTGCTGCCGGTGGCTGCTTGCTGCTTGCTGCCAGTGATTTGTCTTTTGTGTTTGTCACCGTTTGTTTGTTTTCCTCTTTTCAATGCAATCTAAGTTTTGTATTTGTGCAATCCTCTTTTCACATCAAACCGAGGAGCAAATAAACTTTCCTAATTAATACAAATTTATTTCTATATGTTCTCAATTTTTGTGATTTGTATGTCTTTGTTGCAATTGGGAGCCAGTTTGGTGAGGCATATAGGGCTGCGGTTTTTTGGATTGTATGTTTGGGGTGCAATTTTGAGAGTAAAATGTGCAATAATACTATCTACCATCAATCTATATGCTGGGTGGCAGACTTGGCAGGGTGGTGCTGATTGAGGAATAAGTGCCAACTACCAAGAGAAGCTCCTCCGGCTTCACTGCAGCATGGCGCTTGGGGACGGCTTCCAGCGCGTTCACCACGTCGCTCAGCGATGAAAAACCAGTGTGGTCTCGTCGCAATGTGACGGGATCTCGACGTTGACGTCGAGCTTGCCGGTGACTTGGTGAAGCCACGTGAAGTTCTGACGAAGAGCATCTCGGATTGCTCCAAGATGATCCCCGGCCTCGTTGAGTCATTGTTCCAACCCTCGCCGTTGGTTCTAGTTGCCTGCCACAACCTCCTTTAGCTTTTGGAGGTCCTCCCGTGCAACCTTGAGCTCTTGCTCAAGATCAACCACGCGCTTGTTCGAGCTCTCAGCCTGGGTGTTGGCTTCCTCGATCTCGCGTAAAACCTCCTGGGCGCCCTCATCGAGAAGGCGCTTCCCCTCTTTCAGTACCTCGGTCCAGGGCCGAGGCGCAGAGGTCAAAGGCGGCAAGGAGGTGGGAGTGGACGCGACGACGGCAAGAGTGGACTTGGGGACGACGGTGAGAGTGGCACCAGCAGTGGTTTGGTCCCCACTGTAAGCAAGGGATGTTGGCGACTCCCTGCGAGAAGTATGCATAAGGTTCTGGAATACTAGGGTAAGTAACCAGAGTTCAAAGGTTTTCACATACTTGATTCTGCTCGTCATTAGCAGCTTTGGAGCTGGGGAGACGGAGCTTGTACCCTATGAGATAGTAAACCAGAATTATTGATGTCTACAAGAAGAGAAGGGCTGATACTTCGACAGTATGGTGGAAACTTACTTCAGAACCACTTGCCTGGGAGCGAGCGGTGAGCAGCCTCGGCCAGTTCCTCTTCTCACCTTGTCTGCCGCTACTTCCCTCGACAATAGTAGGGGCGGATGAGACCTCATGTGAGGCCTTCTCTTTTGGCTGGAGGGCATCATCGACAGGCATTGTCAGGCCGACGGTACCTGTATGAGAACAAAGGCAACATTTGTTATCGAGAGCAGATAAAAAGCAAGTATAAGTTGAAGAGGCTACAATTATGACGACAAAACCAATACCCCGAGCTGTGGTTTGCGCCCTGTCATTGCCCCTTGCGTACTCGAGTACGGGTAGGCGTGGGCACACAATAGCCGAATACGTCGATTTATGAGTCTTTTACGACTTCATCACCGGTTAGACCTCGCGCGCGAAGATCACAATGATGTCGACGAGGGTATAAAGAGAGGAGGAAAGATTGGGTCTGGAGGTCCAGCGTGCGAAGACACGATTTTTTCTACAGGAACGATAAGGGATTGGTCCATATCCTCGGTTTGGATATAGAACCAACAAGATCTCCAAGAACCTAAGGAGGAAGGGGATAGAGAGAAAGACATTCTTCTTTTGCTTCATTACGGAGACGGAATCCGTAGCAGCCTGAAGTTCAGGTGGGTTCCATCCAGCAGAGTTCATAGAAATAACGGAGTTAGGTTAGCAGCGGTGCTATCCCAATGTAGACCTCGCAGAGATGGGAGAAAGCACTTAAAAGTGTGATGGAATTGGGGTCAAGATGCAAAAGGCAAACATTGAAGAAATCAAGGACTTGTAGGAGGTATTCAGAAGGCGGAGGAAGTAATCCTTGGTGGATAAAATCCTCTACAAGACTACAACCACTATTTGGCCAAGAGCGGGGTTAGGAAGGTTACCTTCAGACCCGCGCACCTCCTCCTAGTTTAGTTTCACCATGGCAGCGGAATCGACAGTGGAAGCACCAAGATCCATAATTACCGAAATGCAGAGGAAGAATAAAGCAAGAAGTTGTGGCTGAAGAGTGGAGAAGCTGAAGGGACTGGATTGTGAGATTTCTCGGTGGAAGAGCCAAAACTGAACCGGGGCGTCGAAAATTTCTAGGGCCCGTTACTGTTTGTCAATTAGACTTCAATTTAAATTCACCTATGGACCGTTGGACTTCTTCTATGATCTCGATGACTCTTAAGTCTTCTCAAAATGTTCCGAGGAAGATCAAGTGAGAGCAATAGATTACAAGTGAAGTCGGGTTCGACAACATGAGTTCATTTAATTTAAAATCAGGCCTACTGTCAGGGTTACAGATAATACATACCTCATCCTATACAATTAATGGAATATACGAATATGGTATACATAAATATATATGATTTATTCCCATAAACAAAAGAGAAAATTTGCAAGATACTAAGGAAAGGGTCTTCACAGGATTGACGGCTACGGAATCCTACTCGGAGAAGATTAGGACTTGCCAAATACCGTGTCGGGTTCTATCTTCGAGTCCTACTCAAAGACACGAGTAACCTACTATATAAAAGGCGAACCTCTGGAGGGGTTCAGATCATCGAATCAGTCCACCAGGAAATCCGTGAGTCAATGAAGCCAGGATAGCCAGAAGCCAAATCGCCAAGACATATAGTAGATTTTCCGACTACTATCTCGTCGACATCGTTTAGATCCACATATACATCTTATCCTGTATACTCTACAAAGATCAATCTCATATAAACTAGAAGTTGAGTATTACCCATCTCAGGGCCTAAGCCAGTATAAAAAATCTTGTCCCAGTTTTTCTATAATGTCCTTTTGCATAAATCCTTACACCAACGTACCCAGTACCCAATTTATCCAATCTACCGGTATCACCCATCGACACATGCATTTTAGCTATTTGGGCCCAGTTTATATGGGTCATGGCTAGATTTTTTATAGAGTAAAATACATTGGCAATTTACACACATCTTGCAAATTACTTAAATAAGTCATTCATCTTATATTTGAAGTGCAAATTATATTAAACGTGTACAATATGCTTACCATATTGATATCTTGCACAACCATGGCCACATACTACCCACAAATAAGCAAACTATCAATATTATCATCAATAAACTCAATACGATATGAACTATACTAAATTTTTGAGTATTGCTATAAAAAATTAAATATTAATTAATATATTATTATGTATATTAAAGCACACGTACGGTGTTGCAAGTGAAAACATAGTGTTAACTTTTATTTTTATTGGTTGTACATCCACATGAGTCATAAGTAACATATTAAGTCAGCATGACATTCAACTTGAAAGCAAATACTTCGCATAATACGATTGATTTGCACCACTAAGAAAGTTGCATGACTTGAGCAAATTAGAAGATATGTAACTAACTTACACCCACCAAACAAGTTGTGGTTCTGTCGGTGCATTTTACTTATTATTGTACTTCCTCCGTCCTTAAATGTTTGATGCCTTTGATTTTTTGACATACGTTTAACCGTTCGTCTTATTAAAAACTTTTATGAAATATATAAAACTATATGTGTGCATAAAAGTTTATTCTACAATAAATCAAATGATAAAAAAGAATTAATAATTTTATAAATTTTGTAAATAAGACGAACGGTCAAGATAAAAAATCAACGGCATCAAACATTTAACATTTAAAGACGAATAGAGTATTTATTTAATTTTGATAGGTATCCATTAGGTCATGGCCTTATAGGTATGAATACTATATAATCATACCCACACCCAATAACTCACTGGGTACAATTTTTTCTAATTAATATATCCATGGAAGAATTATATTACTGCAAAATTTTAAAATGAGGGTTTATTTTTAAATAATTTAAAAAATCAAAAAATCAAACAAATATCACCCCATTTCATAATATAAGAGTTTTCACTTTTTCTCACAATATTTGATCATTAGTCTCACTAAAAATAAATTTAGCGTAAATATTAAAAAATATAAGTCATGATTAACATACTTTTATTAGTGACAACAAAACATATGATACTTACGTAATTTTTTAAATAAGACGAATGACCAAACATTATAAATAAAAAGTCAAAATTTTGAAGAAGATGAAACGGATGGCGCACATGACAAAGTGTAGTGGCCCATGTGCGAGAACAGCATATCAGGCCAAACATATAAACACAAAAAGGGTAGTAGAGAGCAAGGTTAAGTTCAAGCTTCAAACACTGATCATCAAAACAGGGCATCAAAATATATATATAACTTATTGCTCTGAACAACCAAGTATATTGTATATATATGCCCTTGGGTGACCAGAGTTTTATATCTTGCGGCTCTCACAAGGAAATGATAGCACAGATGCACAACTAGAGCTCAGCATTCCAAACGCATCATGATCCATCCTTAGTCACTGAACCAATTATGTTCAAGTCAAATATTTCAATCCAGTAGCCATCAGGGTCTTTGATAAATGCAATGCCCTTCATTTTACCTTCAGCCAAAAGCCGTGAATTAAATTTACATTGGTGTGCTAAGTAACTGAGTTAACATGACACACCAGCATAAGCATAACATACAGATCACAATTTAAACATAAATATAGCATCTTATCTTGATTTTCAACATTACAAGAGAAAAGGTACAGATGGAAATTTATAAAATGCAAACAGAATAGTGGGAAACAAGAAACAAGTAGCACAAGATAAAGATGCATTGGAGAAAGAAGAATATAATATAACCACCAGTTTTTCTCTTCTAGAAAATATGCCTTAATAATGTGAGGATCAAGCTAGAACTCAAAATAAAAAAGAAGCTTGCATCCTTGCTTATGTTTATCATACCATTACTATACCAGCTTTAACAAGATTCCTTATAATCATGCAATTGTTTGTCAGTTATTAATAGGAAAAGAAAAGGAATTCCACTATTGTTTGAAAACATTGTCACTTAGAATGCTCAGTTGTGTAGCATAAATTCTTTCAACACCACGTACTACTACTGATGATGTCTACAAGGTAAAAAGGCTTAAGTAAATTAATTTACCATCATCTGGCTTTTCAAAACTTGGCTTTTCTCTTCTAGAAAATAGAGCCTAAAATATGGCAGGATAAAACTAGGACTCAAAAATTACCAAAGCTCGCATCCTTCCTGTGTGTATTATACCATCAGCATACCAAGCTTTCATAAAATTCCTTATAACCATGCAATTTTTTGTTTGCCAGTTTGTATAGAAAAGAAATGGAGCACTTTCACACATGTTTGTGAAGATTCTATATTAGAACACTGATTTATATAGAATGAGTAATTTCAACACCACACAATAAAGGCTAAGTAAATCAATTTACCATCATCTGGCTTTTTTACGAACTCTACACCAAGACGTTCAAACCGCTCACACGCCTTATAGACATCATGAACAGTTACTCCTATATGACCTGAATGAACAGAAGGAAGATAATACAAGTATTGCATCAGCTTAAAGATTGTTATGGTAAGACAGTACCTTATTATATAATGATAGAAAAGGAAGAGGTCATATGAAATGCATATGATTTCTCATTGCACATACCAAAACCACGAGGGTCCGAGTTCCCATTATGGTAGCCTTTGAATTCAGGATCATTTTCTGTACCCCAGTTACTACAGTGTTAGCGGAGATAATATGTTAGTGACATGTGCTATCAAGGGATAGGCAATTAGTATAGAGAGAAGGGCAATATTACAAAAAAAAATGACGTCAAGATTAGAAAATAAAAGACATACTGTGTAAGCTCCAGTGTAGCCCTTTGCCCAAAAGTCCAGACAGTCCGCTTAACAGGATCAGTAGGGGCTGATTCCACATCCTGTAAGTACAGCCAATATACAAATTTAAAGCATTGACTGGTTTATATAATCACTTTCAAATGTTTTGTTTTTTTACCAATCGACATAAATACATACCTCATAACCAAGAAAATATAAGCTGAATTTCATCTCAGGAAAATCCAATCTTTTCAGCAACCTAGCAGTTTTTAGTTTAGGAAAAAAGAAAAAAATATAAATAAAAACATTTCATAAAAAATAACAAGAACCATACTTGACTTTTTACTGTTTTTTTGGTTGACACATACATCAAATTACTTTTTCATTGGTTCATGAAAGCTCGCATAAACTCTAACTATGTTCTGTGGGCTTGTAATTGGCTTTGTAACTGGGTTTTTCCATTTAAACTGATATGACTAATTTTGCTGAATTATTTGTTGATTAGAATGCCATGTAAGCATGTGTGTGAGAAGAATGCCATGCAGACATGCATCTACATGGAAAAAAGGTAGAATAAGACGTTTCGGAATGTAACATGTTTTGACTTTAGTTTACAATGTTTGACCATTTGTTTAACTTAAAATCTTTTGAAAGTATCATTTATTTTGTTTGTGACTTACTTCATTATCAAAAGTACTTTAAGTATGACTTATTATTTTTTATATTTTGCACAAAATTTTTGAATTAGACGGTCAAACATTGAAAGCAAAAAGTCAAAACATCTTACATTATAGAATGGAGGTAGTACTTATTGTATTTATAGAGAAAGACGTAAACCAAGAAATGCTGCCGTTATAGAAACAAAAGGAAGACAATATATAAATCAAGTACAAGGTTATTTGCAAATATAGCATGTCCCATGACCTAGCGGGTGCACGCCGTGTCCTACTCATCATCTAACTTGGTAATCTTAGCCATCCTATGTCGTTTTGATCATGGTTCGCACGCACCAAACAAGTTTGTGTACCAAAAATTTTACCTGTTTGTGTACTAGATTGCACACAGCCATCAATAAAATTTACTCAAAAACAAAAATATAAACCTTTTATTTTCCCCAAGTTAATTTTGCAAATTGGTGACATTGTGCAACATCACCAAAAGTAAAACCTACCGCTAACATTTTGCCCACCAAATGTCTCTAGTTGCCTAACTGCCTTCTAAACAAAGAATTAGCAGCAAAAAGGTCGATAGGAACAGGAAAAATATTTAGCATCGGCTGAGTTATGGGTGGTTACGAAGGTTCCTTTAAACGATGTATTGAACAAATTGACAATGCCTGTTATAAAAGTGATCATTTGGGTTGCTAGGGATGCTTGAACCAAGGGAATGTGCTCAGTTATTTGCTGTTCATGAATGGTCAAATGGATGATGGCATGATGTATGCAAGTCAAGTAATAATGTATATGGTAAAACCATAGTACTCAAGACAAAACAAAGCATCTACTGTTTATTTCAAGTGTATCCACCCTATTATTTTTTATAAGATATATTATAATTTTGGGTAAATCGCACACAAGACCAGGTCTTCTGACCCATGTTGCACATTGTAGTAATCCATGAAGTAAAGTGAAAACATGTGCTAGCAGTAGTTGTCAAGATTTACCCGAAGATCGTCACCTGGAACACACGATATACGCATGCGATTTCTGTATAAACACCTAGAACACGAAGAATAGTGGCTACTATAGACTATCAGACAACAGAGAAACAGAGTTTGGTGCTGCCTGAATTGCTTGCAGCATTTTATGGGCTTTCTTCCTTTTATTATGCAACGATTACATGCGAAAGAAACGGATCACCACCCACGATCTACCGGGCTTTGCCGCGTTCATCCCCACGTCCGATTGAAGCGCGCAGTCACCCGCAAGCTTTGGCATGCCGCGAGCTATTCTCGCCTAACTCCTAAACGCACGGCAACCACACATTGGTGCTCATGCGTCTTTCATGCAATGTAGAAAGGAATCCAAAGCTAACATGCGAAGTTTATTTCCTAACAAACTTGCGGGGGACTTCACGCCGGGACCACGTCGAGCTCGTGGAGAAGAAAGTGTTTGTGGCGCTCGACAACGAGGTGGACCGCGACCTGCAGAGCTGGATCTTGGACTCCCAAGTCCCAACGCATCCAACTATATGACGAGGTGCAAAACGGCCTTCTCCAACCTCAACACCAGATTTACCGGCAATGTATGGCTAAGAGATGGATTGATCGTGCGCATTGAGGGCCACGGCACAATCCTCTTCGCCTGCAAGAACGGCGAACACCGCACACCCGCCAACATGTACTACCTGCCTCGCCTTGCTGCCAACATCATCAGCATAGGGCACTTGGACGAAACCGACTTCTAGGTCTAGGTAGAGGACGGCATCATGCGCGTCCGTGACTCCCGAGGGATGCAAGCGAGCAGGCGCCGTTGCTCGTCGCGGACGCGCATGATGTCATCCTCTACCTAGATCTAGAAGTCGATTTCGTCCAAGGGTGCAGTGTTCGCCGTTCGTGCAGGCGAAGAGGATCGTGCCGCGGCCCTCAATGCGCACGATCAATCCATCTCTTAGCCGTACATTGCCGGTGACATGGTCGGAGAAGGCCGTTTTGCACCCCGTCATATAGTTGGATGCGCCGGGAGTCCATGATCCAGCTCTGCGGGTCACGGACCACCTTGTCGTCAAGCGCCACGAACACTTTCTTCTCCACGAGCTCGACGTAGTCCCGGCGCGAAGTCACCCGCAAGTTTGAGGAAATAAACTTCGCATGTTTAATTTTAGCTAGTTAGCTTTAGATTCATTTCTGCATTGCATGAAACACGCATGAGCGCCAACGTGTGGTTGCCGTGCATTTAGGAGTTAGGCGAGAATAGCTCACCGCATGCCAAAGCTTGCAGGTGACTGCGCGCTCCAATCGGACGCGGGGATGGACGCGGCAAAGCCGGTAGATTGTGGGTGGTGATCCGTTTCTTTCGCATGTAATCGTTGCAAAAAAAAAGGGGGGGAAGAAAGCCTAGAAAACACTGGAAGCAATTCAGGCATGACCAAACTCTATTTCTCTGTCGTCTGATAGTCTATAGTAGCCACTATTCTTCATGTTCTAGGTGTAAGTCCAGAAATCGCGTGCGTAGATCGTGTGTTCCAGGTGACGATCTTCGGGTAAATCCTGACAATTGGTATCAGTGCAGTTCAACCTGCCTTCCTCACCCATTGCGCATTTAACTCTTCAATTTCAAAAGTCATAATTTGTGCATTTGAACAACTTTGGTAAGAAAACCTTGCCCATTGTGCATTTTACTCTTCAATTTCTTGTAGAATGACCATTGGAACAATATTTAGTCATCCGGATGTTTTTAGTTGACCATAGGAACTTCTATTTTCATATTGTGATACTTCAACCACTATATTTCCTAATTTTAATATATATAACAATTTTATCAGCTAATCAGATAACCAAAACCATTATCATATTATTCAAAATAGATTGTCAAGTTATACCAAAACCGATGTAGAGAAACTAGTTTATTTGAAAATCGATTGAGCTTATTCTCTTCCAGGAAAGATGTGAATGATTCTCATTAATAACACAAATATTTGTTTCCATGATTCCCTTCTTGACTACTTATATATTATTTTTTCACAGGTACATAAAGGAGTACTTCAAAATTTAATTGACATGAGAGAACACATGGTGGTAATGTTTTAAGCTACACTGAAAAATATGTTATCTCATGAAGATAAGTGGTAAAATTTACGAGATGCCCGTCATAAACACGTAAAGTTAACAACTTCAAAATTGTTTTTGTTCAAAATAGATTATGACGTGTATACCAAAACCAATGTAGAGAAACTAGTAATATGGAAAATTGATTGAGCTTATTCTCTTCTAGGAAAGAAGTGAATGTGCTTTATGGTACAAATATTTGTTTCCATGCTTGATTACTTCTCTGTTTTCACATGTACAACAAGGAAAACTAACATGCCTGAGTCAGGGTTCCCAATATAGTTTAGGCACCAGTAACCTCTACACCATGATATTGTCGATGTTGCTTTACTTTATTATGTTTTTTCTAACTTGGTCGAATTATTGAGCAGTTTCTGAACATGGTGTCCTCAATTTCGCTGATTATTGGGATAACAGAGCGGTTATCATCAATACTGTAAATGAGACTTGGTATACAACAATTCTACCTTATTTTGTTTCCCAAACTTTGATGAATTAATCAACATGAGAATACACGAGGTGGCAATGTTTTACTCTACACACAAAAATATATCTGAAAATAAGGGATGAAACTTACGACATGCCCATCACACGCGAGTAGAAGTCGAGGCTCACTTTTGGGTCCTTTACACGGAACATCTGCAAGGAAAAAAATAGCAAATTTCTTCATCATTACAGAAATTAAGAAAAACAATCAAGTAAAATTGCCAATAAAACGGCAGTCCACCAATAAATAAACCAATTGTGGAACCAAGGTGTGGATTAGCAGAAGAAAAAAATCCTCATTCACTTCAAAGCATTCCATACACCCATATACCAATACAAGAAAAATACGTCAAGGCTAATATCAATTTCAAATAACATAATTAACCCAAGACCTTTTACCAAAAAAAGTAGTGCAAAGTATTGTAGTGAATTGGGGGTTAGGGTTACCGTACAAAATTGTGTGAGGTTAGCTAAATTATCTATGATATGCTTCATCCACAGTTCCACATAACTTCAGGATACCGGTTACAACTATTGAATTGAGCACATAGGAAGCAACTTGTTAAATCAAGCTAAATTGCAATGGTAAAATAAAAAATGATGCAACGCCAATGCTACACACTTGTATAAATCCTACTCCCCCCAACACCACCACTCCCTCCTCACCGCCACCCTGCATTGCCCTGCACCTCATCAGAAGGCACCGGCACAAGTAAGGCCTGCCGGACGCCCCCTCGCTCCACCGCCACAGCCCCTCTTCCTCAATCCTCACGGGTGTCCATAGCTCCCAGTGGCAGATCCACTGTTAGGGCTGGTCAGGGCGCCAGCCCCACAGCTCTTGCCTCTAATCAATTACTACTAATGAACTTAATTAGCAAAATTGACCTCACAGCAACTTACAACATGCTAGCTGCCTCACTGCATCCTTCGTGCAGTCAATATATACCTAAACTTGCATATATCATATGCACTTTGAGTACGAAAACCATACCACCTAGTAGTTCATAATTTTTTCATGTTAATATACACAAATGTAAATTAAAATGGAGATACTAACATGTTTCTTTTCATCATATGCACATTTGGGTTTCTTTAGAAAATACTATTATGGAGTACCATGTTTCTACAGCAGTCCAACCTTAATCTACGTATCAGATTCGCCACTGATGGCTCCGCCACTCCTGCCCTATGTGATACCGCAGTTCAGACTGAATCTTCCACAACAACCCCCTATACCTAACCCACTCTGATGAGTCAACCCAGCCCTGACACCGGCCCACAGCCCTCATCTCCTACAACCTAGACAACACTGCCACCAACCCCATCCCCCGCCCAACCCCAGCCCACAGCCAAGCTGCTACTTCCCCATCCAACCAAGGAGACACTCTAGTCTCCTAGCACCCTGAAGCTCACCTTTTAGGGCTTGTTCGGTTAATCCCCTAAAAGGAGGGATTGGAGGGGAAATAATTCCAGACCTCAATAGGAGTGGAATAAATCCCCTCCAAGTCCCCCTCAATCCCCTTGGGGGAGGGATTAACCGAACAAGGCCTTAGTGGGTAAATTTGACTGAAAGTTAAGTTCTCAGTCACCTGACGAACAATAAAGCTGCAACGTTTGTACTATGCCAATCCAAGTCACATCTGATCTGTATCATCCCGGTTTCCCCAAATGTTGGGGGAACTAAGCATACACTCACTTTCAATCCACAAATGGAACCCCAATTCCAAATTTCGAACTGCGATCAACCAGCGGGAGCGGACAAAACAGCCTAGTAGCGAGAGAAGGGGTTACCGTCTGCTGCATGAAGTAGCCCTTGGTCGCAGGGTCCTTCTCCGCCGGCGGCTGGAGGCCAGGGTTGTTCGCCGGCGCCTCCTTCGATCCCGACGAAGTCGACATGGCGGCGGTGGCGAACCGGCGAACCCGATCGAATTTCTACATGACAAGGCAGAGATTAGAGAAGCCCTAACCGAGAAATGGAGAGCGAAAAACGCGCGAGAAACCTCGGGAGAAATTTCCGGTGAGGAATCTCGACGCGTTCTCCTTCGGATAGATGGATACCTTGAGCTGGGCGGAGCGGATGACGGTCGCCGCGGAGGAGAGGCGGCGGAGCGCGGCAGCGGAGGAGGAGAGGAGTGAAGCGGCGGCGGCCATATTTATAGGATAGGGGGCAGATGGTGGTGGCGAGTGGCGAACTGGCGACTGGCAAGGCGAGTAGGATTCATTGATCGGTCAGGTTTTACGGGCTGTTTTGATGGATTTGGTGGATCATATCCAGGGTTTTCAATTTCGTCACTATCTGGTTTGATTTCATGAAATTTCGGTGTATCAATGTGGCTCGGAATACTAAATTTTTTATGGAATTCGATGGAGTTTTGTAAGTATAAAAAATGAAAAAAAAATATTAAATATAATAATTTTTTGCACCAAAAAAAATTCATATTGATGGATAAATTGTTGAAGAGAAAAGTTTGAGATAATATCCAAATATAAATAAAGTTCAGAAAGAGAAGCTACCACGCTTTTATTTGTGGTGATGTTGTGATAGACATTATATTTTGCATAGGGTTGATGAGGTGATATTGTTGCATGTTCAATTGTAAGCGAAATGTGCTTTGAATCTTGAGCAAATTTCACAAAACCCCAGGTTTTGGGCACTTATAACACAAAATCACATGTTCAAAGAACCCCATGTTTTAGGGTTAAATTTTTTAAAAAAAACATATTTCTATAAAATACTCATATTTCACTACTATACATAATTAATTTTACATAAATTCATATTAGTTGATTCAAAATACACATCTCTTGTTTACTTATATTTTTCCGCCAATTTTGCAATGCACTATTAAAATTGAATATGATCCAACTAACAGTGAAATCACAATATATTAAACTATATAGACAAATGCTCAAAAAACCAAGGATAAACGCTTGTTCAAAATTAGGTGGCATGTATATGTACTCAATAATATCTCATACCTTTTTCATACTTTTATATAGATATAAATATCAGACACATGGATGATATAAGCTTATACCTAAGGTTCATTGAAACATTTTGCCTCAAATCCTAGGGTTTCATGAAACAAATTGTAAAATCTATTGTTTTGTGTTATAGGTGCCCCAAAAATTGGGGTTTTGAGAAATTTGCTCTTGAATCTTTTGCATTCACGGTTAGATATATTGTATATTTGGTATTTGTCAATGAGAAGTTATCAAATTTAGAAGAAAAGCCATACCATTTTTTTAAAAAAATCATTATGCAACTCACCACAATTTCTACTATTTTAAAACATTTTTCACTTTTTTTTCATTTTTAGTGTGCCAAAATATAATTGATTTTTCCTTTTGTTTTTTGGATAATTTCACATGAATTTTAACTAATTCCAAATGAAATTCGTCGGCAAAAGCTCTTTCAAAAGATGATGTTTTATGGTCAAAATTTTGATTAAAACTGATTAGAAAAATTGTGGTAAAACCGACTAGATTTCTCAAATTTTATTTTTCGAATATGGTCCGAAAACTAGTAAATTTCGACCAGATTTTATGATTTTTTTATTTGATAGCTAGCGAAAAATGTGTCTTGATCATGCTTAATGGGAACATCAAGCTCGAGCATTTTGAACCGGAATTGCTGATTTGTAGGGCAGCTTCACAAGTCAATAACAGTGAGCACGAGCTTGAGGACAGGGGACCTGCTAACCTGCAGGGGTCGTGGACTCGTGGTGAGCTCAAACACAAGAGAAGGGTGAGAGCGATTTGGTTGAAGTCGAGCCATGGAGGAACTTGTCAGCAAATCAAAGTGGCGCCAAGATCACCGGAAAGGAAGGGAGAAGCACGAAAGAGTGCTGGATTGGTAGTGGACTCGACATATATTTAGGCAGTGGGGATTGAGGAGGAAGATGATGGTGGCTGACTTATGGGCCACTAGGTCGAAGTGCAATGTTTTGTTACAAAATCTTGTCCTAAGTGATTTTTTTTTTTTGCTGATAGCCTGATACCTAGTCCAATCTGTAACCTAATATTGTTAAATAAAATCTGAATATCAGAAATTATATTTTAAAACAAAGGAAGTAGGAGTGATTTGTTATAATTGTTTGCTAAAGTGGTCTTGAGCCATATAGGTTGCTCGTATGAGATAATGAGAATAAAATATATTACTTTAGAGTTCATGGTTTATGAATGACTCAACTAATTGTTCATTGCATTCTTTTCTAGAATAAAGTGCATTATTTTTTTATCCATAGACTGCATCATCTTCAACTAATTACTAACACCACCTATTTGTGTCCACTCTATATGGACTTCTTAACTTTTATACTCCATTCTTCCCTAAATATTTGACACCATTGACTTTTTGACACACATTTAACCGTTCTTTTTATTCAAAAATTTTTATGAAATGTGTAAAACTATATATGTGCATAAAAGTATATTCAACGATGAATCAAATGATAGAAAAAAATTAATAATATTAAATTTTTTAATAAGACAAATAATCAAACGTGTATAAAAAAGTCAACGATGTGAGAAGGAGGGTACATTGGTAATACCCCTAATGCATATCCTATTTTCTCATGAATTGGAAACATTACAAGTGTCATCTGATAATATATTGGTCACTTGTGTATGTGCTTCACTGACAACAACACAGTCTACAAGACATATCGTTGACTGAATTTTTTATGTATAACAAATATTAATAAATAAATAATTTCAATATGTTCCGGTGTGATTTAAAGAAGTGGTAAAAAGGCAAATAATTAACCGCCAGTTATGGACTTTACTCCCCTAGATTATTGCAATGGATCATTTAACTCTCTAGATTATATCATGGCTCGTTTTACACCTTAAATTATTAAAAATGGTTCACTTTACATCCTAACAATACTTCTCTTTTTCCTTTTATATAAGCCATATTTTGAGATGAAATTTTGTGGAGTTGTAGATGGCACCGTTACCAAAGCTCCACAATATTTTCAGTTTTTTATGACTATTTATTTGAACTTTAAAATTCAAATGTTCAAATTGGTACTTTTAAAGCTGATAGGCTACTCTTTGCTCCAATAGCGGTCACCCGGAGCAAGACAGATTCAGCGTCCGAATCAGTTTTGCCACCGGATCCCGTTCTTTTTGGCAGCCGCCCTCTCCTCCCTTGCCGCTGTATACAAGGGCCGGACACGCTTGGACCTTGAAATCATGGGTACGGGTTATGTTACGTACTAATCCCTCCGTTTTAGAACATAAGACATCTTAAATGGAGGTAGTAGGAGACTAGATTGGTAGCTGACCGATGAGATGGATGGCTGAATATGTTTTCATTCTTGTAATTCTAGACTCTATGTTGGCTTGTCGCCCTGCCAGAAAACAAACTCATATAAAGCCCACCGGACAATGCCCAGTACCTATGTAAAATGCCACAAAATTATTTCCGTCCAAGTCATCTCATCTCAGCAAAGTTCAACATCTATTGTAATTTGCAACCCAGAAGAGCAAGATTCTACAAGTGGCTCCGTCATATGATTAACCATGATGTGCTCTATAAAATGCTTTGACGATCATGAAGTTGATGGAATACAACAATCATCAAGATTCTGACGATCAATAATACTAGCAGCTTCTAAACATATACTACTCGCGTCTTAAGAAGCAACATATATTAGTATTCAGATCTAGTCAGAATCAGGGTCGCCATCAACAATACCTGGCATTGAATCTTCTGACTCCACATCCGAATCATCAGTTTTACTGGACGGCATCAAGTGGGAAGAAGAACCAGACGGTGGTGCTTCACCTCCAGTTACTGTTTTGCTCAATGGTACATCAAAAGCTGATGTTTTGTTCTGAAGATGATCAACAAGGTCAGTGTGCCCTTCATCGGAGACTACGGCAGCCTGTTGGTTGAGATCAGGTAGCAGTGCGCGGACTGGAGGAGTTAAAGCAGCATTAGTGCTAGAAGGATTATCGCCCGTTTTAAGATTGACTGTTTCTGTAGTGGCCGCATCCACCATTTCAATATCGCTCTTGCTAGACGTTGGAACGTCTTGTATAGCCGCAGGAACTATAGAATTTTGTTCGCATGCTTTGTTGGCATCTGTTTGTTGATGTTCTTCCACAGGGGTGCTTCGCTTTTCACCTTGCGACATCTCAATTGCTTTTCCTTTGCCTACAGGGCTATCTTTCGCTGGAGAACCAGTTGGTTCACTGACTTTGCTGGATGTCAACCAATCATCGTACGTGTTATCATCCTCCAAGGCCTGAGGCTTGTTTCCAGATAGTGAGAACTTATATTGTTCAGTACCAAAAATTGCCTTCTCAGATGCACCATAGGTGAGTCCTGAAGGAACTGCACTTTCTAGAGATAGTGCTCGAGGATGTGTAAGAACATCCAAAGCCAACAAAGCATGTGAACAAAATTCTGCAAGCTTAGTGCCTATCTCCAGCTTTCCTGTAATGAACAAATGATAAAAAGAAACAAACATTAGCATAGAGCCAAACTTAATATATAAAAACTATCAACAAACTTAAATAAAATTGTAAACACAAAAACAGGTCAATAACCACCAGCATAACCACATAGGAGGATATTGCGATCTTCTACAAAAGATCCTGCAAACAACCCACACTAATCTTAGCTACCAAACTCAGTATATATGTGTTCAGCCTACTTATTGAGATTGTTGATTTTCTCAGGACTAGCATTAATTCCATGTGTTGCAGCAGAAATTATTTGCTTTGTACATGAGCTTTTCACATGCAAGTTTGAATGGAGGAATCCTTTTCCAATTCCCATGGGACTCATGCCAATTTGGAATTAAATATTTGTGTTCCAAAGAGGCTTGTATCATGTAGCACAAAAAAATCTGGAACAAAATACACGAGTACAAAACTGTAGTAACTAATAACAGATAAAATGCCTGCCCTAAGTAAAACATACCAAAAGTGGCTGAAAGTATGAATTAGGAACCCTTTAAGTTTTCATCCTATTCTATTACATTCTCAGTCATGACAATATTGGGGCATGCAGCAACCTAACCAGTACAGGTGTCTTTTGTTCACGATTTTTACAATAAAACCTTACTATATCCCCACCACTCTTGAATCTACCACTGCATAATATGGAGGGCGAGCAGTATCCTGTCATGCAAGTGTTGATCATTTCTCCTTTTTGACGAGGAGGTGAGAGGAGGGGTATGTTGTAAAACCTACCATCATCACTAAAAATTAGAATATTTGTCGTATCATCTCAGTAATGCAGGCATTGTATAAGATTCATTCTTGCCAGCTTATATTCAGTTCTGGGCATATCCATCACAGCAAAATATTTATCTTACCTTTTATGAGTATTAAATACAAATTACTTGGGACATAAATTAAAATAAGAGATTTTACCTCTTCTGAAAAGTTCAATTCCTTGGGCTAAATAAGGAGGGCGAGCATGAGAAGAAGAAAGAAAAGATGCCAACAGTGCCTTCAATGAAGCAAGCTGGAAGTCCGCTATGCTTGTCTCCCCAGCTGCGGATGATAGTTTGTATTCATACCTCCCTCCTGTGCCACAAGCGCTTCTAGCTATATTAATTAGGAGCAAGTCCACCTCTGCCCTCCAGTGATCTGTCCTTAGTGAACCGCCCTGCTCCAAGTGACAAAATGAATATTACATCTAACTGTTGTGATCATAAACTATATACATAAAACAATGGTAAATGTCAACCAAGGGCCAGTCATGGATGGAACAGCAATCTAACACATAAAAACACAGTGACGAAAATTCATGACAAAATTTAGTTGGTCATGGAAATGAACAAATAAATTTTAATGCTAATTGTTTACTGCCATATGATGATAAAATACCTTTAACAGTCATGCCTGGAAAAATCTTCCAAGTGCACACTTGTTGCCAAAAAAATGTCTTACATAATGGTATCAATTTATTTCACCAGCCATGATATGATTAAAATAACAAGGATGATGATTGCTATACCAACCCATTCAGGATGAGCGAGATCGTCCCACTTAAACCATCTTAGGCAATGTAGTTTCAGCACTTCCATTCACTACAATTGAAAGATTTATGCGAAATGGGTTCCACCACATATGGTCTAAAAAAAATCAATGCATGACATAATTCCCTGTAGAATGAATTTATGGTAGCTACTAATATAACATACAGTATGTTAACTTGTGTTTACAAATAAAATTGCAGATTTAATAATTTTTTCATTTACAATCAGTAGTTCTCCAAACGTGCCATGTATCACAGGTATATTTGCCCTCATATATGTCTTACATATATTCAGAATAATAATAACAATAAAGACAGGGAAATGTACTAAGAGACGTAAAGACATGGAAAGTATTAGGACAATGGTGAAAGTTATAATTTTGGCATACCACATTAAGTAGAATTTCCAACGTTTCAAGAGCAGCTAGTTTCACAGAGAGTGGAGTCAATGTTCCAACATCGGCTGTAGTTTCAGGAGTAGTTGACATGGAAGAATTTCTCCTTTTCTTAGGGCTAATTGCTGTTTTCTCTGAACCTGAGACATGTAGATTTTGAGCATCTGCTTCTTGCTTCCTCTTCTTGGAATAACTTTTTGACGATGATTCGTTCGTAACTATTGCAGGTTTTGTGCTTAATGAAGTCATATCTTGACCACAGCTGCTATCTAGATCGGCAACTGAATTGCTTACTATGGCCTCAAGCAAGTGCATAGATATCCCTGGTAACAACGGCGCAAATTATTAAGCAGTGGATGCTGAGGACATTTACTAACAAAGCAATAAAAGGATATGCATAAAAAATGTGTGCGCCTATGTTTGACACCCATTCTCCAAAGAGAAAATTGAAAGATTAAATTACAGAGGCAACTTGAATGTACATGTGAGGACTTCAGCGCCTAAAAACTGAGAGGATAGTTAAAACCATAACTCCTACATAACAAGAGGCATTTATTTCCGAGACTAGCACCGGACAACGGCAGCATGGCAAAGACCCTGAGCATACCAAACTTGATATTCAGATAGGACATCATTCCCAAAAAATTATAATAAACTATATAACTTTTCTTACACAGCATGCTAAAGAAACTATTTGAAGAATGAAAAATGATGCATTTACATTTCTCAAAAGGGAAAAGAGGAAAGATTTTGCTTGTTCATTCCAGTCTATTATCTGTAGCCTAAAACAGCATTATGATACCAACTATGACAACTACAAGAACTCATGATCACAAGTATCACACAACGGTAAAGAAATAAAGAGTCACCTACCAACACCCATGGATGTCAGCAACTGTTGCACAATGATGTATACTTTTGTCCTCATAGTAGGCAACTTCGCTATTTCAAAGTACTTGGTTATAAGCCGAACAATGTTAGCAGCATGTGGCAAAAGTTGGCTGCAGGATGATAGCTCCAGATTAGATATTTAGTCCCATTTAAAGCTCAAATGCAAGACAATACCAAAAGAATAATTCCATGGAAAAAATGCTCAAAATTAAAGTAAAATTAGTTTTACGAACTTCTGTAAATGTGCAAATATGATTGAATCTTCTTCAGTTCTGGTTAGCGAAAAGAACTGGGATGCTATTCACTAGACCTAAGCCATAAATAACAATAATTGAACTTTACCTTCGCATTCCTTTTATTGTTGCACTGAGCAAATCCAAGAATGTAGAATGCAATGACGGAAGCTCAAAACAAATAAGCTCTTGGTGCAAGGAAGTTGTTGATGGGAATAATTTTGTATGCAATGACCCATCAACTGACAGAACTCTCCGTGTCAAAGCTATCAAAGCTCGCACTGGGACATTCACCTTTTGAGTAAAATTAAGGATTTAAAACAAAGTGATATTTGTGAAATAGCTTCTAAGTTCAACTTATATGCAGTAAGTTGCTTACTTGAACTGGATAATAACTAGTCAGCATCACACAGCAGCAATGGATAAGAACTGAAATTGTAGGAACAGTATAGACACGAAATTTCTTTGTGACATGCACATTTCCTCCAGACCACTTCTTTTGATCTCCCAACATTGGTGGAGGGTCATTTCCAGGTGGAACTAATAACATTAAAATCCCGTGACCACTCTTTTCTGCAAAAGCAATGGTTAAATATCATCCAAAATTGATGTAATAAGACTTACAAGACAACTGAATGTACCTTCTTCCAGGCCAATAAAGGCATCATTCAAAAGATTATTTACCACAATCAGTATCTTTTGAATCATCAATGACCAACTCTCCTCAGATACTCGGACAGAAGGTAATGATGCTAAGGCTCTTGCGAATTTCTGGAGGATTGGAAAATCAGATGTTTGATGACTCAAAAGGCAATGTTGCCACAAACAAACAGGAATTGGAAGAAAAATAAATGGAAATGTTTCTGTTTAAACTACTCCAGCGATATAGTTTAAAATCCCCCTTACCTCCTTTAGTTTGACACTGACTTCTGAACTCATTAAATTTGTTGCAATGGCAGATTCAACCTGAAATTTGTAAATAGCATCTGTAAGAAATAGTACAAGGGCATGCACAAAGGTAGACAGTCAATGTCTATAACCCTTCCACATCATCTAAAGACAGTGCTAAACTTAACATATATTACCTCGTTCATAATGTAAGATGTTTTGACTTTTTGCTTTTAATGTTTGACCATCCGTCTTATTCAAAAAGTTTGTGCAAATATAAAAAAGTAAGTCACAAACAAAATAAATGATACTTTCATAATTTTTTGAGTTGTCTCCATATGACCATATAATATTTAATGCGCGTTGAACTTAAGAATATTTTCATGTTTGTGGATTGCGGTGTTGCTTAGTTCCAAATGCCTAGAGATGATAAAATAAATTGATTACAAGTGAACAAAAAATTGCTGTATAAATTCACAACACAAATTTGACTAATGCTCTAGAAATTTTCTACTTGGCACATGAAGTACCAGTATTGCACGTCTGACAATGATGTACATGATCCACAAGGTGCATGCACACTGAGACATGCATTTGAATCAGCAGGTAGCTCAAATGATCTACTAGAATCAGCTAAGAACATAGATGCTCCCCCTCAAGCAAATCGCGGGCACTCTCCAGCTCTTCTTGCCCTTGCCCCTGAAAATTCAACCTCATGGTCCTATCACAATAAATTCGACACAACATGCATTGCCAGGAAGCAAGGACAAGAAAGTTGCACTTCTGCTGGAGGAGGCTTCATTGCCACCATTAGGGATGGCGGACATGATGTTACAGATCCTGGAATGGATCAGCTTGTGAGCACAGCACGATGTCTGTGCAAGTGTGCTAGGTCATCATTTCACAAGGAGATAAGTATGTGCTTTACTCCTATACCCTCAACATCAGCAGAAATTTCCATGGCATCAATTATACATGGAGTATTTATTGTTATTGTACATGCCCTAGTAGGCTGGGTATAACTGTCACTACAAAAACACATCTACCTATGAATTTTCAGTGATATACAGCCTGAAATTATGATGGTTGAGCTTAGAAACTCAAGAAAGATCCATAGTGGGGGACAAAAAGAGAATTTATCCAACAAAATATATTGTAAACACTTGCTCTTTTTTCTTTTTACCCTATTCCCAAAGATATTCCTTTTTTTCTGTGGATACTCTAATATATATTTGTAAAGAACCAGATTAGAATATAAAGACGAGATGTACCTTATTGTAGTGTCGATTTACAGATGATGGGTACAATTTAATAACTGTCCTCAGCAAATCAACAGCTTCATCCTGCAAATAGATAATTGAGAATTTCATCTCGAGTGGTTGAAATAAAAATATAAAACTGTGGATGAAAAGAACCTACAGCCACTGGACCATTTCTATTTAAAAGCAGCAGCGCAGGTTCGACAACTCTTCCAGCAAATGATGATGCCTCTTTCTTAAAGTTAAAAAACCTTGACAATCTAAGCAAGCAGAAAATAATATTGTTTTCTGTTAATCAAAATAAGCACATGCAGAATGGATGCAATAAATAAACTTTGAAATATGAAGGGCATTCGCAAGAACATGGGTACATATAAATAAACTGTATCACAGTTTGGAACCATACCCAAGAAAAGAAAGCATCCATGAGAATGTCTAATTCTTAACCTTGTTCATGATTGCAGAACAGTGCAAGTATTAGTTCAGGTTGCTAACTTAGTTGACTAAGCTATAAGTTTGCTGTACAAATAATGCTAGCATTTGATGGTATCAAATAACCAAACAGTATGAATTATGGCTTGAGCTAGTAAAAGGACAATGACACTGTTGCATACCTCACAAATAAATCAGTCATGGAAGTACAAGAGACTACAATAACAAGTTGCATGCTAGATGGTTCCTGCAAAGGGACGATAATGTATCAGCCGAAATAATAATAACCTATGATGATGTCCGCAAACACATAATGTTTTAGCGAAGTTTTCTCTTTGGGTGTTAAAAGAAAATGAAAGAAATCAACTCCTGACAATCAGTTTAAAGATTTTCAATAGATTTTCCATTTCTCAATCAGTCATCTTACATGTGGTTTGTTGGCAGAGATTGATCCTAAACCCAATTATAATATTCAAAATCAACGTGAGCTTAAAGGAAATATAAAGAACCAAAGCCGGCCAGCATAACACTAAACCAAAGTTAACTTTGAGGAACTGCCAAACTGGTACTCCTTCTGTCTTTAAATATAGTTACTGCTAGCATTCCAATTTGTCTGATAAATATAGATACTTCTCCACCTACTTCCCCATCTCAACGAATAACAACCACCTCTCCATTTCTTCACCTACTTGCTAATATTTCTTCACTTCTCCATTTCTTTTGACATCTAAACTTAATCCTTCCAAAAAAGGGCGTAGGTAGCTATATTTTCCCATAACTTGCACTTTCTGAATTCAAAATACAGCTGCAAATATAAATGTTAATTAAGACATTGCATCAAATAGAACATAGCTTATACTCAGGATGATTTCTCACACTTTTGTGGTTTAGATCCTCTTGAGTTTATAACAATTATAATAGACCAATTGTATCATTAAAGGAATTCAGACTCGTCAGACATAAAAATGGTGAATGAAGGAACACATCCAAGCAATTTCTCAATGAAGGGAACAAGAAAAAAGGGAATAAGTTTGACATAAAGTTGGTGGAAATGGTATGCATTATCATTACCTGCAAGTTACTAAGAATTTTCTCAAACCAATTAGAGTATGATTCTGCAAAGCGCTCATTGCTGCACTCTTGGAATGTCAGACCGAGAAAGCATGTACCCAACCAACGACTGTATGGCTGCACAAATAAATGTCAAAAGAAAGGTGAACATATTAGTGAAAAAAAATTCTAATCCATTTTCTTTAACATCGAAAAACAAAAAAAAATTCTGAAGCCAATTAAACATTAGTTTTAGATCCCAGAAGCTGACTATTATGCAACACAGGATAACAAATAAATGGCATCGACCAATATAGCACTGCACTGTATGTCCGTTGTAATGATAAACTTTTACAACAAGCAGTGACAAAGAGGCAGGAGCCTTGTGTAACAGAATACATAAATAGACACATAATGTCCTTTATACCTTGATGAACAAATAAGAAATCGAGTTGAATAGCCTGACATGTTTTCAGTTGAAGAAAAAATTCACAAAAAGTATGTGTTGAAATTAAGTGTTCAGGTGATTCATCAAGCATGTAATCAAATTAAGTGCAATGACACCCGATAGCAATCAAATTTGTAACATCAAACATTCTCCATGCACATGCACTATTCAAATAAATTCATTTTTTGATCAAATATTCAAATAAATTCATTAGGAATTCTTTTGTAGAAAGTGACAGTACAAATCGTTAAGCTACCCGGTTTTCACTTGTGCTCTTAAAACTTCATCCATACATGGATACACAGACATGTGCATAAATTATGGGAGACAAAGGAAAGGGAGATGATGTCCATTCGTGAAATTGCTTAATTCCACATATACCTATAAAAAATGTTTTATCCACGACTTATATAAAAGTTGACCTAATTAGACAACTAAGTCAAACATTAACATATCATGTGGGATTAGCCTGAACTTAAAGTATCCAAGTGAAATCCAAAACCAAACAAATTCGGGCACCTATTATCTTCTTATTCACCCTTTCCCTACCCTGTAAATCTCTATAAGTTTGAAATCAGAAGTTTTTCATAGAATTGACCAGGTGTTTTGAAACAAAATAAATATGGCATTCAATGTTCAGACACAACCATTTTGATTTGACATCTGATGATCTGAAACATCATTCTACTAGACTACTTTTTTCTCGAGGTACTAAAGGTTAGTATTAGCTCAATGAGTTAACAGTCGTTCGAAAAATAGTGAAAAACTATACCGGAACAAGAACAAATCGAAAATGCAGGGAGCCAAACATGAAAGAGGCCAAACATACCAGGTCGCTCTCCATGAGCTCACCGACGCGCTCGACCCACGCGTCGACGGCGGCACGCCACGCCTCGGCGAGCTTCGGGTCGTGCAGAACGGGGAGGCGCTCCGTGAGGAGTCCATGCGCGCGCACCGCGCCAAGGACGGAGGCGAGCTCCGCCGGCGGGATGTCGACACCTGGCTTCGGCAGCCGCTCCCCGACCACCGCCCGCAGCAGGCGCGGCTTGAGCCAGGGGTCGTTCACGTCGGCGAGGAACCCGCCCGCGCCGGACATCGCTGCTGGAACGCTCCGCGCCGCCGCTGCTACTGCGTGCACCACGGCCGCTCTCTCGCGCCGTCGCGTGCAGGGTCAGGAGCGACGAGGGGTCAGAACTCAGAAGGGGGAGAAGAATTAGGTTAGGGTTTAAGGGATTAGGGGCCTTTTGCTGTGTGGGCTAATGGGCCTAGATTTCAAGGTGAGTGTATGGGCCGGAGAAATCGGCTCGATCTGGGAGGCGAGGATGCGATGGGCTGAAATCAATTAGAGTTCAGATACAGAGGGACGCCTTACAATCTGAAATGGAGGGAGTAGTAAATTGCGAAACAAAATGGAATAAGTTCACCGGAGGTCCTTCATCTTTACAGCGAGATTTTTTAAGGTCCCTTAACCCCAAAACCAGAAATGTTCACCCCTGAACTTGTGAAAACCGTCTATAATAGGTCCCCCGACAGTATTAAAGGTGGTTTTGCTGACATGGCATCCTAGTTAGCAAAAAAAATTAAAAAAAATACATGGGTGAGACATAATTTGAAATGGGTTTTAATTAGGGTTTTATCAGTAGTTTGGGCCCACATGCCAGTCTAATGAGTTAATGGGCCAATTAACTAACTGGTGCCATTAGGACTTATTTAACTTTAATTTGGGTGTGGGTCCGGTCTGTCTCCCTTTCTCCGCTCCCTTCTTCCCCAAATCCTCCCCCTCTCCCCATAGTGCGCACACTGGCCAAGCACCGCTGGTAACGTCCTCACCGGTGGGGCAGAGACGGCCTGCAAGAGTGAGTCCTATGGGACCCAGGTCCACGATGGCGGCGATGGAGCGGCTGCGGCAGCCCATGGAGGCGGTACGGCCAGCAGAGGCGGCATGGCAGTGCGGGCGGGGAGTGGCGCCATCAGTGAGAGCTCGCTGGAGCTGGGGCAGCGGGTCTGCAAGCACCGCCCTGGCGTGGGGAGCTCGACCCCACCCTCGGTCGGCCCCAATTCGGCCTGAGGCGGCCTGATGGCGTGCGGGTGGGTTGTCGGCGGTCAGGAGTGACCACAGAGGAAAATTTCGGCGACCTACCGCTCGTCGACAGAGCTTCACCTGGGTGCAATGTTCTAATAGCGGGCTGTAGCGGTTTTGCGGAGCAACAGCTAGGAGAAGTCAATTTTACAGCTAAGGTTCGCGGGCCGCTATTAGCTGTATTTAGCCCGATATAGTAGCTAAAATGGGCTGAATTAGCGGTCGCTAAATGGGCCAACATGAAGCCTGCTACCTACCTGAGGCCCAAATACCCATCCTCTCTAAGACTATAACCCTAATTCTCTCTCTCGCGTACTCTCCCGGTCTCCCCTCTCTCTATCTCTCGATTCCCCATCTCGTCTGAGCAACGAACCGGCGGCGGAGGCAACTGCGCGGTGAAGGAACCGAGCAACGACGGCTGCCGGCCCCTATCCCCGCTCCTTCGTCCTCCCCTCATGCAGTGGCAGTGGATCTGACTCATAGCAGCGGCGGCGGCAGCGGCCGTGGCTTCCGTGCTGCTGCTCCCCTGCGACTGTGGCGGCGGAGGCCGCCGTGGTTGATGGTGCTCCCCTGCGCTAGCGTGCCGGCAGTTCCTGCTCCCATGCAATGTCAGCCGCTGCAGCTGGCACCGGCGGCTGCTGCTGCGCCCCTGTGGCACCGGCTGCAGTTGCATCTCCCCTACGGTGCCGATGGCGGCTGCGCTCGTTCTTCTCCGAGCAGCATCGGCGGCTCCCTCTTTCCTGAGAAGCGGCAGCGTCCTTCTTCCCCAATCGAGCAACAACACTCCTGCTCTAATTAATGAGTAATGACAGATAAGATTATTTCACAACTCTCATATGCACTTTAATTTAGTTGATGCAATTGTAATTTTGATGAGTATAGGATTAACCTGGACTAGGAAAGGACCAGAGCAATTTTGTTGTCATTGATGTTGGTCACTTTATCAGGCTTAATATGAATAAAGTGAATTGTTGATGAATTGTTATGTGTATCTGTGAAATAATGTGTCAAATTTTAGTCTACATGCTTTCAAAATTTTCAATTTTTTTCAAAACCGCTAAATGTCTTGGCTTCCACTATAGCCCGCTATAGCTTCTCTTAGCTATTGGGGAGGCCAACCGCTAAGAGGCTTAGCCCACTATTTAGAACATTGGCTGGGTGTGAGGGCCTCGATTTGAACCCCGGATGGGTCTAATTTGGTACGAGGTGGGCTGGCGGCATGTGGGTGGCAGCGGTGGCGGTTGTGATCGCGACCAACGGGGTGCCGACGATGGAGTGCTCGCCGAAGTTTGGCGAGTGCTCGGGGAGCATCGCCTTGATTGACGGACTCAGAATTGAGCCTCGGCACGCTCTGACTCGGGCGAAGGTGGGTTGTCGACGACGGCCTATTGCTGGGCAGGCAGTTGGGCACCTCTCCTCCCTCTCCAGCCGACCACGAAGAGCCAATTGGCGGCGGCGGCGGTGGAGCTGCGGCAGGCGGGCACGTCCGCGGACCGCGAGCAGGTGAACACGGCGGCAGGCAGGTGAACACGGCGGCGAGCAGAGTTGCGGTGGACGAGCGCGTCTACGGGCAGAGCCTCCTATTTCCCCTCTCCCGTCGGTGAGGCCGGCCGCCTCTTCCCCCTCTCCCGTCGGCGAGGCCAGCCGCCTCTCCTATCGCATGAGGCCGCCATGCCGCGCGACCATGCTCTTCCCTCGCCCTTGCCTGCGAGAAAAAAGGGGAAAAAGAAAAGAGGAGAAGATAGGACACTGACATGTGGGTTCCACCATATGCCACGTCAGCCAAACCAGGGAAAAATTAGATCAATACTGTCTAGGGACCTTTTTTGCACTGTTTTGTATAGTTTAGGGGAGGAGATTTCTGGTTTTGTGGTTTAGGAACCTAAAAAAATCTCGTTGTTAAGTTGGGGACCTCCGGTGAACTTATTCCAAACAAAATACTAATCCTACTTGATGAGTAGTATGGCTGTGGGCCTTCTCGAGCTTGCTGCAGCAAGTGGCCGCTACAGTTTTTTTTAGAACAGTGGCCGCCATAGCTTTGCTTGCGCTCTTCTGCAACAGGAGACACTGGCGAGTGGCGAGGAGACCTTACATTAAGGGTGCCTTTAGTTGGGATTTTCAGCCCTGCTTTTGTTTTTAGAAAAACCAAAAACCAACCAAAGGGCCAAAAAGCCACAGTTGCTTTTGCCCAAAGCCAGCTTTTGATATAGTACAAATGAAAAGCACCTTTATCCCCTGCTTTCACCTGTTTTGGGGGGAAAAAATTACCCACTTCTGCCATTAAAAAAATGTTTTGCTTCGTTCTTTTTTCTCACGGAGCCACCACCGCCGCTCCTCCTCCTCGCCGAGCTACCCTGTCGCCGCCTCTTCTCCTCCTCACTGCCGATTCCCCTCCTCCCCCGTCGCTTCTTCTTCTCGCCGTCGAGCTTCTCGTCCTTGCCGCCGCTTCCCCTCTTGGCCAAGCCGCCCTGCCGTTGCCGCTACTCCTCGCCGAGCCGCCGCCGCTCCTCCCGGCGAGGGAGACGAGGGATGCCGTCCCCGCCCTCCCCGTCACCGACTCCACCGCCCAAGTCTTCTTGTGTACATGACATGTAGGTCCGCTCATCAGGGGAGAAGCTTTTCCAAAAGCCACACGTGTGTAACCAAATGAGCTTGTCGATGATATGGGCCCGGGGGTACCACGTGGCGGTGATGTAAAGCGCCTCGGGCCCACCAAAGTAAAATAACGAGAAATATTAGACCCGAGGTGAGTGGCCTGGGTAAACCCCAGGGCCCCCTCCAGGAGGAAGCAGATCGCCCCGGGGGAGCACCCGGGGGGCCTGTGGATGACCCGCGCCAGTTCGCCCTTTATAAGGCGTGCGGGAGGGAGCGGCGCTGCGCTCCCAACTGCCGTATTCATGAGGGCTGGCACAGCCTCACTGCATTAATGGCGATGTGAAACGACGCTGCCAACCTCCATCATTACTCCTTTCCCTTTGACCGAGGGGAAGGGGCGTAGGCGGCCGCGGCAGTCGTGGGTGACTGAGCGGTCGCCTACGACGGGACGCCCCCTCTGCCCCGTCTCCATCGCATTTAATGCGACGGAGAGCAGCATGGAGGAGAAGGGCGAGGTTTTCTTCAAACCCATACAATCAACCTGCCAT
>CM002483.1:8009130-8019226 GCA_000325765.3 Leersia perrieri
GAAACACCCCCGATGGCTTCCTCGTCCCCATTCGAACCCGGAGCCCCTAAAGGGACCATTGTCTCGGTGCGATGTGCACGGCCCGGGCTCAGGCCAACTCCTAGAAGCCGCGACGGAGGGAAGGGGAATAAGGAAAGTGCACACGCCTGCGATTCAATTTATATTAAGCCTAACTCCGAAATCTTGTGCACGCAGAGGATAGAAGCACGCGCACGGAAGGCCATCAGAGCACCAAAACAGGCAAGTCGCATAATACTCTAAGTGCACAAAGTTGAAAGATCTGTATATACAATGGCAGGAAAGCAAGGTACAAAGCCCTCAAGGGGCCGACGTGTCCTCGACGTCCTCCTCCTCCTCGGCCTCGCCGTGATCGGAGTCGTAGGCGAGCTGGATCCGCGTCTCCGTCCCCTCAAAGCCGGCCATGATAGCCTGCACCACGTCTTGCACCTGAGCGCGGGCATGCTCCTCCATTCCCACGGGGAAGTCCTCGGTGGGAACGTAGGGGTCGAAGCCGGGATCACGGGCCCGGTAGCTCGCGAGGATCAAGCTCGCCACGTTGGTTGCCAAGTTCGTCGATGACTCCTTGGTGACCTCGTCCACGCTCATCGGCACCATTAGTAGGTCCTGGGCAAGCCTTTCAAGGCGCGCCGAGATCCCCGCGATCCCAGAGCGACACAAGGGGTCGGGGAGGAGCCTGAGGCCAATCTCCCGAACTGCCTTGCCTAGTTGGTCGACGACAGCGGTGAGGGCGGCTGGCCCCTGCGCAAGCTCATGCTCCAGGGCCTCGATGCGGGCCTCGCGGTCACGGAGGGCCGGATCTGACGACGGCCCGGTTTCGGCGGCCGCTCCCTTTTGGGCGGCGACGGCTTGCTCGCGCGCCTCCACGGCCGCCTCGCGTTCGGCGAGATCGAGCTCCCGAGGGGCGAAGTTCTCGTTCGATTCCCGGGCCTCTCTCTCCCGCATCGCTAGGTCCTTGGCGAGCTCGGCGAGGCGCGTCTCGCGATCAGCCAAGTCGCCCTCCTGCTGCTAGAGGGTGGCCTCGCGCTGGGCGGTGGTGGCCTTGCGTGCCCGGAGCTTGTCGTCACGAGCGTTGATACGCCGGTTGATATCCTCCAGCTCGTTCAACCGCTCCTTGGCCGCCTCAACCGAAGACGCCACCTCCTTGAGCCAGTCGGATCGCAGCTGCTGGTATAGCGCGATCCCGATTTCAGCCTCAAGGCGTTCCTCCATCAGTTCCGCCTTAGCGGCCGTGATTCCCGCCTCCTGCCGGGCCAGTCGATCCCGGGCGCATTGGCGGAGGAGCGACTCCTTCTGCACCGTTTGCAGAAGGGCGGTGCGCCTCTCCTCCCGTTGTGCCAACTCCGCCTCCCAGCCCGCCAGGTTGCGGGCCTCCACCCTCCAGCCCTTGAGGGCCTCTTGGCTGGCCGCCTCCATGGCTTCGGCCATGATGGCACGAGCCCTCTCCATCGCCCTCGCTAGGGGCCCATCCTTAGGCTCTGCGTCCCGGTGTTGTGCGGGCACAGGCCGGTCACGTGGAAGGGGGGCACCCCCCATCGTGGGCTGCCGCTCTGGCGACGGCTCCCAAGATTGCTCTTGATGCGTCGCCGCCGCGCTTGCCTCCGCCCCATCTCCTCCAGCCGACTGCGCCGTGGTTGCGGCCTCCTCAGACGTCCAGGGGGCGCGAGCCACCTCGCTGCCCCGGGTCGACGGCGCACCGCCCTTGGGAGCCCCTTGGGGGCGGTAGTGCGCATACTCCCAGCTGGAAAAGGAAAATAGATTGAAGAAAAGATGTATAAAAGCAATTAACGGATACCAACCATGGCAGAAGCGGAGTATAAAAGCAAAATAGGACAACCTCAGGTTGCTTACCTCCGGTTCGTGTTGAAGCGCCACTCCGGCGCGCCCCCAGGCGCGCGTCCGGGGGAAAACGGGGGAGGAGGCGGGAGTGGGTTGTCATAGCCGTCCCTCTTCCTCTTCCCCTTGTCGTCCGGCTCCCGCCGGAGACGGAGTCTGAGGGGACATCATCATCACTATCGACTTCAGCGGCATCGCTATTGCTGCCGGCGTCGGCTGAGGCCGCCGACGGACCCTCCGCCGAGGCCACCGCCCCTAGCGCGGCCAAGATGTGGTCGCGCCTGAGACCTCGGCACAGAGGCGTCACGTCCGGGGGCATCAGCGTGAGCGTCTCGTCGACTACCCCCAGGGTGCGCGAGATCACTAACCCGAGGGCACTCGCATCCATGTCGCGGAAGACGGCGTGGCTCGAAAGGCCGGCCCGGCGCAGGTGGTCGAGCCGCTCCATCACTCCGTCGAACTAGCGCCCGATGTGCGGCTGCTCGATTCAGTTCTCCTGGGCGACTGGCGGCCCCGTCGGAAGCCCCAGACGCAGATGATCGCCGACGGCGGTGTAGAACCAATTTGCTCGCCAGTCTTCCCAACGGCTGCGGGCGTAGATGGCAATGAAGCGGCACCCCTTGTCAGAGCATGGCGCGATGGCCACCGGTCCGACCGTCGGCGCAGGGGTAGGCCGAGACAGGAAGAAGAATTGCCTGAAGAGCGTCACCGATGGCATTACGCCAATGAACATCTCGCAGGTGTAGGCGAAGATGGCAAGGTAGAAGATGGCGTTCAGAGTAAGGTGGAGTAGCTGGATATTTTAGAAGTCCAGCACCTCTAGGAGGAAAGAAGATGCGGGCGGCACCAGACCGCACAGTGCATACGAGCGGAAGAATACCATCCGCCCTGGCACCGTCGGTGCTGCCACCGCGTCATGGCAGCGGTGGATTCCCGCCGGTAACAGCTGGTTGAGGGCTTCAACCTCCTCCCGCCTGCGGATCTTGGATTTCGGGAGCACGCTCCCCGGCTTCAACGGCGAGTCACGAGCCATGGTCTCCGATGGCGGTTGGAAACAAAGGCGGAAGCGAGAAGGCTTGGAGAGAACGCTTGCGGGGAGAATGAGGGAAAATGGGGAAATTTTTCTTGGTCCGCCTCAGCGCCTTATAAAGGCGGCGCATCTCCTCGTCTTCGGCTGCTGCACGATCGAGGCGCCTCCTCGATCCTTGCGCTCGCAGCCCGCGGTCAGCGAGCGCACGCCTGCACGATTAACGGAATGGACCCACCACTCACGCGCTGTTCCAATTTCCTTGGGAGGTCCGCACCGTCACGAGCGACTTTTGGCCTCCCAAGACGACGGAAACAAACAAAGCGCGCGGCGTTAGCTGCGGCCCATCATCTTCCCACCAACAAGAGGGCCCAGGCCCCATCAGCCAAGTGGCGTAGCATTAACCCCGCCACGCCAGGAGGCAGTTCCCGATCAACGCCGGGGGCTACTGTCGGTGATATGGCCCCGGGGGTACCACGTGGCGGTGATGTAAAGTGCCTCGGGCCCACCAAAGTAAAATAACGAGAAATATTAGACCCGAGGTGAGTGGCCCGGGTAAACCCCGGGGCCCTCTCCAGGAGGAAGCTGACCGCCCCGGGGGAGCATCCAGGGGGCCTGTGGATGACCCGCGCCAGTTCACCCTTTATAAGGCGTGCGGGAGGGAGCGGCACTGCGCTCCCAACTACCGCATTCATGAGGGCTGGCACAGCCTCACCGCATTAATGGCGATGTGAAACGGCGCTGCCAACCTCCATCATTACTCATTTCCCTCTAACCGAGGGGAGGGGGCGTGGGCGGCCGCGGCAGTCGTGGGTGACTGAGCGGTCGCCTACGACGGGACACCCCCTCTGCCCCGTCTCCATCGCATTTAATGCGACGGAGAGCAGCGTGAAGGAGAAGTGCGAGGTTTTCTTCAACCCCATACAATCAACCTGCCCTACGGTCTACCAGCTCCGGTAGGGGAAAAAAGGCAACAGGACCGCACGAAGCCTGCAGCACCTACCCTAAAAAATCCATTCCCGATCCCGGATTAAGCGGGGGAAGGGGGGTGCGTGCTGACATGCCTACGAGGTCGGGGTGGAGTAATCGGCTCTTGACGTCCAAGGAAAGGAAGAAAGAAAGAAAAAGCCGTTGTGGTGTTCCCTTGAGTATAAAAGGTGACCCAGGCTCACAGTAGAAAGGGGGAGACTGAGAAAGGAAAACACACTAACACTTGTAAGCAGAAGCTTTCTTCCCACGAGATTAGTCACACAACAGGAGTAGGGTATTACGCATCCTGCGGCCCGAACCTGTATAATCCCTTGTCTCCACTCTCACCTGGAATCGGGTTCACTGATTTTTTCTCACGCGGTTCCGTTCTCGGATCCACCCGTACCCCTGGGCCGGACAAAAAAGGGGTTCCACGAATCCCTGATGAAGGAGTTTACGCTCCGACAGAGCTATTTTTGCAAAAAGTCACAGCCTACAACTGCTTTTCCAAAAGTTACAGCCGAACCAAACACCCCCTAAGCAAATGTAGGATTGGCAAAATACAGTAATAGAAAAGCGTAGTACCACGCTTTGCATTCTTATGATATATCAAAACGCTAGAAATCTCCAATTGTTTGATTAGCACATAGAAAAAACATGGGAATTCAACATACACGAAAAGTAAAATATGAGGTCTCACCTCACGTTTATTTTTCTTCAAAATTGTTCTTAAATAGTCCATTACGTAGGAATTTTAAAGAAATTCATAAGAGTCAATCCTTCTGTTTAAAGCCCTCCATAGGATTATTTCCTCTACTATTCAAATCATCAAGAATTAATATGTTTTCCGCTGTTTTGGGGCTTCCTTTATTTTTCCTTTGTTTGAGTGCCCTATCATCTCAAATCCTAATACTTCAGGAATGAATGTTTGAATGGAGTGTAGGAAAAATGCTTGAATCAGAAGAAATGCATACCCAAAAAAATTTACCCAAGAGGTTGGAACTAGGTAAAAACCATCCAAAATCCCTCTGTTTTCTCCTAGTATATGGGCTTATTTGGAGAGATTTAGATTCTTAGAAACAATTGATAAAAATATAGAAACGATGGGGAACTCGGTTTCTCCAACTTGTGACTTCTTAGTTCATTTTTAAAATCCGTAATTGTAGATTCTCATTAGCTAAACCAGAATCTAAACTGTTTGGTACAACTTCTAGCAGTTGTAGCTTTTAGGAAAAATTACAGCAGCTAAAAGCTTCCCCAAAGGCCTGACATGGTCCTACCTTTTTCAAGACTCCATGTTTTGTCTAAAAATTATTCATAAGGATATGCCTTAGCTTGAAAATGATGCGAAGGAATATGTCGTTGTAGGCTGGTAGTTAGCTGAGAGTGCGCATGGCATATTCTGTTTTATTTTTCTTTCCTCGCTTTTCTGGCTTCCGCGTGGATTTATTACTACTTTACTGGATTTATGAATTGATCTATAGTGATCACGTACCCATTGGGGCCAACTGACTACAGTAAAACTTGCAAAAGGATTTTGGGTCGCCATGGCTTTGTGGAGTGTTAATAATGAATTGATTTTTTAGTAGTAGTCACCGGGGCTCTTTTTAAGTCATCTTGTTTGGAAATAGAAACTAAAAAAGACTTATTATAGGGTACAAGTACTAATTTGCGAGAGAAGGGGAGAGAAGAGAGGAAAATGGAGGGCAACACGTAGAAAGAGGAAAAAAAGTGCCAATAAACTTTTTCTAGGGACTTTTAATTTTTTAGGGACTAAAAAAAGTCCCTAAAATAGTCCCTTCTGTTTGGATTCTTAGAGACTTTTTCCTAAAATCCCATAAACTCTTTTAGGTGCAAACAGGGTCTAATGCATCTTTTTTATTCTTACTCTAAAGAAAGTACATTAATGCATGCTTGGAGAACGCAGGCGTTTTGTTTTCGAGGGGGCAGCTACCTGCCAAAGCTGATGATGTGCCTTGGACGGAAAGGAGATGGCAACGCGTAGACGCGTTACACCGACGTCTAGTTTTTGTCACGTCTCTTCCGCAGGAAACATATCTTAATAAACCAGTTAAATATGTGCAAAACATTTGAAGGTATACAACATATTAGTAATTAGGAGATGTTTTTTCTCTTTCTTGAAGGAGAAGAAAGAATGGCCGAGTATAAATCTATACAATTAATACAAGTATCACAACAAGTCAATAATAGACTGAAAGGATATTGCTAAATTCTTGAACATCCATTATGTTATAAAAGAAAAAGGCATTGTCAGCTACATGTCAAAATGGGCATACATAAATGCAAATTATCATTTTACATAGTTTATAAAAACATTTCTAAACTAGAAACCATGTGTACATTTCTTATCCTTATCTATTAAGTAGATTTTATGAAGAGAGCTATCATGTTTGGCCTTCATGGTCTCACATGAGTCCTAAAGAAAAATTAAACCAACCATCCAAACATTATTATTTTAATAATTACCAATAAATCCTATCAATTGAATCTTCATATATTAACACACTCTAATGTGGTCATTATCGGAAGCTTAGCTAGTTTTCCTTTAGCATATTCCTTTTGCATATTCCTTTTCTTGACCCATTAGTTTTATGGACGTTGTATGGATTGTCCTCTTCAACCTCACCACCATTTTGCTAAGCCAATAGAATCAAATGCTTTTGCAATACCATTTAGAACTAGCACTATATATTATTACTCATATTAAATAAATTAATATTATGTATTCGAGCTTGCTTCCCCCCACCCACCACTTGTATCCCCTTGACCGAGGCAGAACCCAACCGCACCCAACCCAACCCAGCAACCACCGTCTTCTGTGATTGGTGAATCCCACACATTTGCCCAACCACACATGCGCCTATGGTCTCGCTTGTGTGCGCGCTGCGCCTGCGCTTGTATGTATCCAAAGCTCCAATCCAGCCAACCAACCAACCACTTCCCGCAAAAATTCCCCAACCAAACCACCCCTCCCTTCCCCAAGAACCAAGGAGGAAGACGACGACGATGAAGAGGGAGGGATGGCAGCACGGCGCGGTCCGCGTCAACCGCAGCAAGCTGCTGCGGATCGCGGCCGCGGCCGACGCGGAGGCGGCCGCGGCGAAGGCTAAGGCGCCGGCGGCGGGGGCGCTGGTGAGGGCGCCGTCGAAGCCGACGAACGCGTCGAGGGGGGGCAAGTGCCGGCGCGGGGCGGCGGCGGCGGAGAAGGCGGAGAGGGCGAAGGGCGCGCACAAGCTGCGGGCCTGCGACGTGGCGCTCAACCACCGCCTCGTGTCGTGGCGCGTCGTCGACAGCGCCGGCGCGTGGGCGGCCGGCACGGGAATCCCCGACTACAAGGGCGCCTCCGCGTCCGCCGTGCTGGCCTACCTCGCCGGGGGGAACAGCTGGCACGAGGAGGATGACGACGACGACGCCGCCCTGGAAGCCGCGCCGACTTCCGCCGCCGGCACCGGCCTCTCTGACCTCTACGACCTCATCGTCGGCCACCACGCCGCCGCCGCCCGCAAAGAATCGGACACCGCGGCGCGCGCCACTGACATAGAATTAGCAGCAGACAAGGACGGAATCGAAGAGGAGCCGGGCCAAGATGCAGCAGCAGCAGTTGCTTCAACCGGTGAAGAGGAGGAAGAAGACGACATGGGCTTCTGCATGGTGGGGATCACAATTGCGCTGGAGTTCTCAGATGGGGAGGAAGACTGGATCGTGGTGGAGGAGATCTGATCTGATTGATCGGAGATTGCGAATAAAGAATGCAAGAGGAGGTCATCCATCCATCCATCCAATCATCCTTTGGTGTTGGCTGTGTATGATCCTGTCTCTCCCATCCCATCTGTTGGTTGTTCATATTATTGTTGCTCCAGTCAATTGTGTCCATGTGTATATGGTGACTGTTAATCATCACTTAATTTAGTTGTGGTCATGGATTATTATGCATGATTCAAAACCTGAATTTATCTCATTGTGTGAATAAAATGGAGAAGGGAACTATTCTTCTTCAGTTCTTGCTTTGGTTCTGGCTGTGTGATTTACTGAATCTTGTTGTGCCAATTGCTATTCAATCTCCCTGCTGAAAGTCCCCATGTTTTGAAATCTGATGAGTTCTTGGTTTGGGATATATATGGCAAGTAATTCAGTTCTTCATCAAGTGGTTGAGTTTCTTGAAAGCGAGACGCAAGCTGCATGGTTACATGGAAAATGATGGTTCCCCCAATTCTCCATCGATGCTGTTGGCACGATTCCTGTCAATCTTTATTAATCTTCCCCCCTTTCTTCAAGTGTTTCCTTTGGTGTCAAAATCTAGTAACCATGCCTAATATTTGGTAGCTTTTAAATTCATGATTATTGTGTTGTATTGGCGGGGTCTATTTTCTTGATCAAAATTGACACCCATGTGGTGACCTTTTTCTGTACCGAAAGCATTGCTCCATCAAAGACATGTTCCTCCCGCAATTTTATAGTTTTTGTTGATTCTGGCAAAGGGAAAGGTTTTCAACTTTTCACTTCAAATTCAGGAGTATGGTTTACCAAAATTCAGCAGCTATGTGGTCATTATCACAATATCATTTGATGGCAGTGTTTCAACGGTTCAAATGGAGCCGCATCTTTCTGATGACTGCGATTGATAAAAGCAATAGAAAACTTATGAATTAAGAATTCAGTTAGACATCACATACGAAACCTATATCCGTACGCATCAAGACAGGCAAATAATTCAACTATCTTGAGGATGTACAATGTAGAACTTTCTTTCTTCTACTAGTATATATACATTGGCTAAAAAACACGAAACCTACACGTGGAAGCCTTGTTCCTGTTTAAAATGCACCGATTCAAAGTTTTGCAGGATTTTTATAGAAATTACACATGAACATACCAATTTGTGTACTAGTCGGGAGAAAAAAAGATCCATTTCTGTACGAACCGGGAAAAAAAGAAGATTCATTTCAACACTGACAGAGAATTAATCCTTGTCGCTAATTTATTTTGCGTGATTGTTTCAGATTGCTACAACAGCTGTCTGTTTCTTGTTGCAGGTAAGTTCAATTTTCTTAACTCGTGTTAAATGCATTAGCATGAGACAAAATGCCACTTCTACTTTGCTTACATTCTTATGATCACACGTGGAAGCCTTGTTCCTGTATAAAATGCACCGATTCAAAGAGGGTGAATACCCAACATAGTCCATCAAGTTCCGTTATGGGACCAATTTAGTCTCTAATGTTCTCAAATCGTCCAAATAAATTTTTAAATTTTATCTTTTGGCTCGTTATAGTACTTGGACCAACCAAAACTGACATATCAGTGTGCCACGCCATCAAACATATACAATGTTAATAATTAAATGATCAATCTACCCTTATATATATCATAATAATAAAAACAATTATATTGGGTTGGCCCAATATTTCTATCATGCGGTTCCTATGCCGGCCGACAAGACATTAATTAATTGTATCATTGTTTTGGGCTAAAACAATCGCGTGTGATAAGATTCAGTACAAGGTAGACCGCTAAAGATTGGATGATCTTAAGCTATCGTCTCAATTAAATACGCATGACAAAAATCCAACAGTACATACATGAAATTCTTTTACTCAATCAACTCAAGTTGAGCTACCATTGAACATTGCTTCTTTTTCTTTTTTTATTATGCTATATACATATACATAAGGATAGATTGATTGTCTAACTATTAACTTTGAATGTATTGATGATGTAGCATGCTGACATGGTGGTTTTTGGTGGATCCAAAAACTACGTTGATCCAAAAGATAAATTTTAAAAACATATTTGGACAATTTGAAACGTTAGGAATTAAATTTACCGTGGAGCAAAACTTCAAGGACCATATTGGCTATTCACCCATTCGAAAACACGAAACCTACACGTTGAAGCCTTGTTCCTGTTTAAAATGCACCGATTCAAAGTTTTTACAGGGTTTTTGTAGAAATTTCACATGAACATCTCAATTCTGTACAATTTGGAAGGGAAAAAAGGTCCATTCCTAACTCGTGTTAACTTCATTAGCATTAGCAAGAGACAAGATACCACTGGTACTTTGTTTACCTTCTGTTGATCGGAAGAGCGAAGGGAGAATTTTGTTCTATGGTGTCACTACTGAATTGTACAGTGGTTTTGTTTGCCAAGCCAAGATTGATTGGGCATTCCGAAGAACATACATGAAACAATCAAATAATACTTCTCTCTGTGTGTGTGGGGGGTGGT
>CM002483.1:8019326-8070958 GCA_000325765.3 Leersia perrieri
GACGAATTGAAGTAGTGTGTTATCTATAGGCGAATTTTATTTTAAGATAATCTAGAGGCGTGTTATAGACCTTGGATTAAGAATGATAAATAAAATCTTGGAAAACCGACCAGACGAACAGAGTAAAAAGCTCATGTATGTTTGTATATGTCGTGGCATGAAAAAGATAAGTTGGAATAAGAAAACACTATGAGAAAGAAAAACTTGGTTCTCATAGACGTCAAAGTTTTGCCTTTGGTCTGTTTTCCGCCCACTGAGGATAATTCAAATTGAAAATTTCTTCATTTAATAAATCTGATAAAGTTTCATAAATACAAAAGGATTTCATAAATTGGAATTCGGAATTCCAACTTGCCTTATGAGTTTTAGAGGGCTCCGATTTGAGCTTCAAGAGAATTCTAGTATGAACACATCCAAAAGAGCTCAAGAATCTATGATACATTAAAAAACAGAGCTAATTGCTAGAAATTTTTTTCATTAAGGCACCATGCTCAAATATTCAACAATAAGGGAACTGCATTTTGAATCCAGATTCTACCCCTTAAAGTGTGAAGACCGCCTCAAATAACCTTCTATAGTTGTTTTGTAGGTGGTTTTCCCAAGTAGATGGTGGTGTGAAAGCGGTACTGCTTGTATGTCACAAATATTAGTACAGTAGATCTAAGTTGACCTAACTATTACTTTGAACTTACTAGTTGGCAAGTATAAAAATTACATGTTAGCACTTATTTATCTCATTTTTCAACTTATTTTATTTGTGAATAAAATGTTTAGCCTGTGTCAATATTGTCTCCTCCATAATCCATAGCTTAAATAGCCAAAAACAACTGTCATGTTATCGTGTTCACAACAAATCACCTATAAAGCCACTCTGGGGTTTTTGACACTTTGGGGATAGAATGCATAGTTTCATAGTCTAGGAGGGTTAAGTAGACCAACCTCAATACTTTAGGGGATAAAGTAGACTTATTTATATATGTTGTAGTCAATCTATGCAATACATTAAATTAAGTTCAGATATACTACATAATTCCTCCCTATTTAGGGCCCCGTAACAACAGATTAACACCTCCGTTAGCTAGCCAACTCCTCACATCACACCAACATTTTTTTTTATAAGTCACTTCTTTTACTCCTTTACTCTTTATTAACTGTTAAAACACGATGGGCCAGGGGTATAGAAGAAGCGGAGCGGAATGGGCAGTAGCTGGCCGGCCGACCCACACTACCGTGGGTCTGCCCCCGGTGATGGTCAAAATTATCAAATCTATGTATAAAATGTTTTGCAGCTCTTTGTTTGATTAAGAATCCTGCTTGTTAAATCCCTTTCTTCAATTTTGCACTAGTGCAGTATTCTCTATGTGGATCTGCCACTTAAACTTTTTCCTACCGCACACCGCGATGTCGTCGAACCAGGGAAGAAGGCGAATCTCGTCGGCGGCTATATCCCTTTTTTTCCATCAAGGTTGGTCTGCGAAGCAGGGGAGCAAGGCGGCTTCCACGAGAGTCGCTGGTCTGGGCGGTGCTATTTCGTGCACTCGCTGCCTCACAAATGAGACAAATTAGCTTACATCATTAATAGCACTGTTAAGATCTAACAGATACTGTTACATCCTAATGATATCAGTTAGATCTTAATGGCCTAGCTTCGGTGGCGTTCTTCTTCGATTCCGGCAATGACAGGGGTCGAAGCCCTGAGTCTAGGACAAACCAATGCGTGTTCATCCCGACAGTATTCCCACCGGTGATCGTTTGGCAGCATCTTACCCGGTGGCACGTCTCTGGGTTGCATGAGAAAATATACACATGTGTGGTGGCTGCGATCCGCGGCCAACAAAAATGTAGCTTAACTTTATCAGAAGTTAAGAATACTGGATGTTTGCATTGGAGTGTGGTGGATTGAGAGCCAGGGCTCATCAGAATCTCATCGGAGTTGGGGAATAGTTCTGCCGTCCACGCACATATGATGTACGTGTTTCTTGCAACACTTCGAGATCCGTATACGGTCGGATTTGTTTATTCTTGCAATGAAAACGGCCGGATACATGGAAGATGACATAAGGGAAATTAAAAATATATATATATAAGCAGGCCATTAAATGTGTTAAGCCTTTGGATCAGTTGGGAGCATCCATGACATCCTTCTGATACTTTCGGAGGGATGAGCAAAGCTATGCACACGTGAGGTTCCGTTCTTGATGTTGTAGATGGTGAACGACTTGTTGCAAATAGAATAGACGCAGTTGGGCTCAACCCCGGCGGCGGCGGCCAAGCATGATGCGCCAAAACTGTTGGGAGAAGCTACGAAGAAGGCACGGTCACGGAGGTCCTTGACCAGGAGCCATCTGCGATGGGAGAAATCCATCCGGTAGACAAGTATGGCCGGGTACGATGATGATCCCGTGGCCAGCGGCTGGAAATTCCTGGGGACAGTTAACGTTAGGTGCACCATGTAGAGCTCACCGTTAGACTCGAGCAAGAAGACGCGAGCCGATCCCCCTTTGCCCCATGGCGATGGAACAGCGTCCGTGGTGATGGAGCTGAACACCGGGTCTTCATCAGGGGAGGAGGAGAAGTGAAGCACGCCCATGTCGGTGGGTGTGCAATTGAAGTAGAACTTGCCCTGGTATGCAGCGATTGGGACGATGGGGATCTTCTCGCGGAAGTAGTCGTCTCCCTGTGTTCCAATGTCGTATTCGCGTCTGATCCAGACGTCGCTGCCACTGCTGATGCGGTGGTACCAGATGACAGTGTCGTTTTGCTGGACGAGCAGGATGACGCAGCCGCCGGCCGGGGAGGTGGGCTGATCGGAGAGCAGGCAGTTGCAGCGGATGAGCGGGCCGTCGTCAATCCCTCGCAGAGGCGGAAGCTGGATCTTCTTCTCCGGCGCCTGAGGATGCAGCAAGTAGGTGATGCCGCTGCCGGTTGCGGCATCACCACATTCACGGACGAGGATCCATCCCAGCGGGGTCGGGCAGAACACGGCCGACGGCTTGCTTTCGAGCAGCTCCGGCGGCAAGGCCAATACAGCGGCAGCAGCGACGGGCTTCTTGTTGTCATTGCTCTCGGCGTCGGCGGCGCTAAAGAATGCAGTGGATTTGGATTGTCCGTCGCTGTTTGTCCCGTGCTCCACGGCGAGGCACGGCAGCACTGGGCGATGGCTCGACGACGACGACATGATCCAAATCGGAATCTCTCTTCAGCGGCCTGACGAACCCAGTTGTTACTGGATCGATTGGAGATTGATCTGCTCGTACATACTCCCTCCTTTTTCCTTTATTTGAACCGGTTCCTTTTTTTTTTTTTGAGAGCATTTGAACCGGTTCCTTGAGGCAGTATAAGGACAATCAAGGAATCATATGTATCCTGCTCGGACATGTAACCGCGAGGAGAACAAAAAAGAGAGTTCGAGGAGGAGAGATCCAGAGATCAGAACCAAAACAAATAGAGGTAGGACCTACGTTACATGGATACGTGGATACGGATATGGATACGCGATACGGCGATACGCTATCTTCCCAAAAACCAGGATACAGGGATACGTATGTATATATATAATTACGAAATTACAGAAATTGAAATGTGGAGTAAAAAATAACATCAACCATCAAATCTCATTATCAGCATATAAAACTAATATATCACGAAAGTAGAAATAATAGAGGGCAAAATCAGTGTATGCCCACTAATAGTGGATAACAAAATGGTTCTTCAATCAACCATTCAACCATACATAACATAGTTCTTTAACCATATAATAGTTCACACATCACAAGTTCACGAGGAGGTCACTACCACTAGCATTTGAGCTTCCACTTCTAAAATCCATTGGTTCTAAGGAAAAAAAAACTTGTACTAAGAAGAAAGCTTTGAAGTATGGATTGAAATACTGAGGCTTAGACAGAGAAGAAAAGGGGATTTTCAAAAGATTGTCTCATTGTAACAGTTGATTCAGCTGAGGGCCAGGGAGGGGGATGCGACGGTGAACCGGCGACGCCGGGAGGAGGTGGCTGCAGCGTTAGGTGGAGGCGGCGGTGCAGCTCTTGCTGCAGCAGGGCACAACGACGCACATCTCCGGGCCTCCAGCGGCCGCGCGTCACGGCGGCGGCGGGGCACGGTGGCAGTGTAGATCCTGGCCTGTGGCAGCGGGGCACGATGACGGCACGGCTTCGGCGGCGGCACAACACGGCGGCGCGGTGGAGAAGGATGGCGGCAGGGAAAAATGCGAACAGGGAGAGAGTGGGAAGGGGTCGGAGGACTCGGGGGTGGGGGTTTTGTTCGGCGGTGGCTGGGTAGGGATTACGGTTATTTCATATCGGAGACGTATCCGATAGGTATCGGAATTATTTTATTTATTTATAAATTGAAATAATTGCCGATACGTACGGGTTACGTATCTAGGCGTATCGAATACATATCTGTATCCGATACGGATACGCGGCCTGCACGCCGTATCTAGGTAATGTAGGGTAGGACTATAGCAGTGGACTGGATACCGTGTGGATACACAAAGCAAGCATGAGCAACAAAACAAGACCTGTCGTTGTGTGTTTAACTGCCAAATAAAACGACTAGTACTCCCTCCATGTCATAATGTAATATGTTTTGACTTTTGCTTATAACATTCACTATTCATTTTATTCAAAAAATTATGAAATCATCATTTATTTTATTTGTGACTTATTTTATTATTAAAACTACTTTAAACATGTCTTATTATTTTTTATATTTACACATAATATTTAAATAAGACAAATGATCAAATGTTAAAAGAAAAATATTAAAGCGTCTTACATTATGAAACGAGGTAATATTTTTTTTTTTGCTTTTACATTAACAATACTACAAAATTTTGGTTTGTGTTGACGTCTTTTCCGGCCAACATGAGACTCACCTAAAGATTTACGGTGTTTATAACTAGGAGTCGCCAACCACCTCAATAACGAGATGGGTTTAGAAATAGCCAAATCAGCCTCTAGGCCGATTTAGATAAATTAGAGATCAAAACCAGCCTCCAGGTCGATTTAGATCAAAGTAGAGGTAACACCCGTCTCGTGGACGAATCGGAAGGTTTATAGGACAAACCTACACAGAGGATCGCACTCTCGTGGCGAAGACAGACAGCTTACAGGGCAAACCGATGAAGATCTATGGCTAAAACTAGTCTAGGAAAAGGGTAGAGAAAACATGGTTAAACTAAAAGTAGAAGAACGATTCAGTTGTATTGTATATGATTGGTAGAAGGTCTTGAACCGGCCTTAGCCTCCTAGTATATATAGGGAGGGGTGGTCTTGCAATCCTAGGAATCTTTCCCATGTCCTATTAGGCTTAGAAATCAATTAGGGCTCTAAAACCATACTTCCTACGCAAAGAAATAGAGATATGCTTTAATTGGACTCAGGCTCGGGCCCAACGATCGGACCGGCCATATAGGCCCGGTCAGACCGGACCGCCGGTCGGACTGCCGTATGCAGCGCGGTCTGACCGGCCGTGTCCGTTTCGGCCGTTCCCTTCTCGGCACGCGTCCGGTCTGACCAGATAGTGTGCGGTCTGACCGGCCTTGACGGAAAAACCCTAGGCTCTTTCTAAATTGGCATCAAATTTGCTATATTCTCCACTAGTGCCAAATTTGGGTGTCAATAGTTTGTTGTTTTTTAGTTTGTTGAACATAGCTACAACACACCCATTGAACTCCTTTCCATCTCTTTGATGAATTTATTAGCCTTCTTAGGCTGGCCATGTATAGTTGTTTGGTTTTCTGCCCCACCAATCCATTGGCAAATTAGGGTAGAGATTTTTTTGGTGCACAAATATAAAACTAAATTTCTTTATACAGGTGAAAAAGTAATAGAATTATCAATTATGCCTAAATGAGTATGGACATTGACAATTATCTAGCTACAAATCAAATCATTAAATTTACTATTTAACTTACCGATTATCAAAACATTGATGAAACATATTTTGGCTTCAAACCAAAAGGCCATAATTCAAGTAGATGAAACCTGATACAATTAATTTGGGTTCACAAACAGACAACACCAAGTTACTAGATTTTCATTTTTTTTAGAAAATGGAATGATCCTCTAGTTTTTACCAACATTATAACTTTTTATTAATTCCCAACAAACCAACACATAAATTCTCGCAAAACTTTTATACCCTCGAGGGACATCCTATCGATTTATAAAATAGTTAGATATATTTTAAAAAAAATAGAAAGATAGATAAATGCGTGACAAACCACTACACAAATATACACATTTAAATTGACTTAAGTTATAACAAATAAAAAAAATTTCATAATTACCCCGTCTCATAAGGGATTTTAGAGGCACTGTTTAGTTCCCAAAAATTTTCATCCAAAAACATCACATCAAACCTTTAAACTTGAAGCATTAAATATAAAAAAAAACTAATTACATAGTTGTTAGGCTGTAAATAGCGACACGAATCTTTTAAGCCTAATTATGTCATGATTAGCCATAAGTGTTACAGTAACACACATGTGCTAATGACGGATTAATTAGGCTCAAAAGATTCGTCTCGACGTTTACAGGCTAGCCGTGTAATTAGTTTTTTCATTCGTGACAAAAATACTTGGTTAAACGTTTGATGTGATGTTTTCGCAAAAAATTTTCAGTCACGCAAAAATTCATTTAGTGCAATCTCACACCAAAGATGGTTTCCCAGTAGTGCAGTGTTACATGTTATCCTCCTAATTTTGTTCCCTTAGTAATTGAGAAAAGGATATCCCTTAAAAAATTGAAAAAAAGATAAATTAGTGGCTGAGTAATGGTCGGTAGTTATGCTGCCACGTCCTCGCAGTCTCGCACCAAACTACTGGACCTGGATATTGACAACCTTGCCGCCAGAGGCGACCTTGGGGATGGTGAGATACAGCACGCCGTCCCTCACCTCCGCCACGATCCGCTCCACCTCCACGTTCTCCGGCAGCTCAACCCGCGTCCTGTACCGCCCGAAGCTCGCCGCCGGCCACGCCTCCCCTTCCCCCTCCCCATCCTCCTCCTCCCCTTCTTTCCCCGCCTTTTCGGCGACCACCACCAGCGTCCGGTCCTGCACGCTCACCCTCACGTCCTCCCTCGTCATGCCCGGCATGTCGTACCGCACCAGGTACGCCTTCTCCCGCTCCCTGATCTCCCACGGCGTCCGTCCCCGCGGCCGGTAGGCGGCTGCGGCCGCGCCGTTGTCGACGGCGCGTGGAGCGGCGGCGGGTGATGCGGCTGTTACTGCGGAGGCCGGCACGACGAGGAGGCGGTCGTCGTTGCCGTCGGCGTCCATGATGCGCTCCATCGTGCGCATCATCTGGTCCAGCGTCCTTGCCTCCGGGAAGCTGTCCCAAAGCCCTCCTGCTGAGTGCAAACCAAACAATTAATTAGCCAAAACAGTAGTACAGTTTTAACTCAAAATCTCTGAATCATTGAAGCAACAGACATAAAAAAGCACAAACGTGCAGGATAGCTAGCTAATTTGCTCTATCCACCCATTGGCATTATCCAACATTGCGAACCACACAGAAATCCCTTTTCAGCCAAATATCACATAAGCACACCAAATTCAACTAGTAAAAGACCGCAATTAACAAACATGTTAATTAGGAACCCATTAATCAGAAAACACTTGCTAATGACGTACCAAAAGGTGTAGTTTGGATGGCCCTCCTCCTGGGGCTGGGGCTGGGAGTCCCCTGCTGCTGCTGTGGTCTGCCCTTTGGGGCCCTCTGCAGATGGAGGCTCTCGGTAGACCCGTTCCTCATGGACCGTACGCTCACCGATCTTCTCCTAGGCCGGCAAGATGCACCGGTCCATGAGGGCCTCCCCGCTCTGGGAGCCGGAGCCACCGGTGATGTGGTGAATGGCTGCAGGTTGGAGACGAAAGCTTGCTGATGCATCATATCGCTCTCTGACTGTTAATCTATTATTACCGACAAAGGTTAAAATGTAGACTAGAGGAGTGTATGTGTGAGCTTAGCTTGATAGTACGAGATGCGACGGCGGAGGAGCAGGGCTTATATAGAGGGAAGGAGAAGAGAGGTGACAAATAGAGGAGGAGCCAGCGAGGAGTGTAGTGGGTTCTGGAGATGTTCTGGAGAATGGGTTATCCGTTCTAGAACAGTCGGGAAATATGCTGGGACTATGGGCATTTTTGTTGTTTCTGGCTGGAAAGTTGGATATGTTTTTGGATTTTTATATGTATATATTGTTGCAGCGCGATTTTTATGTATTTAGAGTAACTTTGATAGAGATCCAAACATAAATACTAAGGGTCTGTTTAATTTGTTGCTAAAAATACCTTTCTAAATTTAAATTTTGGTACTGCCAAAATTTAGCAGGAGGTGGTGGTATCGTTCACTTTATTGCCTTACCAATTTTTCATAGAAATTTTGATAGAAAAATGTTTTAGAATTACCAATATTTGGCAACTGATTCTTGCCAAATTTTTGACAATTCCAAAATTTAGAATGGTTGAGCGAGAATGACAATGATGGCCCTAAGTACTTTAGTCCTTCACACTGCGCCACCAAACTGACGATCCCTTAACCCTTACACCAACAATATGTCCACCCTCTCTATCTAATTCTGCCATGCCAAGTTGTCAACCATATGAATACATTATATTATTATTAATGGGTCCACATGTCAGTTGCCAATCCCGTTCCTCCAATACTTCCAAGCATAAACTATAACCACGTGGGTGAGACAGGAGTAACGTGATGACGAGGGGATGGCTCTGCCCATGAGCAGCTCCCTGATTGGCACAAACCACCGTCGCCAACCCATCACCAGAGACGTCGGAGCACAAAGGCACCAACCAATCTCCTTCGCCAGCTATAGTCTCCGGAACACCAACTAATCTCCTTCACTAGCTATAGCCTCCGGAGCCCGCCAAATAGGCGTACCAGCTGCCGAACGTGCCTTTATGAGCCGCTAGTGGATTTGGGCGCACCAGCGACAAATCCGCCCTCATTGGCCATGGCTTCATCTCCACTGGATTTATTGCTATACATTAAACATATAAATTTACGTATACACTTAAAAAGTACAAAATTTGATATCTCTGACATATTGATTGAAAGGTAAAAGACTTTAAACTAATATATATATATATGGTACTTCCCAGTGTAAAAATTGATCATATGTAAGTGTGTGTTTATTTCACAGGAAAGTTGGGATGAACAATACTGTTTTGCAATGGTTGAAGTCCGCAAGACATGACTTCTTGGCATTTAATTAATATATGCTTCTTCCTGTAGTAGTAAAAATATTGTTTTGATTTAGGGGGTTGTCTAGATGAATTGGAATTGATGATACCCCTCCGTCCCATAATATACCAAAAGTCCAACTTAAACATTTAATACATTGATATTAATAGTGAAAAACTCAAAATGAACAACTATATAAAAACGACTATTAGATTTATTATTAAACAAACTATCACAATATACAAGTCTTTTAATTTGAAATGTCATTTTTTTACGAATACTATTGGTAGCATTTGAAGACCATATTGAGTAAAAAAAATATTACCCCGTCACAAAATATAAGCAATTTTGACTCGTCACGGTCTTCAAGATGCTAATTTATCCAATAATATTAGTAAATATATGTCATTTTAAATTAATAATGAATCTAATAACATCATATTGCATGATAGTTTATTTTAAGTTTTTTACTATTTAAAATGTTTGACTTTAACTTTGTTAAAACTTGTTATATTTTAGGACGAAAGGAGTACTTATATTTGGGGAAAGAGTTATTTTATTATTATTGACTTAATGGATTATACATGTTTGTGGACACATGGTGAAAGATGAGAGAGCTTAGATCATCTTGAAGTTGAACTCGTAGTCTTAATGAGTTGAGACGGGCTTTGCTTTTATTTTGTTAACTTAACAAAAGTTAGCTTATGAGCTGCTCGTTTGGCTTGGCAAAAGATACTTAATTATGTACGTACTTAGTTCGATCTTCTTAAATACTTCCTCTGTTTTTTTTTCTTTAACGTTGCGTCAACCATAAAAGTCCAGAGGTAGTAGTTATTAGCCCTTTACTTACTTTCAAACTATTTGTATTTCTTGAGTTCTTTAATTGTTAGTATTTATTATTATGTTAACATCTGACTAGATGGAAATCTTAAAACTATAAAGATGATATAAATGATATAGAGCTCGATAACAAGCTTAATGATCGAGCTTAACGAGCTAACACACGCGTCAAGTGAAACTAAGCTTTTATCGAGTTCATTAAGGTTAAAGATCTGACCCGACCTGTTTAAGTTACCGAGCCAAAATAAGCATTTTCCAGCCCCTAGGTCGACATGGTCTTGCTACGGTAGTAAAGCTAGTTTTGGTACAATGATCTATGCGATATTCGTGAGTTAAATTTGACTTTAGCTTGTCAATAATTGAATACAAGATGGGTACGTACCTAATGACAGAGATACAGATATATTAATATAGTCCATTTTCATTTTGGTAAGTAAACGTTCACAACAATATGTTGTCATGAAAGGGAGTAAGCTAGTTCACAATAATATGTTGTCCTCAAAGGGAGTAAGCTAGCCGGCGCCTTTTGCTATCTAGCTAACTCAACGTACTTATTTATGGTTTACATCACCAATCGACAAGCACCATAGTTCAAAATAGCTGGCTATAGCCTCTGCTATCTTCCGCTATAGTTGATTGAGAATGATGTCGCTCTTTGCTTTCACGAGCTATTTGCAGCTATAGCTCTATTTAGCCTGCTATTAATTAACCGTTTTAGAAGACCGACCGCTAAGTGCCGTAGCCCACGATTTAAAGCACACATAACAAGTGAAGTTAGCTAGACAATAATTAAGCTCTATATACAGCTCTTAAGATGAGGAGCAGCTAGTGGGGGTGTTGCAGCGTTTGCAGATGCATCTAAAGCTCGGCAAAGCGCAAGACGTACGATTCCCAAAGTTGAGGAGCTGTGAACAGAGCACTCAAAGCGAGATGGGTACAACTCGTGCCACCACAGCTGACACCACCGGATCAAAGTCATCGTTGAGCCCATTCAGCACGTATGCCACAAGGTCTTCTTCATCAAGAGGCTTATCGGAGGATGCAATCTCATCTCCCATGGATTTCATCTTACTATATTCTGTAATTGCCGAATTACCCTTTTTTTATTCGCCAGAGCCATTCACATTGATTGCCATGGCTCGGGTGCGCATGGTGAATATCTCCTCAATATCGGTCCATGCTTGCGTCGTCGTTCTTGCCATCGTGACTTGAGTGAGATACTCAATTGATAGGGATGAGAAGTTGAAGCCAAGGACCTGTTCATCCTCAACAAACCATGCCTCAAACTCTGGGTTTAAGATCTTCTTCATGGTCTTTTTGCCATCTATCTTTTCCTTCACCTCGATCTCTTCATCTAGCGCCTTCACTAGAAACAATCTTTGCCCAGTTAGCCAAAATCCACAATAGCACCGGTTAGGCGAAAAACCGGGACTAAAGATGATTTTTCGTCCTGGTTTATAATTTCAATGATCAAAGACGATCTTTAGTCCCGGTTGGTGTCAGGCCCCAATGATCTTTAGTCCCAGTTGGTGTGACTAAAGATATCTCCCTGGTTAGTTTAAAAAAAAAGCATCTTTTAGATGGGATGGTAATGCATGTGAGGGCTGAGTAAGATATCTTGAGTTTGAATTCTACATTCCACATATTTTTTTTATTTGGTGTGCATCTTTAGTCCTGATTTTTTCAGTCGGGACTAAAGATAGAGTATCTTTAGTCACTACAACAGGACAGGTTTATTGTAACAACCCGGTAACAGATATAGAGATGTGTTACAAAAAAATATCACAGGAACACATAAGTGCTACAATAGGAGCTTGTAACACATTCTTCAATTTATGTGCAATATAGTTCCATAAAAATACAGTAGGAACACAAAAAATGTGTTACCAAGAATGTGTTGCTCAATTCAATAAGCCATACGCTCATACCGATGGATCACACGATGGCATCATAACCACGGATAGGTGACATTACATGTGCTTGTATTTTTTTACATGTATTTTGTATCCATTAATCACAGTTCAACCTCACAAAAGAAAAAACTAAAGCAAGATAAATGTAAATAACTATACTCTTCTCTTGTTACAACTCATTGCCTTCATATCGATGGTAATATTTAAGTTCATTTTTCCTGTCAACATTGAGTTTACATGTTTCTTCATCCTGGTCATAAATGTGCTAGTGGAGGACACAAAGTAGCATGTAGATGTAGGTTCTTGGTTGATCTCCACTAAAAACAATGATGGAAAAACATGTAGGTTCTTCTGACTCATGTCCACACACAAAAAAAAAGTTCACTCAATAAATCTTTACTCAGATGCAACAGTTTCTTTATATATATATACACACACACACACATCAACTGAACCATGACAAATATTTGATCATCAGATTCTTTAATTTAGCCATTTGCAGTGAAATTCAAGCAAGTGCAAAATGATTCCCTAAGTGTGGACTAAGCATTAGATTTAGTGAATCATTATCTTACTATTGTATGAAGCGTCCAAAGTATGAAATAATATGAGGAAAATTTACATAGTATATTAAACAAAACACATATCATAGTTGCACAATCTTTAGCAGAAGAAAATAACATATATTTTGCATATACATCTTGCAGTTTTCTTAAAAAAAAATAAAGACATCATCTATATTTTACCTTCATTAAAAATTATGGTGTGGACATGAAAAAAAAATATTTTACCAAGAAAAAAAATGTCTGACAGACACATGTTAGATATTATCAATAAACATTTTCCTACCTAATTATGCTTTGCTTCTTTATAGGTACACCAGGTTTCTGCAGGCCTCAGAGCCAATTACACCCATCGAATTGCATACGATAATTTACAACCAAGAACAATCAATCAATCAGCATCTGTCCAATAAACACTGAGGTGTCCATGACTGTAATAGTTGATTGGAGAACTATTTTGGCAATTGTTAACTGGTGTGAAGAAAAATAAATATAATGAAACTATTCATTGAAAAAGGAAACATCATATCTCATCGAACTTTGGTACTAAATTACCAAAGAAAACATCAATAGAAAAAACATGTTGATATAATTCCACAACTGATGATTGTGTCTTTCAGTCAAAACTCAGCTTTCTTCATTTGTAACTAGAAAAGGTTTTAAGGATTTTAGCTCAGGGGTTTGGGTAAGTAAAAAGCAATGCAAATGCAGATGTCAGATGTAGTGATAATACACTACTTGGGCTAGTTAGCTCATCCACCGATGACCATCTTGGTGCACATTGGTTAAAATAATTTCTGAAATATCACCTTTTTAAATAGAAGCATGACCATCAAAAGTTTACACATACAAAAAACAGAGGGGGAGGGGGGCTATCACATAATAGTTTTGTCAAGTGCTATAACAGCATATACTTAAGAACGATTTTTCAATTCATTTGTACAGAATGCTAGCAAATAAACCAAGTAACCATAAGAGAAATTGCAATACTAAAGAAATGTTCACTCAATACTCAAGGTGAATCAGAAATTAGTATATATAAAGATCCTAATTATGAGGGTGAACATGAACATAAGAATGATATGCTCATTCAAACCTCAATATTCAAATACCTCAAACCAGATTTAAATTAAACAAGAGCCACATCACCAATAAAACAAAGCAGTGAAGAATATCGTGAAAACGATGCTGCCAATGCACAAGGATATCCTATAGTGCACATTCAATAATCAACAGTCAGTCGTTCAGTTTAGAAATTTTGGCCACACTGCTAATCGATGTGTCTATCACAGCAATTCAGTTTTATATACTTTGAACAGGTAAAATTGGACATAGAAAAAGACCAAAACCAGCCACTGCTGACCATCGAGGGCTTCCATGTCCACCCAGCTTACCGCTTCCTCAGGTCATATATGCAGCCGACAAAACCAGCCCGGTGGATTGGACCCGTTCCAAAACCATTCCCAGACCAAAAGAAATCAAGAAACTGGCTTCTGGTAGCTGCAAAAAAAAAACCAGAAATCATGTATCGAATTGTGTAGTTTAATCTGATTGAAATTACGAACCTCTTTTCGTCTTGATGGATGCTGCTCGTCCTCCGCGTTGCCTACACTCGGCCGTTGCGGAGCAGCGTGCCTCACGGCTACGTAGCTGTACCCTGCCGTCCTGCCGGGCGCCGGGCACAACACATTCTCCCTGCCTTGTGGCTCTCGAACGCGGCGGAGGCTGGCGGCTGAGGAATCTGGCGTAGGGGAGGGAGGTGGACACAGGCAGTGGAAGGGCTTATTACTTGGGCGTGGATTCAGGGAAGGCGAAGGGGCTGGGGAAACAACCGGTGCTAGGAGATATTTGAGGAGAGATTTGGCGCGCCGCGAGATGGATTTTGGCGCCATGAGCAGAGATTTGCCTCCTGTGATTTGCCGCGCAGGTAATTTTGCTAAAAGAATGTGATTTGCCGCCAGGAGGTAGGATTTGGCGGGACGATTTGGCGCCACAAAAAATAAACATATTGTTTCTGCCATAGTATAATGGTGGGCTTGCTGCCCATTGACATTTTAAATATTTTGTTTGTTTGTTTATTTTAAAAAAAATCTCCCCACTCATCTTCAAATATGCAGATGACGTTTCATTTTATAATTTTGTTTATATAGGATGACAAGTAGAAAAGGAACAAGTGATTGATTTATTGGTAAAAGTTATTTTTAATAGATTCTAAAAACCTCACATTCTATAGTTACGGTTGTATAGAACGTCAGGTTGTGTTTGGTTGGGCTAAAATCACCCCTTGTCATATCACAACAGAAATAGATGTTGTTACAACTGTTTCTTCCAGCTCGATTGTATCCAACTACGGAAGGATCCAATACCAGCCTAGTTTTTATGTCGTTACGCTCCAAAGCCTATGTTAACCCTTATTGATACGGGAGATACCGCCGCTACCACCAAGGGTCATAGTGTCCTACCTCATCTCATTACACACGTGAGATATAAGATAGACAAGTCTAGAGTCCTCAGTCAACCTTTGGCCATTCATTGTTTTCCCTTCACAGTTCTCGAATACGAGCCCTCTGTCATCGCTTTCATGCGTCACTTTGTCGTCTTTGTACTCCTGACTAGAGTCTAGAGGCATGACTGAAAGCTATGACTAATCGACTGAAAGTTTCAACAGGCTCGATAGGTACTACTCCTGTGGGGGACGCCTAGACGGGTCTAAACATCCCCGCGATCACATAATTGCTCATGAAGTTCAGTTATGCGAAGAATTATAAAAAGCAATAACTTCGATTAATTATACATACCGTAAGGGTTCTTAGTACAACACTGCACAACCACACACACGCAAAGGCCTATGACAACACGAGGATTCCATTCTTACCTTTGACTTGGGGCTAGGAGCAATGAAGGCGATAGATGTTGGGATTTTGGCTAAGGTGGCAAGGCGATGGCGATATAGATGATGTGAGATGTTCTGGTTTTATGGGAAAACAAAGGCGGACGAAGGCGAAACTTTTCTCTTTTGGCGGTAGTCGGCGAGGAATCTTGATGGAGGAGATGGAGTGGAGAATGATGGTGGCGTCAATGGCATGGTGATGGCGATTATGCCGAGCTCAAGCTGGAGAGCTGGAATTGTTGGAGCTGGCTTCGTGGATTGGCATGGTGAAGGATGAAGATGCATAGGCAGAGAAGCAGAAGGGCAACACGTATACGGGAAGAAGCGTTTTGCGTGGGTTTGTCTCTCGAAGATGTGCGAAGGCTGTGACAACGCTTCGAGTAGAAGGGTCAAATATCGGGTACGATGTTCATACGGGCATGAGGAGGAAAAAACAAACAATAGAGACGGTGGAGATGATGGTCTGATGTTTGGGCCAGAGTAAGGAGAAATAGGCAAAAAAAAAATGTAAAGAGAAGGAATGAGTCGGGCGAAGAGAAACGAATCAACGACAAGTAGAAAAAACGACGGCAATGCAAACACGTCAGTGAAGGAATCCGAGAGGATGGTTTTGCATTCTGAAAGGAAAAAAGCGAAAAAGAGAAAAGAAAACTCGACAAAGACACATGAGACTTTTAAAATAGAAAGAAGCGGAAAACTCAACGCGACAGTTTTCAAAATCCACAATAAAAGAAAAACGGTTTTAAAATTTAGTAAATTTTACGGCTCTTACAACTCCGGTACATCGTATATCCTAATGACTATAATATGAACCTCACTTATTAACATAATGGTGTGTACTCCGGTACATTGTACGGGCGTAGCCACTATCGTGGCTTCCGTACCGTGTATTTTGATATCCCAATATTTTTATTTGTCACATATATTTTTTGGAGTATGCTTTACAGAAATTTTAAGCTTCATTTTGGCGGTCACCTAAAAATTTTTGGAGTTGCAGCGCGGGCTCACTCACGCTGATGAACAGATAAGTACAAGCCCAAAACACATCCGACTCCAAGTACAGACTCCTCGTCTCCTCCTCCCTCGTCTGTGGTTGGCAGCCACACACCCTATCTGCTTTGCGCGGCGGCAGGAGCGCAGCGGCGGGTGGCGGCGGGCGGCGGCGCGACCGGAGTTCTCGCTGAACTCTCGCGACTCTGCCATATACCCAACTGCCGTGCAGGAGGCCGGTGCCCAGGTGTCTGATGAGCTCTCAGTTTGCGGAGGGTGAGCTCGCAAGTGCCGCCGCCTCCTCTTCTTGTCCAGATCTGCCGTGGGAGCGAGCTTGAGTGTGCGGTAGGAGATGCCGAATCCCTTACTTGATCGCCACCATTTTCTGTTGGTCGTTAGATATAGGTTCTCCGATTTGGGATTTGGGAAATTGGATTTGCTAAATATCTGTCAACACTTATTTTTTCTGCAATTCAAGTTATTTTCTTGTACTGGCAGTGCCTTCTCGGGTGGTTGCTGGGCGACATCCAGCAGCTGGAGCTCGAACCGAACTTCGCCACGCCGCCGCTGCCCTTCACCCTGCTGCCATACAGGTGGACGGTGGCCGTGCTCGGGTTGCTCCTGGGCTGGATTGTTCATTCACATCAAGATTTCCATTGTAACACTGTCGAAATGGGAATTGGCGATAGTGTTTGATTTTCTTATGTCATCACTAAACAGTTTACAAATTTTTCCTCCCAACTGTCATGGTGTCCTTCTGTCGATTACAACAATCAAAACATTGCTCATTCATCACGGCACACATCCATGAATTGATTGCAGGATCATCAGAACATGTCAAGTTCAGTTAATTGCTTATGCACATAAGGTTCAGTAATATTGTTATAACATTGAATTTGAAGTCTTAACAAACATGGCATTTATCAGCATGTTATGCCATAGTTTTCTTCTGTACTTAATAATAGAGTATTTAGTGATTAACAAGCTGGGTTGCATGTTGCCTCCCTGCCTTATGGTGGCGATTGCATTGTTTTCTTTACTGAACTGAGCACTAGTGTAGCAGTATCAGTGTATCTGGTTCAGTTCCAATTATTTCCATGACTCATGATTGTGTTTTCTTCTAACTGCAGGGTGGTGGGAACCGAAAGCAGTCAAAGCTCAATACCTTTTAATCGTGGCTTAAAAGTGTTTTCTTTAGGACTATTTAGGGGTACAGGTAAACGGAAAATTAAGGCAAATGCAGATCTCATATATGTGTTGAAAATATATGTCAAAGCTGTAGTGTTGCATCCTACATTAATCATGAGAAGATTTTATTATTCATCTACCATCTGACTAGCTTAATAGCTCGCAATGGCTAAAGTATTCTTGTTAGTGTTCTTAGCTTATCCTTGCGAGTGTTTTTAGATTATACTGGTAAAAAGATTGCCCTCTGACAGGGATCTCATGATGTTACCACTGAAATCGTTAATTGTTCCGTCACTCACCATTTGATATGCTCCCAATCTATTTGTCATTTATAACAGCAAATGGCAACTTGGCAAGATGATAAAATTTCTCATTTTACTTGTCATTGTTAATCATCAATGGCTAGAGTAGCTAATATATGCCTGTAATGTAGTACTGTAACTCTGTAAGTTACCCAGCAAGCTACGGTGCATGCTGCACTTGCTTGCCTTACGATGGGGCAACTGCAATTGAAGTTTTTTGCTGTACTGAGCTGATCTCTATTATAGTAGTATTGATATCAATAGCAGTTCAAACCATTTCCATAATTCATGACTGTATTTTGCTTCTTACTGCTGAAGGATCAAAGCAGAAAGCAGTCAAAACTGGCCACTGCTTCATTCTCGATTGAAGTTCAGGCGTTCAGGTAAATTTGGAGAAAAGAATAATACATGCAGCTCTTGTCTATATGTAGAAAAAATGTGACAGGTGTAATATTGCATCCATTCCTGCATTAATAATGGGAAGGTATTTGTTCCATTTGTTCATTCACCATCTGACCAGCAGCTTGGTACATTTAGATTGTTATTAAAATATCTCATGGTTTGAAACATTTCCTTTTATTTTATTTATTAATTTATGAAGTCATCCCTGCTAGTTTTTGTTTCTAGAAAAAGCCTGTCTTGTTTCTTAAATTGCTAGACTATTATAGCCTTGATTTTTTTGGCCCAATAATGTTGTGTGCCCTTTTCTGGATTGTGCTACAGCTATATATAATGGTCTATGTCAGATTTGACTTTTGTAGGAATATGGCACCTTTCCCAAACTACAGCTATTTATTTGTCTTGGATATTTTCACTTTAATTTAACACTTGGTGCAGCAATGACTTGTTCCCGAACTATCATGTCAATTTCTATGGTAACAAAATCTCTTCATTTTGGTCAACTGCAGGCATTTGTGGTGTACACATTCAACACTTGTTTGTGCAAGTAGATGATCATTTGAGCTGGGAACAGAATATGATTGTTCGAGTACTTGCATCATCATTGGACCAAGCCCCAAATAATTTCATGAAGCACTTAGAAGTTATTTTGTAGCATTTAGAAATTGTACTTGTGATTTGTTACGGATTGATGTAAATACATTTACTTCTTTCTATTTATGCAATACAATTTGTTTGTCATATTGATTTGTGTTACTTGAGATATATGCTTAAGAAATATATTAATTTGTACATTTAGGGAGTGAAAAAAAACAATATAGTATCTATGAAATTATTATGATGTTGTGTTACCAGCTCTTACAGATTTTGTGTTGCTGGTGCTAACATATATGTTACGGGAGTTTAGTAGTTTTGTGTTGCCTTAGCTTGAAAACAGTGTTACTCCTATGTGTTACGGGAAAATGGTTGTAACACATTGTCATATATCTTGGAACACTAGTTATGTGCTACTATAGACTGAACTGCAGTAACATGGCCTATAAGTGTAACATGGCCTACAAGATCACTTATTAGTTGTGTTACCATGGAGCTTAGTAACACATTTTTTGGGCTGTAGTAGCACATGTCTGTGTTACTATAACCCTGACCTGCAGTAGCGAGTCCTGGTTGTATAACCGAGGCTAAAGGGGAGTTACGAACCGGGAGTGAAGAGCTCTTCTCCACTAGTGCTTGCTCCAGCCGGTCACGTGCTCTTCTAGGTGCGCGCCTTGCAAGGTAGTGAGTACCTGCGCCGTCCATAGCGCATGGTTACTCTTCGAAAGTTTCTCCGATACCTGTAGACCAAAGAGTGGATGGGATGTGGTGGAAGAGGAACTAGATAAACTCTCCATGGCCTATAATGGCTCTGATTGATACCATGTAAAGTATCAGAAACGCAAGAGCAACGGAGAATGTCGTTGGTGTGACAGTTTCGTGTTAATTATATTGAAACAAGAGTTACACATATATAAGGAAGGAGATGACCAGTTGTAGCTCCTATTTACATGGAATATATTTACTATCTTCTAGTACTAAGTGTTGAAAATATAAACACATAATGATTTAATTTATTTCATAAATAAATCATGATAACACAGAAATAAACTAGCATAGCATCCATATTTAATCTAAACATATATACGAAAGAACCATACATGAATAGATTAAACAGATTATATACTATTAAACGTCATAATCACGTACCGAGGGTTTTGCCGAGGAGTATTTGCAGCAATGGATGGCTCAACATGTACCGCACGTTCTACCCGCGGTGGAAGGTGTGGACGACGGCGAGCCACAACCGATCGACGAGGAAGACGAGCTGTGGTGGATGAACAACGAGCAGTCGCACGGAGCGCTTTCGGTGCAGGACTTCACAAGGACGACGGTTCCGGAGACCTACTCTCTTGATCGCCGGTGCACACCAGCGGAGGGGATGGAGTAGACGACGGTGGCGGCGCAGTATAGAGGAGAGGCAAACCCTAGATTGTTTTTCACGTGTCTTGCGTAGAGGTAGCTGTTCGGGATCCGATAAGTTCCCAAAACAAACTGCAGAAATTTTGTTGGGCGCAGCCGGGATCCGATAAGTTTCCAAAACACTCCGAAAATTTTGTTGGGCGTAGCAAAACAAAACTGCAGAAGGAAGCCGCATTTGCGCAAACACGAGGAGCCAATTTTGGCGAACCATTCAAGCGCATGTCGCGTATGCGTGCCGCCCAGACCGTGCCCGGTGAGGCGAGCGAGCGCGTGTGTTCCTCTACTCCTCTCACTAGGCCAGATCGGCGCATTCCAGGCGAGGGCGCATTCCAGGCGGGGATTTCTGGCTTCGCGCGGGCGGGCACCCGCCGCACCCGATTGGCATCACCTGGATTGAGCGGCCTCATTCTAGGCGGCACGGCGGCCCGCTCGCAATACCGGTCTTCCCAGGCGGCCGACAGCCCAATTGCAGGCGGCCGCGAGCCGCCTGCAATTGGCTTTCCGGGCGGCCGGTGAGCCGCCTAGAAAAACTGCTGCCCGGGAAAATATTTTTCCGAGCGGTTTTAAATTTATAATATGTACCTGTTGAATTTGTGTATAATTTAATTTTTGTCCGTTGACACTAGCGATAAACTTTTGTACGCCATGCGTTTCCGATTAAACAATAGAAATGTAAGCACAATGCGCTTTTCATAAAATGAGAGAAACAACCAAATAAATAAACAAAAACCATGTATGTAAAATAAATCATACGAAGGTTTAGTTAATACGCATTACAATTAAAGTTTCGTAAATGTTTGACGCGAGTAATTAGAGTAGCAAATATTCGAATGCGATACATAATTAGCAGTCGCTCTTTCTTTTTTTTCCTAGGGCCACTCTTTGTTTTTCTCCCACTCAATAAGATTGGTGTACTTCGGATCGTCCACCATATAGCTGTTAGTGTTGAAGAATCGACCTCTCTTGTGGCAGATCTCACGACAAAAAAACCAACAAAAGTCCGCTATCATGCTCTAGATTTCTCTGTCGTCGAGTTTCTGATCAGCTTTGTCGATCACTGGCATATGTGAATACGAGAAGAATTATTTTTTGTCAGCTAAAAAAATGCATTAAATAATACAATACATTGACAAATGACAATTCATGGTCGATAAATTAAGATATCAAATTGCTTACATTCTCAGGATTGCAGTAGTATCGCCCCATGCACTTTAGGAAGTGCCAAACATAGTACCCACATAGTATGGTACTAAAAGGTTGCTTGTGGCACTAATAAAAAATATACAAGTTTCCCTCAAAAAAATACAAGTTGTTAGGAAATGCCCATGGCGCACGATATATTTGGACAGTAATATGTATTTACAATTTATTACCGGCCACTTGTATCTAATGTGAATATTTTCCCTTGTCACTGTGACCACTCCTCCATTCCTTCGATACCATAGGAAAGCACTGTGTAGAACAGAAGATTAAGGTTGGGTAATTATCAATCAAAGCACTGTGTAGAACAGAAGATTAAGGTTGTACTTTTAATTTCAATTTGTACTTTCAATTTCAATTTATACTTTCAATTTCAATTTACCTTCAACCTTACAAGCTCAAAAACGGAACGCGGTAATGAAAACTCTTTTCCAAACCCTTTAGACTCCTCATATAAAAGTTCATCTGCAGCCTTCTGTAATGACTCAAAATTGTCATGTCCTCGGCTGACCTCATTACCATTTCTGGTTCAGCATGTTGCAACATTTCTTCTATTTCGACATCACCACCATCTGACATTTCATGGTCATCATCTTGCATCCCAGCAGTACAATCAACCGTCTCGATGTTGTTCCCAACTTCATTGCAGCTTCTATCAGATTCGACAGTCTCGCCATGCTTATGCCAAATCGTGTAGCCTGCTTGAAATCCACATCGAATCAGGTGAGATTGAATAACTTGTATATCGAACCATGCTTTCTTGTTCTTGCAGTCCACACATGGGCAATGTATTTCTTTCGATGTTTTGCTCAAACTATGTTCTTTCGTTGCTTCGAGGAATTTTGACAGCTCTTCCAAATACACATTTTCATATCTTGGCGTATCATACATGTATTTGTGCCTCTCCATCTGTTTAACACTATTAATTAGTACTAATTAATATTTTTGAATAAATAATACTAATACTTGAAATAATCTGAGAAACAATACTAATTACTACTAATAATATTTCAAAAATATAATTAAACCTTTCAAACCACATATTTCAAATGGCACATTTCCTAGCCTTTTATAAATAGAATAATGAATTTAATTTAACCAACAACCCTTATTATTATATTCTCTCTCCATATAACACAAATTAATTAAATTTAACCTAATTATCTTCAATATAAAATTAAATTTCTAGCTATGTAACCTAAATTTAACCTAATTACTGTATCATCAATACTAACTAATGCTAATTACATCACAAATTACTATCACAAGTAATGCAATTCTAAATTTAAAAAATAAAATTGCCATATATTAGCTTATTCTCTCTCCTAGGGTTTCTCCTTTTCTCTCTCCAACCTAGATACATCCAACAAAATCTACATAGATAGCCATAATTTCTTTAAAAAACAACACATTTGGAAGAGAATCCTCATGTAGCACATATTTCACCAATTACTTTCTCCAAATTATTGGATTTAAAGGCACACAAATCCCTAAAAGCAGCATATGAAAAAAAAACCTATTTCCTTGTAAATTCTAAGACTTTTGAGGTCCAAAAAATTATAGATTGAAATGTGAAAAATAAAAGATTGAAAAATGACCAACTTACCTATTGGAGCCAATTCTATCAAGGTATTGAAAATCAAAACCTTCCCTCCTATTTTTCTTCTTTCTCCTAGGGATATAAGGAAAAAATGAGGAGAGGGGTCGAGGGGATTTTTTTAAGCCAGGCACCCACATTGCAGGCGGCTCACCCGGAGAGCCGCCTGCAATGTCGCCACATTCCGGGCGGGCAGTGAGCTGGCCCCGGCCGCTGCGCATGTTGCAAGCGGCTCACCAATCGAGCCGTGTGCAATGAGAATGGCAGCCGCCCGGTATGTGCCGATTTGGCCTAGTGTCTCTTGCTCAAGGGACTAGAGAGCAGTCTTCTTCTATTTAAGGAGGTCTCACTCTCATAGAACTAGCAAATAAGGTGGTAATGAAGGTTCGCATGTGTGCTTTCTATGAGGTGGGTTTTTGTGATTTTATAGGAATTATTCTCCAAATGAGCCTTAGCCCACTTACCAATTCCAACACTAAGCAACAACCGGAGAACATCCAACCTTATCAAGTACATAAAATCATAGCTAACTCTAACACGACAGCTTCAAGCTAAGAGGGGGGAAATTTTGGGAGCACACTGCACGTGTGCAGTCAGTGGAGGAGCAAAGAGAACTGGGTCGGATCTAGCGAAAACGGGTCTGAACCCAGGTTGGACGCGGCCCCGAAGCAAAATTGAACGAAACCTGACGTTCGTCTGGATCGGACACACGAAAAGACCATAAACAAAAAATGTTGAGAAGCATGCATGATAGTAAGCAAATTCCTTATTTTATTGTATTGATACAGAAATAACTGATATCGATGTGTCATCAATACAGATATTGATATGTTATCACTAGAGATACCGATTGCGATCGTATCTGATATCGCTAGATAGATTGGGGCGTGCTGGGACGGTTTTCTGGTGTGCTAGCTTTAAATTTGGATTAAATCTAAATAAATTATTATCTAATGATTAATATTTTTTCTTTTCCAATTAATATGGTAAATTGTAACCTTCTGCATATATAGTATTTTAAATGTTTGTATTAAAATTCGAATTGCCTTTGGGGCTTAATTTGCCTCACCTCTCAGGTGAGCGTGTATGACGTCTATGGCCGCGTTAGTTTGTGCTGGTTTAGCACAATTACTGTTTGTAATAGTAATGCATGCAAAAGGAGAAACATCATTAGTATATGATTAATAAAATATTAGCTATTTTAACTTGAAAATAGATTAATTTGTTTATTCAAACAACTTTCGTGTAGAAATTTTTTTTTTCTAAAACACACTCCATTTAACCGTTCAGGAAGTGTGCACACGGAAAAAGAGAGAAAAATTTCTTGACGGTACTGTTTTGAAAGGAAGCTTCTGAACACGTATATAAACAATCTGCACAAGTTGGTTTTAGGCTTCATACAGGGTGTGTTCGAATATCCCTTTTGGGCAAAAGGGCATAATAGAACAGTGCTGCACACAAAACAATAAATACCATTAGCACGCGATTGATTTAGTATTAGCTATTTTAAACTTGAAAGTGGATTAATTTTATTTTTTAAAACAACTTTCGTGTAGAAATTTTTTCTAAAAAATAGATCGTTTAATAGTTCACATGGCGGGTGCATTTTAAAAGAGGGGAAAACAATGTTCATTTCTACCGGCTTTTGGGTATTTCCGAACACGCCCATATTGTGTCAGAATGGTTAATTAGTTCATTTGCATGCTCACTTTCTAGCATGCAGTGCAGATAACCTTTTCCAATCAGAATGCATCTAGCTGCCTGAAATCTTTACAAAAACGTGTGCATCTGCTGTTTCTAATCAGATCCAAAGTAGCGAACGGGCCTGTAGCCTAGTGGTTACAAGAGCCTCAGTAGTACCTGATGTCCTGGGTTCGATTATGCGTATTTGCCTGGTTTCTATTGTAACGTATGTATCCTATTTGAGACCGAGTGCAAGCTATACAAATTCTGATGAAAACTACGTTTTTAAAATCTAGATCTGTTATAATCCAAGTTATATTTAATTTAGAAAGAAATTTGTTTCTAAATTATATTTTTATTAGGACTCTAAACACCCCTTTGATATTCTCCATTTTTTAGTTTTTCATTTTTCATTTCTTTAATGTATAATTATATTTCTATATGGACTCTAGACTCCCTTTCAATACTTTCAATTTATTTTAATCATGAATTTCACTTATTTATTTCTATATGAACTCCAGACCCTCTTTTAAATTTTCTTATTTTTAAATTTCGAATTTCAGATATTTCTAAATTGTATTTCCATAAGGACTCTAGACCCTCTTTCAAATTTCATTATTTTTTAATTCCGAATTTTAGTTATTTCTAAATTGTATTTCCACTCTAGACACCCTTTCAAATTTCCTTATTTTCTAATTCTAAATTACAGTTATCTCTAAATTGAATTCCCATATGGACCCTAATTAAATCTCTCTTCAACATGCATGCATTATTTTCAATTCCGAAACTCATTAATTTTTATTTCTACTCTAACTTTTTTCTTTTCTCCAACTAATGTGGGAATTTGTAGCCTCCAGAGCGAACATGAAGCCTCCTTTCAATACTATTCTAATATTATAATAGGTACCTCACGCATAATTTTAATAGATTTTGTGAAATGGTGGCCACTCATGGAAATTTTATTGTGGTCTACCGGGTTAGGATTTAGAAGTAGAATTTGATTTTTGATAAGTATTTTAAAACACATATAAATTATTCATAAGTTGCATAGAAGTTATACATTACAAATATACTATAATTTAATTTTGTAATATATTTTTATTAAAAATGTGGTGGCATATTTTTATCAATATTGTAAATAAAATATTTTTAACTCCGACTACATGCATGCAATCCCCTGTTTGGTAAGTTGGACTATCTTATTAACTTTTGGAACCCCAAATTTTTTATATTATAGCATAAATCTAATCATTAAAATTTAAAGGTAGGGTATGTGTGTACGTTTATAGGGATGGTGTGTTTGTACTGCGTTTTTAAAAGAAATCATATGTCTTGAGACAATTGTGTAGAATATTAAAGGAAAGGAGCCTCCGTAATCCACATATTAAAAGCATAATCTATGAGAAGCTGCGGTAACAGGAGATCGGGGAGTAGATCACACCAAACAAGATGGGCCTGAGAGCGAACGATACTCTATTGCACTGTTGTGCTCTACTGATGTGATTTTTATTGACGTGTACAGTCCGCAAACGCATATTGTGAGGTTGTGGAGCGCAGCAATCAACGATGGCACATGGCATATATAGATTGGCATGGCATGGCAGATCTGTACTGTACGCGATGTGTTCTGAGAAAGGTCCCACCAGCAGCACAAGCTAATGCAAGAAGATGGGAGGAAATAAAGTTGTCAAATTGATATACTAGTATACAACACCACGCAGAAATAAAATTGTCACCACAAATTAATATACTACTCGTATACAGCACAACACGAGGATCCAACTAAGCCGAGTACGACTTGACATATCTTTTAAAATTTGGGGCATGGGAATTGTGTGACGTATAGGCGAGATGACGAGGGCGTTGCCAGTTGCCACGCCAGAGATGAACTCCTCCATTTACGACCATAGCGAGCACGTACGGGCACATCGTGAAACTATGGCGTCCATCTGCACGCTTCATTTGGGACTACATATACATCAAATTATTCTTTCTATAGAGAATTAATTTTCCGTAATATAAATGCATTCAGCCAACCAGCCTCAGCCAAGGCACTGAATCGAGCTAATATGGAAGCCATCACAGCTCCGTTTCCGGTACACCTACTAGCCGTAACGTCCCTGCTCCTTGCTGTCCTATACACAGTACGACAGTTGTTACTGGTGGTGGTTAGTCGCGGCAAGCAGAATTCTCCCGCCACCATCCACCGCCGTCTCCCTCCCTCCCCATGGCGTCTCCCAATCATCGGCAACCTCCACCAGGTGATCACGGCGGGCAGGCTCCCGCACCGCGCCCTGCGCAAGCTCGCCGCCGTCCACGGGCCCGACGTCATGCTGCTCCGCCTCGGCAGCGTCCCCACCCTCGTCGTCTCCTCCCGCGAAGCGGCGCGCGAGGTGCTGCAGGAGCAGGACCACGCGTTCGCCACCCGCCCGTCGCTCGCCATCCCGACACGCCTCCTCTACGGCTGCACCGACATCGCGTTCGCCCCGCATGGCGCGTACTGGCGCGCCGCGAGGAAGACGGCCGTGCGCCACCTCCTCGGCCCCGCGCGGGTGAGGTCGTACCGCGCCGTGCGCGAGCAGGAGGCGGCCGAGCTCGTGCGGCGCGTGGAGGAGGACGCGACGTCGCGCGGCGGCGTCGTCGTGGAGCTCACCGATGTGCTGAGCGCGTTCGCCAAGGACGTGGCAGGGAGGATCATACTCGGGGTTCGTGCGTCTGGCGGGTCGGGTTGGCAGGCCAAGGTGGACTCGTTGCTCCATGAGGCCAACGCGCTGCTCGGGGTTTTCCACGTCGGCGACTACTTCCCGTGGCTGGCGTGGGTGGCCGCGTTGGACGGCACGGACGCCAAGGCGAGGAGGGCGTTCAAGGAGATCGATCGGATCCTTGAGGAAATCATCGTGGCCGCCGAGAGCGACGACGACGACGGCGATGAAGTGGCATGGGCGGGGCGCCAGGACGATGCGTTCGTGCATGTGCTGCTGGCGCTTCAGGATGATTTGACAAAGACGGACGCGAGATTGAATAGGGACAACGTGAAGGCACTACTGGAGGTAAAATGAAACTAAGTTGCTAAACAAACATTAGACGAAAAAATAAAATAAAATCTTGCAAATTCTTGATCTTTAGACACGTAGACGTCACGCGCGGTTCTTGCTCTAGTGAGCTTCTCCCGATCCAACTCCGACAAGCGCACTGTTCGGGTGGCTGGCTGGCTTTAGCCAGCCCAGCCAGCTCTTAAGAAAAGCCCATTCAGTCCAGCCAACTCCTATAAAAAATTCATTCAGTCCAGCCATTTTCAGCCCAGCTCAGCCAACCGAACACCCCGAAGGAGTCGAAAAAAAAAGATCCAACTCCAACAACAGTGATGAATTAACTCTGACTACCGATCAACAATATATTACAGCTTTTCAAGCTAGTGCGCTCAAAGTGCTATGCAAAAATACGAGTAAATGAATCATCTTTTGCCGCCAATATATATTCCCATCTATACTACTTCTCTTCTTCTCCAAACTCACACCTTGGATAAACAATTTTTACAGGACTTGTTTGGAGCTGGAACGGATGCAATAATCATCGTCCTCGAATGGGCCATGGCCGAGCTGCTTTGCAACAACAAAGCTATGCGAAAGCTCCAACATGAACTCAGGTGCTCCACAAAGACCAACAACCTTATCACTGAGCAAGACCTCCCATCAATGGTGTACCTCAGAGCGGTGATCAAGGAGACAATTCGGCTACACCCCTCTGGGCCCTTGCTCATCCCTCGCGAGTGCATGCAGCACACAAATGTCCACAGCTATGACGTCCCACGAGGCACACGGGTCGTCATCAATGCATGGGCTATTGGGAGAGACCCGACGGTATGGGACTGTGCTGATGAGTTCTGGCCAGAGAGGTTCATCGACAACAAGGTGGACTTCCGTGGGCAGCATTTCGAGCTCATACCGTTTGGCGCCGGGCGAAGGATGTGTCCAGGTATAGGATTCACGATGCCCCTTGTGGAGCTCGCGCTGGCTAACCTCGTATTGCGATTTAATTGGGAGGTGCCGACACTTGTCGGCGGTGCACCGAAGGTGCTAAACATGGAGGAGGCATCTGGGTTCGCGGCTCGAAAGAAGGTGCCGCTACGTGCTGTGGCTGCACTACCATTGTAAAGATATTTGTTAGGTTGAAAATCTTGGAAACTGTCTTACTTCCTCCGTCTCAAAATACGAAAACCTAATACTAAATGTGATGTATATGTATCCTAGTACTATGAATCTGAATAGAGAAATTTCTAAAACTAGGGACTTGCATGCTAGCACTTGATGCAATAATTTTTATATCTGGACAAAGAGATTCATAGTACTTACATCACATCCAATATTAGGTTCTTATATTTTAAGACGGAGGTAGTAATAATTATTATATCTATCCCAAATATAAAAATTTATGGTTATGTATTTGAGCAAGGTAGGTAGTCCTAAGTTCTTATATGAAAGACAGTGCTTGCCGGGCATTTTCATGTATTTCTTAAATCTCTTGCTTTTAGTGCATGATTGCAGCTATGCTTCAAGTATGAAGCCAGCTTGTGCAGTGCGTCGAATGGCTTCTAGCCAACTAAATAAATATCATCTTTGTTATTGAACAGGTGACTGATATTTCATTTTTCCTTCTAATGACCTTCTCTTAAATTTTATGTTTGTACTTTCTATTTCTAATGCATCCTTGTATCTATGCTAGTATCTTGGGGATAAGGTTTCCTTCACACCTGAATACAATTGCACACCCGTTATTTGTATGAGATTTAACTATAAATAGGTATGGAAAAATTTTAGAAAGTTTGGTAACATTTTATCAGGATGACATAAATGTATTCACAAACATGGTTAAATTCGATCTACAATTAGAAAATAAATAGGCAGTGGATAGTGCTCCCACCATTTCACTGTTGGCTTATAAGCTGCAGCAAAAATTCAATTTTTCAAATTAATTTTAAAATTGGTTTTGAGGTTTTTTTCATTGTGATTTTTTTCAGCATTGGATTTCAAATCGTGAATCATGGATGTAAATGTTTTACCTATAGATTATTTTTTGTTGCTTCGTTCATATTACTGGGTGAAACGATCACATCCTAGGACCTATGCAACATAGATTTTTTTATGTGTATGTTGAATTTTAGTGTTCTTACATCTTTTTCTTGTCAAATTTTATGATTTTTTTTCATAACTATGTACGTGGAAAAAAGTCTTTGCAGCAAGAGACAGATCTCATGAAGCCTTTTTTTTTTGTGGAAACTTAGCTTTCATTTCATATTACCAACATTGATAAATCATGCTGTTTAAGAACCTCAGATTACCAGCATATTACCAGCATTGATAAATCATGCTGTTTAAGAACCTCAGTTTTGTTCATATCCCCAGGATTAATCTCCGCCGTTTAGACAGATCTCATGAAGCCTATTTAAGAACCTCAGATAAACATAACAACAGCCATCAACAACGGCAGTGAGCCAAATGACAGACATAGATCGAGTTTCTCCTGCCATCTCTAGAGGGCACCATCGCAGGGAGGCAGAGGAGTGTCACACAAAGCACCTGTTGCGAGCATAGCAATCCGCCCCCGTGCGACGCCATGAACCTCCCTGCCGGAATCCCACCGCAGAGCTCGTTGTCGCTGACGTTGAAGTGCTGATCCAGCCTCACGTCCATCAGTGATTTGGCCACCTTACCGGTGATCCGGTTATGGCTGAGGTCGAGGAACCTGAGGTGATGGGGGAACATCACCCCGGTCATGTCAAACTCCAGCTCGTTCCACAACAGGTCGATCTTGGTCGCCGGCTGCGTGATCCCGAACAGGAACGGTGACGGTCGCCGGTGAGCTGGTTGTGCCACAGGTCGACAATGTCCATGTCGTCGTCACTGTAGGTCTGTAGCAGCTTCGTATCTCACCGGTGAGTTAGTGCACGGCGGTAGGGGCTGTGAACGAGTCGAGTTCGAGCGAGCTCTTCTGTCTAGGCTCGAGCTCGACCCAGGTAACCTTCGAGCTTATAGGCAGGCTCGATTCGAGCTTGATCAAGCTCGAGCTTGACTTATTACTGAGAAAATACATTTTAAGTATAATATCTTGTTAAAAAGTTAATTTTTAGTTAATCAGGAAAGAGTATATGATAATCATATTTTTAGTTAATCATATTTAGGAAAGAAATTGTATACATATATGATGCCAATATATGATAATAATTTATGTGGACACTTACAAATATCATGCTTTAGTCTACTAATTTATTAAATAGACAATAAAAATTATACACAGTCAGGCTCGTTAGAAGCTTGAGCTCGGCTCGATAAAGCTCGCGAGCTTGGTCATAGGCTCGGGCTCGGTTCGTTTTGGAGCTCGAGTCGAGCTCGAATTGAGCCTAACACGAGTCAAGCTTGAGCTATTTGCGAGCCTCGAGCTTTTTTGACAGCCCTACACGGCGGGTTCAGACGGACAATTCACTCAAGCGTGGAATATTGGAGTGGGCTACAATTATTTTATTTAATTGTGCATCAGCTAGGATTCAAATTCGAGACCTCTGACTCTGATACCATGTTAAGTTGCATGCACCGACTAGTTTAACCTAAAAGCCTAAAAATCTAAGCTGTTAAGAAAAGATAGACAATTCACTTTATACACTCCAACAAACACGTGCATGTACATCTCAGTGATAGTTAGACAAGTAACAAGGCCTAAATATTACAAAACTAAATTATATCGACTAAAGCTAAATCATTAATATTCAAGCTTTATCTCTCTGGTAACAACACTTTTGAGGTTCAACACAACACCTTCTAGGTGCAGCAAATAAAAGGGCCCGTGTGCACAATACAAACTGCATAGCAAAAAGAAAAAAGAAAGTTAGACTAATCATTTGGTATAATTTAACTTTGTAAACATTAACACTCAAAGGATATGATCATCAACTAGATATTGTGACCACCAGAAGGAAATTTAAATTTGAAACAGAACATATGGTTTAGCATTCAGATCATAAAACTGGTCTGGTTTCAACCTTTCATGTAAAAAAAAACAAGTGGATTATACTCAACGGAATTATTACTGAAAGAACATCAGTAAACATTAATAATTTAAATTTAGTACTCAATGTTCAGAGTTTCAGGAAAAAGATTTGTAAATAAAATCCATTCAATTTATCCAAAACAAACTCAAACCAACATAAAAAATACTAAAAATACATGTCAGTTTACTTGCAAAACCAAACTATCTCGTATAGATCACGCCAGACAAAAAATTATTAAAAGGTGTATTTTTTGGAAAAATTTTCTATATGAAAGTTGTATAAAAAATCAAATTGATCCATTTTTCATGTTGAAAATAGCTAAGACTTAATTAATCATGTGCTAATGATGTTTATCGTTTTACGTGCGAGTACTGTTCCAAATGGAACCTGCACAAAGGAATATCAATTTTATACATGGTTCAGGATTCAGATCAAATACTGGTTTCAACCTTTTGGTACAGGACATACCTAACAAAATTTTATACATGGTTTATGATTCATATCATTAGAGGAAAATTTTGAGGCAGGATATACCTAATAAAAAGAGCCAAACCTTATGTTCATCAACCCTGTTAATAAAAAAAAAACTTGTTAACCCTGAGAAGGTAAGCTAATAATTTAGTAAAGAATGCACTAGGTATAGTATTTCAGTGCCAGCTTGAACAACATTTCAATGACAGAAACTAATGAAAAACTTAGATGATGCAACCTCTGTTCTATGATACAGGAAATTCCTTTTTAGGTTTAGAGATGTAAAATGTACTGCCTTTTAACTGCATGATTTCAGTTTCTATAGCACTGCACATATGCACCAGTTTACATTCAGAATAATAAAATCATAACTAATCATGTAGTTCCTATTGTTAATCAGTTTTAAGAACCACCCAACTATATTGGATCAACCAATCACTAGCATCATTATGCTGTAAGCCTGTAACTCAGGGGGCAACTTTCTCTTTTGCTACCCACCGAACATCCCAAAACAACTGACTTAACAAAGTAGTTCTTGTTTTTATTAGATCAATATTGCTGATTTACATCAGTTAGCCATTTAAAGCCCACTATCGAAGAGACACATGCTGTGTTGCTAATTAGGGAGTATATGACCTGATGAGACGCCAATGAAAGCTAAACTGAACTTTGTTTTAATTAGTATTCAACTATTCTGCTAGTTACGCCCAATTTTGACATTTTTTTTTTGCGTGGAGCACAATTTTGACAATGCCATTGTCAAATCTTGCATGTAATTAGAGCTGAAATAATATAGCACATAAACATCACAATCACAATCCTAATCACATAATCAGGCATATATAGCAGCTACTGCAACAGACAAGCAAACAAACTATGAAACAATAATTGTGTAAGGACAGAATTAGGACATACCTCACTGTTGCTGGATGAGGTAGTAGAAGATGCCGAGGCCCTTGAAGTCCTTGGTGGACTTATGGAGGAGGCTTGGACGATGACCGTGCCGGTGAGGACAGGAAGCGGCACCGGCGCTGGGGAGGAAATAACACGACGACGTTTGTGGAGGAAGCGAGGCGGCGGCGCTGGTGGATGCCGCGACGCTGGAGGAGGCGCCGGCGCCGGCGCCGGCGTGCTAGCAGATGCGGCGAGAGGACGATGCGATGTCGGCGAGAGGAGCGCTCGAGCGTGGGGGGATCTGATCCACAAGTGGAGCAATTTCCCCAGGTATGGTATTGGGCTGCAAAATTCACCTTACCAGGCCAAGCCAAATGGCATTTTGAATAGCACATGGATTTCTCCCCCGCGTGGTGTGCTTTCCCTTCGGGGCCGGGAAAAAGGCAGGTATCCCGGCATTTTACCCGTGTGCCAAACGAGGCCTTAGTTAGCGCTGACGGCCCATCTTTTCCGTGCGGGTCTAGCACGTCACGATCTCACTGTTGCTCTTCTTTTTTCTCCTGAGCATTAGGGATTCCGTCGCTCGGCCGCCGCGCCCCGCCCTTGCGTTGTCTGATCGACCACGCTCATCGCCTCGCCCGCCCTACCGCCGCCCACCAGTGAGGATGGCCCCGGCCAGGATACAGGAGGAGAAAAGAATCAGCAAGAACTACTCAAAAACAACGTGCAGGAAGAAGGTTTCCAAGAAGCGATCTGCGCAGCAAGGTGCTTCGTTATTCTGTCGAATTGTTTGGTTAACCTTCTACGGATCTGCATAACTACCCAATTAGTTGTCCATCTTCAGAACTTCTTTTTTCTGGGATGCCCGTTTTCACCACTTGATTTTGGTTTTCCACATATCAGTATCAAGCACTCTATCTAGCTCTTTCGTGTGTGAGCGTGCCCATCTTCAGTATATTATCTATCAAAGCAACGTGCACTGAATATTCAATACATTCATTCTGCCAGCAGTAGCCCTCTAGTTTTTGCAATCAAGCATCTGCCCGACTGCCCGTTTAATATTTTAAATCTAGTTTTCTTTAATGTTGGTTGCTTAATTTATGTATGTGTCTTTGATGTAAACCCAAATATTCAAATCACTTTAAATTTTTTCTTAGTTATTATTGTTTTTGTGCTCCTTGTGAACCCTGCAGAAAGCAATTCCATATTTGATAGATAGGGAATGCTTTTATTCTGAAGCAACCAGAGCAAGACTAGAATTTCTGTAACCAGAACATCAGTTGTGCCTATGTTTATTTCAGCAGGTGTTAATGGACGTTTCGTTGTACCTCAACTCTGCAAGTTCCCCAAGTTTATAAGGCTGTTTAGTCTCCAAACGATGCTCATTCTGCGTCAAAGAAAGAGTAAATGGGAGCAGCAGGAGGATGAGGTGGAATTGCTATCAAAAGACGAGGGATGTAAGTAACTTAAATACTTATAATTGCATGCTTATTTTTCGTCTTCACCCTTTTTAAATAGAGCTATTTAAGTCAAACATTATAGCCATAAAACCGGGGAGCATTGCACCTAGCCTAGAAAGTTGAAACGGATGTTGTTCTCCTCTGTTCTACTCTGACCATACAGTAATTGATTTTGTGGAGTTAAATTATTTGAATTGCTTGTTTATGTAGTCAGTGAACTTCATAACGCGCAAACGCCTAGTGTGGTTGTGATGGGCTGTTAGGATGATAACATGGGTGCTTTTGCCGTGTACAAGACATATTGAAAGTTTGAAACAGGCTTAAAATTTTATTCACAAGTGATAAGGAGTGAGAATGACGTAAGTCAGTGATAATATGTAATTTTTAGGCATTTTGATCAGTGAGTGAAAAGCAATAATTAGGTCAACTTTGATTTACTTGACTAATCTGTATGCCATGTAAGCAATACTGCTATCACGTCATTATCTACATTGCAAAACTACCTGTAAAACAACTAAGGGTGTTATTTGAACTTGTTTTCTACTTCAAGGTGGTAGATGATGGGATAAGTCTGGGCATCTTTGTGATCTTTGTGGCAGGTGGTTTGTTTGTCTTTGTTGGTCCATTAGGCATCTTGGACTAACTTTAGAATAGCATCTAGGACAAACTAACTTTTCAGCTTTTAGACTATCATCTAATTGTTAGGACAACATGTGTTTGGTTGCAGCTTGGCTGCTCTAGTCTAGGCTATATATACTTGTATCCCAACACTAGGTTGGCATGACATTTGTGAGAAATAAACCCAGAAAATTGTCCGCACTTCTTATTTGTCATCCTCTCAATGAGATTGAGAGTCCTATTCCTAATATTTGGTATCAGAGCCACTCTATCCTATAGACTAAACATACATCTCTTGTTCCTCCCCTTTCCGAGTTTCCCTTAGTTCTCAGTCAGCAATAGGAACACCGGCTGTTTCTACACATTCCTCTTCTCCTGCACTAACGAGCAGTAGCTCATTAGAAGCAGTTTCTTCCCCACACAGCAGTCCCCTAGTGGCGCGCCATGTCCACAGGACATGCTACATGCTCAGCACTCGAACAACTTGAGCGCGCGGCATCGGCAGGATACCGAGTTCGCCGCGGCAGAGGAGCGCGAGCGAGCAGCAGCAGAGATCGCTGCGACTGCGGCAAGGACGGCGAGGCTGGCGGCGGCGGAATTGGCAGCAGCGAGAGCGGAAGTAGAAGCGGCGGCGGCGGCAGATGCAGCGCGTCCGGCGGCAGCAGAACTCAAGGCTCTGCACGGCAATAGCACCAGCAGCTCTGTCTCCGGCAGCATCGACCCTGACCTCGAGATGACAAGGGAGGCAGCTCGTGAGCGAGCGAAGCAGTGGGCAGCTGCACACGGCGGCGCTCCTGGAGGAGGCGCACGTGACGGCGGCGGCCTAGATGGGTGTGTGCGTGCTGGCGGCGCTCCTGGAGGAGGCGTGCGCGGCGGCGGCAGCCCAGATGGGAGCGTACACGCCGGTGGCGCTCCTAGAGGAGGCGTGCGTGGCGGCGGCAGTCCAGATGGGCGTGAGCACGCTGGCGGTGCTCCCTGCATAGACGGCTGGGTCGACGGAGATCGTGGCTTTCGCAGGCGGCGCGGCTCTCCCTCCCCAGACCGGTACCACGGTCACCGCGGATTCCAGGCCGTCGTCAGGGACATTGGCCCCGGCGATGGGTGGCCTACCCTCACCAGGACCAACTACGTCGAGTGGGCCACGGTGATGAGGGTAAGGCTCTAGGTGCGGCACATGTGGGAGGCGGTCCGGTACGACGACGTCGACTACGACGAAGATCGACGGGTGTTGGACGCTCTCATCGCTGCAGTACCGTCCGAGATGCAGTTCTCGCTTTCCCAGAAGCGGACTGCCAAGAAGGCCTGGGATGCCATCGCTGCGGCACGCATCGGCAGCGACCATGCCCGCAAGTCCACACTGCAGGCACTTCGCAAGGAGTGGGAGAGCCTGGCCTTCAAGCCAGGTGAGGACGTTGATGACTTTGCTCTTCGTCTCAACACTCTGTTGCAGAAGATGGTGCAGTACGGTGACGACACCTACGACGAGGAGAGGGCCGTCGAGAAGCTGTTCCACTGCATCCCAGAGAAGTACAAGCAGATTGCTCGTTCGATCGAGTCTCTGCTAGACCTCTCCACGATGTTGATCGAGGAGGCGATCGGTCGCCTCAAGGTCGTCGACGGTGATGAGCCACAGCCTCTCTCCAGGCCTATCACCATTGGCGGGAAGCTTCATCTCACTCAGGAGCAGTTGGAGGCCAGTCAAGGAGACAAGAAGAAGGGGGAGCCTTCTTCCTCGAGAGGCGGCCGGAAGCGCGGCAAGCCGCGCAGGGGCCGCGGAGGCGCCCAGGCTAGGGCGCAAGGACGCACTAAGGGTAGTACCCGCGGAGCCACCCAGGGTGGCACCGCCGGCAACCCCAAGCCGGCACGAGACGACAGCTGCCGCAACTGCGGTAAGCTTGGCCATTGGGCCAGAGACTGTCGCCAGGCACGACGCGATGGCCAGGCCCACGTCGCACAGGTGGAGGAGGAACTGGCTCTGCTCTTGGCACACGCGAGCATCAAGCTATCTTCGGCGGCACCGGCCACAACGGCTCTCCTCCACATCAACGAGCCGAAGGCACACGCCCTCCTCGGTGACGGTTCCAGCAACGACAAGACTAATGGGTGGTACCTTGACACCGGTGCCACCCATCACATGACCGATCGACGGGAGTTCTTCACCGAGCTTGACTCTAGCGTTTGAGGCTCCGTCAAGTTTGAGGTTGCCTCAGGCGTAGAGATCAAGGGCGCCGACTCCGTTATCTTCATCGCCAAGTCTGGTGAGTGCTCACCAGAGTCTGAGGATTTGGCATCGGCAGAAGGCCGAAGCTCGCCATCGTCGTCTTATTGCCAAGGTAACTAGAGGCAAGAATCGACTCTACATCCTCAACGTGCAGGTGGCACAACCCGTCTGCCTCGCGGCTCAGCGAGACGACAAGGCGTGGCGGTGGCATGAGCGTTTCGGGCACCTTCACTTCGAGGCCCTGAAGCGGCTTAGTGCCAAGGAGATGGTGCGAGGCTTGCCGTGCCTTGACCACGTGGATTAGTTCTGCGACGTTTGTGTGTTGATGAAGTAGAGACGGCTCCCCTTTCCCCAGCAGACGAGCTCGGCTCGAGCTCGTGCACGGGGACCTGTGTGGTCCAGTGACACCGGCCACACCAGGAGGACGATGGTACTTCCTGTTGCTCGTCGACGACCTCTCCCGCTACATGTGGGTGATTGTCCTCGGCAGCAAGGGAGAGGCTGCGGACGCCATCAGGCGTGTGCATGCTGCTGCGGAGACAGAGTGTGGCCACAAGTTGCGCGTGTTGCGCACTGACAACGGCGGCGAATTCACGGCAGCTGAATTCGTGTCGTACTGCGCTGATGAGGGCATTCAGCGCCACTACTCCGTGACGTACAGCCCGCAGCAGAATGGTGTCGTCGAGCGGCGCAACCAGACGGTTGTGGGGATGGCTCGGGCCCTCCTCAAGCAGAGAGGGATGCCGGCTGTCTTCTGGGGAGAGGCGGTGGTGACGGCCGTCTACATCCTCAACCGCTCGCCCACCAAGGCTCTCGATGGCAGGACACCATACGAGGCTTGGCATGGGCACAAGCCGACGGCTTCCCACCTGCGGTTCTTCGGCTGCCTCGCGTTCGCCAAGGAGCTTGGCCACATCGGCAAGCTCGACGAAGGAGCACTCCAGTGGTGTTCATCGGCTACGCGGAGGGCTCGAAGGCCTACCGCATCCTCGACCCGGAGACACAGCGTGTGCGCACGGCGCGTGACATAGTGTTCGACGAAGGGCGAGGATGGGCATGGGGCAAGATGGTGGACGACGACTTGACTCCGACGTATGACGACTTCACTGTCGAGTACGTCCACTTCGAGGGAGCTGGGGGAGTAGGCAGCTCTTCTTCACCGAGCGTGCCTGCCCCAGTCCCCGAGCCTTCATCGACTCCGGCACATACCACTCCGGCTGTGACGAGCTCTTCGCAGACACCACCACAGCCGGCAACTCCACGCACTCCAGCACCAACAGCCACTCCTTTGGGAACGTCTACTCCGACACCAGCTCGTGTCGAGCTCAGACCGGTGGAGTTTGCTACTCCGCTCTCCCACGACGAGGAGCGCATCAACGCGTACCACGACGGCGAGCCCTTGCGGTACCGTACGATGGAGAACCTTCTTGGCGACCAGCCGGTGCCGGGACTGGTGTCTCACGACCTGGAGGCGGAGCTGCACCTTGCGTGCGACGACGATGAGCCTCGGTCTTTTGCAGAGGCCGAGAGAGATGCGGCATGGCGTGCCGCGATGCAGTCGGAGATGGAGGCGGTCGAGAGGAACCGCACTTGGGAGCTCGCTGACCTCCCTCGTGGTCATCGTGCGATCACCCTTAAGTGGGTGTTCAAGCTGAAGAGGGATGAAGCTGGAGCCATTGTCAAGCATAAGGCTCGCTTGGTGGCACGCGGTTTCGTGCAACAGGAGAGGGTCGACTTCGACGATGCTTTCGCCCCTGTAGCACGGATGGAGTTTGTGCGACTTTTCCTTGCACTAGCATCTCAGGAAGGTTGGTGCGTCCATCACATGGATGTCAAGTCGGCGTTTCTCAACGGTGACTTGAAGGAGGAGGTCTACGTGCACCAGCTGCCGGGATTTGCAATTCCTACCAAGGAGGGCAAGGTGCTTCGCCTGCACTAAGGGCATGGAATGCCAAGTTGGATTCCACGCTCAAGGGATGGGCTTCGAGCAAAGCCCGCACAAGGCAGCCATCTACCGGCGGGGCAAAGGAGGAAATGCCTTGCTGGTGGGTTTCTACGTCGACGACTTGGTGATCACCGGCACCAAGGATGCGGAGGTGGCAGCGTTCAAGGAAGAGATGAAGACCACTTTCCAGATGAGTGACCTGGGGCCTCTCTCTTTCTACCTAGGGGTCGAGGTGCACCAGGACGACTCGGGGATCACGCTTCGACAGACCGCCTACGCCAAGCGCATCGTTGAGCTGGCTGGGTTCACCGACTGCAACCCAGCTCTCACTCCGATGGAGGAGAGGCTGAAGCTGAGCCGCGATAGTACAACGGAGGAGGTGGACGCTACGCAGTACCGGCATCTCGTGGGGAGCCTTCGCTACCTCGCCCACACACGGCTGGACTTGGCTTTTTCCGTTGGCTATGTTAGTCGATTCATGCAGCGACCGACGACGGAGCACCAGCAGGCTATGAGGAGGATAATCCGCTACGTTGCGGGGACTCTCGACCACGGTCTCCACTACCCGAGGTGTCCTGGAGAGGCACACTTTGTCGGGTACAGCGACAGCGACCACGCCGGCGACATCGACACCAGCAAGAGCATGAGCGGGATTCTGTTCTTCCTCGGCAAGTGCCTCATTAGCTGGCAGTCGGTCAAACAGCAGGTGGTGGCCCTGTCTAGTTGCGAGGCCGAGTACATAGCGGCCTCCAGACACTGGAGCGGTAGAGCTCAGGGTGGACAACAAGTCCGCTCTGGCCCTGGCGAAGAACCCCGTTTTCCACGAACGGAGTAAGCATATCCGGGTGAGGTACCACTTCATCCGAGGCTGCTTGGAGGAAGGGAGCATCAAGGCGAGCTACATCAACACCAAGTACCAGCTTGTAGATCTGCTCACCAAGTCTCTTGGGAGGATCAAGTTCCTCGAGTTTCGCGCCAAGATCGGGATGACTCAGATTTCCCACAAGACGACGCACAAGATTTAGGGGGAGAATGATGGGATAAGTCTTGGCATCTTTGTGGTCTTTGTGGCAGGTGGTTTGTTTGTCCTTGTTGGTCCATTAGGCATCTTGGACTAACTGTAGAATAGCATCTAGGATAAAGTAACTTTTCAGCTTTTAGACTATCATCTAATTGTTAGGACAGCATGTGTTTGGCTGCTAGGACAACATGTGTTTGGTTGCAGCTTGGCTGCTCTAGTCTAGGCTGTATATACTTGTATCCCCAACACTAGGTTGGAATGACATTTGTGAGAAATAAACCCAGAAAATTGCCCGCACCTCTTATTTGTCATCCTCTCAATGAGATTGAGAGTCCTATTCCTAACAGTAGAATACCCGATTTCATATTTTAGTGGGTTAAGTAGACCAACCCCAATACTTCAGTTGGTGAAGTGGACTTTTGACTAATTTAAATTAAGAATGATAAAGCGAATGTATTTCTGTGCAATGCTATTTTTATCTGTCAATCTAAACTCTCAAAATGATTATATTGGGTAGATGACGAATGTCTTTCCCGCAACGATTAATAACTTTGTGACTAGAGAGTAGAGAGGGCAACAGATAGTTGTTTTATAGTTTTTTTCTTGCACAATGTTTGGAAATTCTCTACCGCCTGTAATATTTATTATATGACACTGATTGATTCTCGATGCAGGCTCCAACACATTCTTTTGGAGGGATCCAGATACCATGTTTTGTGTCATCTGTGGAGACAAGGGAAACCATTTGGAACTGATGTGCCCCTACAACTATCTTTCCCCTTCTGCATATGTTCCCTGCAGAGCGCGGCTTGCTCTTTGGGGCAACTACACAACCACACCCCATCACAAGTGTTCGCGACACAAAGAGGAAGAACAAAGTGAAAGAACCCCTGTGGACGACGAAGCGAACACACGGCGTCTCGGTTTCCTGCGGAGCCTCGTGCGAGTGAGCAACCTGCCGGAGTCATGCTCACCCGAGCAGCTCGTCAACCTGTTCCGCCGGTTTGGGTCACTGCGGATGTGGTATGTGGCAGCACGCGGCTCGGGGGCCTGCAAGGGATACGGTTGCATCGTCTTCCGGCAACATCAGCATGCGGAGGAGGCCGTCGAGGCGCTCAGCTGCTGGGACTTCGGTGACCGCAAGCTGCGAGTTGATTGGGCATACCCTTCTCTAAACTGTTGAATCTGGATTTCTTTTTTCTTTTCTTTTCCATGATGAAAGTTCAATTGGTGATGTTCTTTGATATGATTTCAATGTGGAATCACGAATTGGTTCAGGAGTTGGGTGCATGTTCGTTCACATGATGCTGGGGCTCTAGGAGTTTTGTTTTTGCCTTGACTTAGCACTGTTTCGGACTTTTGCCTTGAGTCGCAAAATGCCCGTTCATTGCAACGGGTAAAGGAATAATGGGTGTGTGACATCGATATATTGCATGGGTGAATGGGTATCTGTGATCATCTAACACAACAATTTCATATTTTTTGAGGATTAAACGGCGGGAGATTTGCTGGATATATTAGAATATGAAAAGAGAAATCAGGGAGCTGGTTAAAGAGTTACAGGAGGTTTACAAAAACAACTGGTGCATGTCAAGCGCACCTAGGTGGAGTGCATCAGCTAGGCTGACGCTTTCGCAAGATACAAAAGAGTTATATTTTCCTTTATTTGGAAAGCTACTTGAATAGGTGCTAACTCAATTTGTCTAAAAATCCTTCTATTTCTTTCCAACCATAAATTCCACCAGGTGGTTAGCAAGGCTCCTTGGATTTTTTTCCTTTCGGACTTTGAAGGGATTGAGCTTATAATTTCCCACCAGTCGGAGGCTTTGTTGTGGATAGGCTTGACCTTTTGCCAGTCAAAATCCAGCCAGGAGGCCACCTGTTTCCATACTTCGAAGGCATAGTTGCAGTTCATTACTAGGTGAGTCGAGTCTTCATAGGCTTCCCTACAAAGTGAACAAATCCAATCACAAGGCCAGTGCCTTAACAGAAGATTGTCAGCAGTGAGCGTTCTTTGGTGTAAAACAAGCCAGCCGAAGAACTTTTGTTTTGGTTCAGCTACAGCCCCCATAGAGTCGAGAAAGTTGTGTGGGTCGTGGTTCCTTGAAATTGTGCTAAATAGGCACCTTTGGCCATGTAAATGCCTTTGTTGTTCCATTTCAATTCAACGTCATCTTCAACATGAGTCTGCAAGTTCACTTGCTGGAGCAAACCTGCAAGTTGGACGATTTCTTCAATTTCTTCAATTTGGGTTATGGGGTGCAGTAAGTGCATCCAATGGTTGTCCACCATTTCTTGTTGTACAGACCATAGCCATCTTATTCGTAGCGCTCGTGCAAATTTTTCTAGGTTTAATTAGGATTCCTAGACCCCCCAAAGATTTCGGAGAGCAAACATGCTACCAGTTCACCAGGGAGCTCCCCTCACTAACGTTTTTAGGATCGTCTCCCTTCCAAAGGAAGGCTCTCCTCTGACGACCAATTTTCTTGTAGACCCATTTGGCTTGAGGGAGAACTGACAGATGGAAAATGGGAGTAGCCATGAGCGTCGATTTCACAAGCACCTCCTGGCCAGGATAGGAGAAGAACTTTCCTTTCCATTCAAGTATTCGAGATCCTGTTTTGTCGATCAAGGGCTGATAGTATATTTTCCTCAATTTCTTGAAGTGCAGTGGTAGACCCAAATATCTGCATGGGAAGTTTGCAAACAACGTAATTCTTCTTTGGGTGCAATGAAAATTGCAACGTCGTCAGCATACGTGGAACAACAAATCTATTCGGATTGTTGTCTAGCTTGGTGAAGATATTGTTCTACTCAGCTATCTTGAAGATTTGATGAAGGGGTTCCATAGCTAAGACAAAAGGTAGGGGTGAAATTGGATCTCCTTGACTGAGTCCTTGCGCATGGGCAATTTCTTTGCCATGAATTCCATTCATCAAAACTTTCGACGAGGAAGTTCCAAGTAGCAAAGAGATCGAATTCAACCACCTTTGCCCAAAGCCAAAGTTTTGCATTACCTCAAATAGATAGGGCCAGCTCACAGTGTCAAAAGCCCTAGAGATGTCGACCTTAATGAACAGAGTAAGCTTCTTTTTCCTATGTAGGGATTTTACCATATTTTCGACATATAGGAAGTTGTCATGCAGTACTCTTTTTTCGAATGAATGCACTTTGGCTTTAAGAGATCAGATCATTCATTAAGGGTGCCAGCCTGTTTGCGAGCAGTTTTGAAACAATTTTTGCGAAGCTATGCATCAAGCTTATTGGTCTGAAATCTTCCATTCTGACGGAATCGCCTTTTTAGTGTTGAGCTCGTGTAGTCTGGTCGAGTTTAGATTCATAATGTGAGAGACCGTCTGGAGGAGATCATCTTTGATTATGTTCCAAGATTAGAAATTTCCTATGAAACCATCAGGTCCTGGAGCCTTTTCCGACGGAATGCTTTTGATGGCTCACTCCAGTTTATCAAGGTCAGTTTCAGCTTCAAGTGAGTTCAGGTCAGTTTCAGCTTCAAGTGAGTTTCAGCTTCAAAGGAGGACTAATTCTGCGCAAAAGTGCCAAATCTGTCAGTGAAAAAACGGTAAGCTTCTTCTTTTTGTTCACTTGTTACAGCAATGCCACAAGGTGTGTGGAGGAATTGGATAAAGTTCTTCCTTCTGCGTGCGTTCGCTTTGATTTGGAAAATTTTGAATACGTCTCCATGTTTCAACCATGTTATTCGTGATCGCTGTCTAAGCGAATTTTTTCCATTGTGGCTAGGCCAAGGACTTTGTTCTTTAGAGCTTTTCTTGCTTCTGCCTCTTCTGGGGAGAGTGTTCTGTCTTCCTTAGCTTTGTCTAACTGAAAGATCACTTCATTCGCGATTGCAAGCTGCAGCTTAAGGTCCCCCACGTTGTAACGGTTCCATCTTCTTAGATCCCTGGCCAGCCAAGAAAGCTTAAGATTGAACCTAGCTAATGGGTCTGTCACACAACAATTTCATATTCAACGCATTAAAATCAGGCAATTTGCTATACCAATGCAGCAATGCTGCACGAACACAGCCATCCCAAGCTTGCTCTTCTTGCACCCGTAGCAAAAGCTAAGAAACAGCGAAGCTGTTGATGACACCACCATCGAATATGTAGGTGGGTCTTCCTGGGATTCAATCCTCACCGCCGATGAGCAGAACGTACATAGTCGTGGTGTCATACCAGCGCATATGTCATGCCTCAATCTCCAGTTGGTGTTCCTCCATGCATGCAATTCAATGGTTCTACCTAACAGAGAAGCCGAACAAAACTGTTAGATTGTTAGCACAGACAATTTTTTCTGCACTGTCCAAGAGCCAAGGAGGCATACTCCGCCATCACCTGCGGCCAGGCAACCAAACCCCATGAGAAAGGGGAGCTTCACATCTTGAGCAGAGCCATGATAACTTGCTCCTGCTGCAGAACGTAAGGTGGCCAACTCTCATCGCAAGACGTTGATTTGCCACCTCGTCGCGGATTGCTGTCCCAAAATTATAGGCCAACTCGAAAAACCACGGCGGTGCAGGTAGCTGAAACTACATTCGCAGTTCATTCGTGATAATATCAGAAGAGAATTATACGTGAAGATACAGCAGGTGCATATTGTTGGCTCTTGCGACGACGTGATGAGGAAGCAGTGGGTGGAGGGAGGCTGGTAGGCGGAGGGCGTGAGGAGCGAGAGCCTCGCGGAGGTCACATGTGAATCACATGATGTGATTGGATCTTGTCTCGCGGAGGTCCAGTGCGGGGACAAGCCGAAGCCCAAGGGAAACCGATCTGGACTCACACTGGGCCTTGCCGGCCATCACGGTGAAGGCCCATGCACGTGATGCTGTAGCGCACGCTGTACTTCATAATTGTTGTAGAACGGCTACGCCGAAGATCGCACAATCACACCACAGGAAAAGTAATGAACATAATAGACACAGATGTAGGGGTGTTGCTCTCTCTTTATTAATCAATGATTAATGTGTACAATGAAAGCATCCATGCCTCTCTATTTATAGGTAGAGGAGGCTAGAGATATGAACCGAATTTGAATTCTAATCTATCTCTAACTAATTCGGATTGGTCCACAAGTAAAGAATTTATCTTTTCCGAGAGAGATATATTCGTAACACTCCCCCTTGGACCTATCCGTGACCAACTCATGCCTCATCAAAACTCCTACCAAAACCCAGTGGAAAAAAGGCTAGGAGAAATAGTACATAGTTGCCGCCATGTATCACACACCATTGCCTCGTTAAAAACCTTTGTAAGCTCCACTCAACTAAGGGAAAAAGAGTACAACGTTGTGGACTCGCCGATCCACGCACTAGGCTATGTTCAGGGGATCCACTCCCCCTGAACCCTGCAAGTCTCTAAGTTTTCTCATCCCAATTTCACGAACAAACTTTCGGAAAGTACAAGCTGGGAGAGACTTAGTGAACAAATCTACCAAGTTGTCGCATGATTTGGACTGCAGGATCTTTACCTCCCCTTGCTTCTGCAGCTCGTGAGGATAAAAGAATTTTGGAGCAATATGTTTTGTCATATTGTTCTTGATATAGCCTAATTGCATCTATGCAACACATGCTGCATTATCCTCATATATAATGGTAGGGGTATTGGGGATACTCAAACCACATGACCGCTCAATATGGTGAGTCATCCTCCGAAGCCACGCACACTCCTGTGCAGCTTCATACAATGCAATGATCTCCGAGTGGTTTGTAGACGTCGTTACCAAGGTTTGTTTACTAGACCGCCACGAAATGGCTGTACCACCACAGAGAAACACAAAACCAGTTTGAGAACGGGCATTATGGGGATCAGACAGATATCCTGCATCTGCATAGCCCACCATGGTTAAGTCTCGTTGCCTTGGAAAGAAGAGGCCGAGATCTTGCGTACCCTGGAGGTATCTGAGTACTGTCTTAACGCCAACCCAATGTCTCCTCGTAGGAGACGCACTGTATCTAGCTAGTAGATTTACCATGAATGCAATATCATGCCTGGTGCAGTTCACAAGGTACATCAGTGCTCCTATGGCGCTTAAGTATGGGATTTCCGGTCCCAACATTTCCTCAGTCTCACTCCTTGGATGGAATAGGTCTTTATCCCGATTAAGGGATCTCACTACCATGGGTGTTTTCAAAGGATGTGCCTTTAACATGTTAAATCTCTCAAGGACCTTTTTAATGTAGGTCGACTGGTGCACTAAAATCCCGTTAGGGAGATGCTCGACCTGGAGGCCCAAGCAAAACTTGGTTTGACCCAAGTCTTTCATCTCAAACTCCGTCTTGAGATAGGCAGTCGCCTCCTCAATGTCCTTTGCGTGGCCAATGATGTTCAAATCATCGACATAGACTGAGATGATACAGAAACCACTCTGTGACTTTCTGATGAACACGCAAAGACAGTCCTCACTATTGACATATCCTTTTCCCAAAAGGAAGTCACTCAGTCGGTTGTACCACATATGACCGGACTGTTTTAACCCATACAACGATCTCTCCAATTTCACGCTGTACATGTTGCGATTTGCTTTGTCCGGGACCTTCAACCCGTCAGGTACACGCATATAAATCTCTGAATCCAATGATCCGTACAGATATGCGGTCACCACATCTATCAACTGCATTTTCAATTCCATGTCAGCTGCCATACACATAAAGTATCGGAACGTTGTGCCACTCATCACAGGAGAATAGGTTTCATCGTAATTGATGCCGGGTCTCTGCGTGAACCCTTGTGCTACAAGTCTCGCTTTATATCTTACCACTTCATTGTTTCCGTTCCGCTTCCGGACGAAAACCCACTTGTACCCAACAGGGCGCACAGTGGGGGGCGTCAGGCTTACCGGCCCAAAGACGTGCCTTTTAGAAAGCGAGCGCAATTCTGTCTCTATCGCTTCTTTCCATTTGAACCAATCTGAGCGCTTACGGCACTCAGCCATGGACTTAGGTTCATGATCATGATCCATCATATCAACGATCTTAGAGACGAAATTTATGTCGGCATGTGTAGTCTTCCGGTCATACAATTCTCCCGAAACAACATGGTTTGTGGCAATTTCATCGTTAATTTCCTCATCCTGGTTTCCCAAAACAGGAGTGTTCTGATTTGCCAGTAGGACCAGGTGCGCACGCTGATCCAATAGGGTCTACACCCTTCTGGCGTCCGTCCATTGGACGGGTCTCCTCAGAGACTACTGAATGGAAGTGTGATGCAACAGGCTCCGTATTCAACTCTTGCGGACGTCTCCGCTTAGCCTGACTTGAATCTTCTAGGTTTCTCCCCTTCTTCCTAGGCTTAGGGGCTGGAGTAGAGTCTCCCTCCATGGGTATCTGCACTCTCTCCAGTGCATTTGTCACGAGAATATGCGACTTTGACACTCCTCTTAAATCAGTGAAAGTGTCTCGCAGATCATTAGCTAATTTTTGAAGGTGTATGATACGTTGAACTTCTCTCGTTCAATGTCTGGCGAACGCGGGTCAAGAGTATGGATACTCGACGAGTTCCATTCTATTTCATGGCACTCATTAGAGTCGAGGTACTTTCCTCGCCTAATACCGGAAAATGCTCTTCATCGAAGATGCAATAAGCGTACCGAGCCGTAAACAGATCCCCAGTTTTAGGCTCCAAGTAGTAGATTATGGACGGAGATTCATAACCCACATAGACCCCTACCTTGTGGTGCGGTCCCATAGTTGTACGCTGGGGTGGTGAGATCGGCACATACACAGCACAACCGAATTTACGCAGATGGGAAACCACCGGCTCTTGACCATGCGCCAGTTGATGGGGTGAAGCAGAGTGATATGCAAATGGTCTGTACTGGATTAGCTTAGCAGCATGCAACACGACATGGCCCCAACACGTTGTGGGTAAATTGCTACCTTGTAGCAATGGTCTGGCAATTAACTTGATCCTTTTTATCAACGACTCAGCAAGACCGTTCTGAGTGTGAACATGGGGAATAGAATGCTCTACATTAATGCCTAAGGCCATGCAATAGTCATTGAATGCCTTGGATGTGAATTCACCTGCGTTATCCATCCGAATCATTTTAATGTGGTGCTCAGGGAACTCCGCACGCAAACAGATGATCTGCGCGATGAATCGGGCAAAAGCGTGGTTCCTCGTAGACAACAAGCATACGTGGCTCCACCTTGTAGAGGCATCAATCAACACCATGAAATAACTAAATGGCCTAGACCAAGGGTTTATGGGTCCACAGATATCACCTTGAATTCTTTCCAAGAACCTCAAGGGTTCGACCCTCAACTTTTCATAGGATGGTCGAGTGATCAGTTTTCCCATTGCACAAGCAGGACACACAAACTCCTTTGGGAAGTTTTTAGTGTTTATGCCATGACCTAGCAAGCTAGTGACTATTTTTCGCATCATAGTCAATCCAGGATGACCCAATCTCTCATGCCAGATCTTAAAAGATTGGGTTCCTAAAGATGGTCTGCATCGCAACATATTCGTTTGGGGGTTTTTATTTTAGTGTAGTATAGTCCATCGGAGCTCCCTGGCATTTTCTCAACCATGGTGGTCTCATCGTCCTTAGACAATGTCATGAGAAGGAATTCCTCTCCTCCTTCACTCGTTGTGGTGAGGTGGTAGCCGCAACGTCGAATATCCTTAAAAGTAAGGAGTGTGCGTTCAACACTTGGGTATAGGAACGCTTCTCGAATGAAGATCCTTGTACCCATAGGGAGGACGACAGTGGCTTGCCTTGAGCCAACTATGTGACCATTACTCCCAGCAATGGTGAGGATGATCTCATCCCGCTTACGCAATGTCGTGAAGTACTTAGTCTCCCGTAGTATCGAGTGTGTTGCCGCGCTGTCAACCAAGCATGTCTCGGGCTGCATTGGATCGTACTACGCTTGTTCTATATGAGAGATTTTATTGATTCAGTTCTTTATCAATGAAGTGAAAAAAAAAGAACATAGAACAAGATAATGCCAGTATAACTCAACGGGAAAACTTTATTAATGTGAAGGACTCTCCTAACACACGGACCAGGATGCATAGCATCTTTATTACATAAACGACTCATTGTTCTGCTAAAAAAAATAAAGATTACATTGACCAAATAATAATCCTAGACTTAAGACTCATGACTGATAACTTGGGAACTACTGCATGTCCCCGTGTACGTCCTCCTGGTCATCACCCAAGGAGTCGTCGCCTTCCATGTCGAAGTCACCGAGGTCTCCATAGTCGTCCTCAAGGCCATCATCATCACCTGCTGCAGCCTTAGGATCAACATCCATGGCAGCACCATCAGTAGCAGCAGCGGTGTCCTTAGGAACCGTAGAGGCACCAGCAGGTTCCTTAGGAGTAGACGTCTCACCAGGTGCTGGAACCTGAACGAAGTGAGATTCTGGGCCCTGCCTCTTCTTCCAGTCCTGGTATATCTCAACGAGGTGAGGTTCAGCATGGCATGTACGTGCCCAATGCTTCACTGGGCCACAGTGATAGCAACCTCCACCTCCCTTCTGAGATCCTCCAGCAGCACCTGTCCAGGAACCTCCAGCAGCACCTGTCTTGGGTTTGCGACCCTTGTTGCTATGGGGTCTCCTTCCCCAATTGGCAGTCCTCTTGAACCTATTCCCATTTGGCAGTGTGCGAGGTTCCTTCTCCTTGGAAGAACTCTATCCAGAACTCTGACCCTTCTGATGAACAACATGAGCCTCTAGAATAGGCTGTAAACCAACAGGACGAGCGTTCTAGTTGGACATCAGAAGTTTGTTGTGGACTTCAGCGTTAATCAACGACTGAATAAGCTTAGAGTACTTGACGTACATAGCCTCGCGGTACTGCTCTTGCATCATAGAATTTTTGGGGTTAAAGGTATCAAGGGTCTTCTCAATCATATCCGCGTCTGTCACCACCTGGTTACAGAAACGGAGACAACTGACGATGCGGTGCACGGCGCTGTTGTAGCTCTCCACAGACTTGAAATCACAGAACCAAAGTTGAGCCCACTCGGCTCTAGCCTTCGGGAGAATAGAAGCTTTCTCTGCCGTGTAGCGTTCCTTCAGGGCCTCCCACAGCAGGAGAGGTTCACGCAGGTCAAGGTACTCCGCCTTGAGGTCCTCATGAATGTGTTTCCTGATGAATGTGAGAGCCTTCGCCCGCTTCGCAACCGGAAGCGGAGCTACGTTCGTCGCCTGTCGACGGATGGCCTCAATGAGCTCCATCGCCGACAAGTGGATTTCACAGTCCATGAACTAGGTCTGGTAGTTCCCCCCGTTAACGGGAAGGATGGGGAACTCCTTTCTGTTGTAGTCAGCGTCAGCCATGGTCTGTAGTCATGCAAAAAACCAACGCCGGGTTAACTTGCAAATTCACAGAACAATGTAACATAGTCGTATGGAATTACTGGTATTTTCCCGGAATTTATCTTGCATTTATTAATTTTCTGTGATTTTATTGGCCTTATGGCATTAAATTAACAATTTTATGCCCACAGAAAATAGCACACATGCAAGAAAAATAAACCCAAATAATGCTTCCAAGGGAGGGGGCACTCTTCTAAGTGATCAAATATTTTTTATGGAAGCATATAACCTAGAATATCATCTAGATTATTTAGTTGAAGTTGCATCAAAGTTAATAGCAAATTAATGCTAAACAAACACCATTACATGGTTATTTAATGAGTCCAGGGACTCACATGCAAAATTCAACTAAACCAGGGCTAAACAGCAAGATTACAGCCAGTACACAAAATTGACAAAAATTCTGTTAATCAGAGGGTGTAAACTGTAAAAGTTACGTTAACAGTGAAGTTCGGCGTAAAAATCAACCTTCCGAGGGACTTAAACGCAAAATTGTCAATAAAAACCGAATAATCGGGCAGAAACACCATCGGGCCGCAATATTATTGGGCCGTGCGGGCAGTACACATTCCAAACCATTACGGGCCGATTTCATACTCAAAGCCCATAGTGGTTTTAGATTTTATTATTTATTTGTGTGGGCTGGCTTCGTGCAAATGGGCCAAAAACGGTCGGGACGATGGCAGGCCGGCCCATCCGGCCTAACTTAAATGACCGAGAGAGGGGAGGGGAAAAATAGGGTTTCCCCCTCACGCGTCCACTGCCCACGGCGGCGCCCACCGCCCAGCGCGCCGCCCACTCGGGC
>CM002483.1:8071058-8128094 GCA_000325765.3 Leersia perrieri
ACGCGGCGGCGGTTCGGTGGCCGGCGGAGCTCCGCCGCGACCCACGTGTCCTCAAGACGGCGGCGAGGCGAGCTACAACGACGGCGACCAACCTCCTGCGACTGCGACCGATTGGATCCGGCCGGCGGCGGTGTTATCCAGTGGCAGCGACCGACGACCCATTGTTCTCCGAGCGGAGGTCAACGGCGGCGGTAGCCCGGCCACGACATCAAAACGACGCGGCGTAAGGATCAAATCCGGCCATGTCATCTCGGTGGAGCGTCAGATCCGATGGCGGCGACCGGTCGTCCCATCATCCACCTCGCCACGGCAATGCGTCGACAAGGGGTTAACGGCGGCGGCTGCCCAGCCTCGGCATCGACGTCCAGCGGCGATGACGACATGGGTTTGGGGCTTCCTTGGTGGCGGCGGTTTCCCGCGACGGCACCGGCACGAGGCCAGTGGTGTTCCCAACAGCGACGGAGACCATCGTTCCCGGCGTGGCACAACCGAGGAGAGAGAATGAGAGAGATGCGAGTGGTTCGCGAGGAAGACGACGGTCGGCTCAGACGAACCGGTCGCTCCAAACAGGGAAAAAATGATTTTTTCAGATTAAAGCACACGATTTAGCCGGTTTTATAAAGATTTACTGAATTCCTTTCAGTTCATAGATAAAAAAAAAGTCACCACAGCATTGCAATTCTAACAATTCCATCGTCCCATTTCATCGAACTCCAATAAGATATGAATTGCATCTGAAAAACATGTCCATCATCCTCATCAAGCCAAAAACACAATGGACATCTATCTAGCTCTAGCCATCCTGAACTGTTTCTTCTTTCCATGCTGAACTGTTTTGGCGGTTTGGCCTAAACGTCCAGTGTCGTGATATGAGAAATAGCTGAAAGGCGTAAAAGTTTTATATATTCCTTGCATCAACGCATTTCTATCCAACTTCTTTACTGTATGCACTCTGGTCCTTTTCACAGGCTTCAATTTTAAAACTATAAACAATGATCAATTGCAAGGAAATATAATTTTACTTATAGTATCTTGTAATAAAACACTATAATACGCAACATATTTAAAAGAACAAACTCAGAAGTTGAACCCATGTGGCAACATTATGAGACACCAACATGTTGCACAAGACAACACCATACGTTCTTAATATAACTTGCATTAACTAGTGCCTGAAAATATTTCACATTGAGTATAGAGAATGCAAATGCCTATCTATATACTCGTGCTCATCGAAAAGTTTGATCTCAGCTACACGAAAGAAGGATAAGCCCAGTCAACTCGCAGCTTCCGGCCACCGGTCACGTGTCCATTGAGCTCGTTGATGGCCCTCTCCCCATCCTTTCGTCTCTTGAAGACGACAACGCCAAAGCTCATGCGGATTTCAGTGGGGCATCCACACACGGCACTGTGGAGCTTGGGAACATCCCACATCAGCAGAGGCCCGAACGGGATGAAGAGGTCCTCGAGATCCCACAACCTGAAGCCCAGTGGCAGGTTGCTCACGCGTACGAAACGCCGAAGGAACTTGCGATGATCCCCGGAGGTAATCCTGTGTTCTCCAAGAGGGCATTCTCCCCTGCAGGTATCAATGAAATATCGCCCAAAGATGTAGTTGTAAGGGCAGGAGTGCTCCATGTGTTCATCGTCGCCGCAGATGTAGCAGATGTTTTGCTCTGGGGACTTTGGGCAGGCCATGATACTAAACCGAATCATGCCAAATATCCCTAATGGCTCTGTTGTCCGCAAAAACACCAGCCAATATATGTGCTATTAGATTTAGAGTAAATCAAGGTAGCTACATGTTAAACAAAATTAATTACCATGTGTGTAGTCCAAATTACAAAGTGAAGGAAAACAATTAAAGGTTTTTGCTACTATATGCAGCGAGTAATTTTCTATTTTTGCTCACCAATCAAATATCTGCTCTCTCGAGTGACTGCTTCAGAATAACAATGTTGGTAGTGTTCCTATCTACTACTATAATATATGCAATTGCTCTCTGCAGGGTTGACAAGGAGCAGTAAAATAATAACTAATGGAACAAATATTGACTTATTGAGTGATATGATTCGGGTTTACTTCAAAGAAGTATACAACGACAATAAGCAACCAAAATTAAAGGCAAATTAGATTTAAAGGATTAAACAGGCAGATGCTTGATTGCAACAACTAGAGGCATACTGATGGTAGAATGGATATATTGCGCATTCATGGCACGTTCCTTTGATAGATAAAGTACTGAAGATGGGCACGCTCACACGAAAGAAAGTGCTGAATATTGATATGCGGAGAACCAAAATCAAATGCTGAAAATGGGCATCCCAGAAATAAGAAGTGCTAAAAGATGGGTAACTAATTGGGTAGCAGAGCAGATCCGTAAAAGATGAAGCACATAATTCGACAGATTAACGAATCACCTTGCTGGCCAGATCGCTTCTTCAAAATCTTCTTCGTGCACTTTTTTTTAGAGTTGTTCTTGTGGATTCCTTTCCCCTCCTGTATCCTGCAGGGGGGCATCCTCTCTGGTCCGCGGCGGTATGGCGGGCTAGGCGATCAGCGGCGTCGATCAGATGCAACCAGGGGCGAATCTAGAGCACGAAGAACCCGAGTGCACACTTCATTTAAGACTGCAAGGCAGCTGAAGGTGGTGCACATATTTTTTTTTAGAGTGCATAAATGGTGAAAATTAGATGCTAATAACTAAAAACCAAAATTTTCCCTGGTGCCTGTGCACTTGGCAAGATGAACGTGGCGTCGCCCCTGGACGCAACAGCGGAGGGGGCCTGGCGGCAGAGCGACAATGGAATCCCGATTTCCCTAATACCTAATGCTTTTTTTTATGAGCCGGACTAGACAACCAACGTTGGTTGCAACGGACTGTATCAGATTTTTTGGTATTGGGATACCAGATTTTTTTTACCCTCGGGGTATCAGATTTTTTTATTCCGGGGTAACCCCGGACACCAGATTTGGTACCCACTGCAACAACACAAAAAGGGATAACTGTCTTCTTCTACCTCTCTGGTCGCCATCGCCGGTCATCGTCTGTCACCCGCCGCCACAAATCCGGCCGCCCCTCCCCTGGCCTTGCCGCCCCCGTTGCCCCGCCACTCACCGTCGCCGTCAACGCCACCGCCACTCACCGTCGTCGTCGAAGCCGCCGTCGCCGTCATCATCATCGACGGGGGAGCCCGGGGGCGTCGCCGCAGGGGTACCGCGCCACGAGGGGACCGCCCGGCGCGCGGCTCGGTCGAGGGTCCATCAGGACGGACCCCATACCGTAGTGTTTCTCTTTTTTGATATACTAATAACTAATGCTTAAGAGAGAGGGAGAGAGAGAGGAACATGGAGATCATACCGTAACCGTGAGAGCTCAGGGTTGGTGGTCTCACGTAGGTATACGGCCCGACGAGTCTTGTTTTTCCTAGGCATAGCAAGACGGCCCAAAGCCGCCAGTTTTTTTCCAACAACTAAGGACTAACTTTTTTAATTTTAAGAGAGCTAGACTATATAACAGATGTCCGTTCTAACGTTAGCAAGATCGTTGGGTACCAGATTCCAGTACCCGGGGATCCGCATTTGATACCACTGCAACAAGTACACATAGTTACCTAGTGTGCTTCTTCAACCTCTCCGGCGTCCACATCCGGCCGTCGTCGCTGAGCCGAGCCACCGCCACCAGCCGAGACTGGATTCAGCCACCCCGTTACCCGTCGTCGCCGCCGGCCCACCACCACAGCCAACGGCCGGATCCAACCGCCCCGTCGTCCACCGTTAAAGCTGAGGTCGCGTCCGACCGCCCCCAGGGCTGCGCTGCCGGATTTGGACCCCCGTCGAGCGTGTCATCGTCGCCGTCGCCGAAGGGGGGAGGCCGGGAGGAAGAGAGGAGGGAGGCTTGCCACGGGGACGCGGCCGTGCGGGAGACGCGTCGCGAGCTCAATTGGGGGTCCGTCCCGACGGACCCCCGACCCATAGTCTTTCTCTTTTGTTAAATATTTTCTAAAACTTTTTTTCAAATTTTATACATCTATACCCCTAACAGAGGTTTACAATTTCGTCAAAATCTAGATGGATTTTATAAAAATTTGACGTTTCAAGGTGGGATTTTATAAAATTTTGACGCTTCAAGGTGGCTTGGAATCTGTAACACACTAAAATTACTTCAGTAGAATTCAATGAAGTTTAAATTTGAAACCATAAATTAAGAAAAATGTGATAAAATTGCATTAGGAGTATATTTTGGCATTAAAAAAATCAAAATATATTGAATCTAGATAATATTTTTCAAGGAAAAAGTTTCAGATAATATGACAATACAACTAAATTATATAAAGAAGTTAAAATGTTATGTTGTGAACACCTGATACATATAGATTTGTGACTTGTGAGTGATACCGCTAACGCCTTTTTATGGACCACCACGATGAATCATCCAAAGCCTTGTTGTGCCTTGAATAATGGAGTTGCCAACCAATTTGAACAAACAAGATGGGTTTAGAAAAACAAGCAAATCGGCTAACGGAGCCGATTTGGGCAAATGTAGGGTAAAAGCCTGTCTCGCCGACAGCGTGGAAGGTTTACAAGACAAACCTACAAAAGATTTCTCACTCTCGTAGCGACGGCTGACCATTTACAATGCAAATTTGATAAAGATGGACGAACTAGGGCTAAAACTAGCCAAAAAGTAGAAGATGAATGTAAAACGTGTGATTCTCATTGACTTGTAGATTGTTCTATTCTATTGTATGTCAATTGAACCGATCTTAACCCTTATATTCTTTGTGCCCACAAAGCCTCAAAAAGCACATCATGCCATCTCCTAGGATATTCCTCGATCTTCTTTTTAATCAATTTTAGCAAAACTTTATTACTTGACTCGGCTTGACCATTAACTTGAGCATAGTAAGAAGAAGAATTGAGGAATTTGATACCGTAAGATTGGGCAAAATCTTTAACCTTATTAAACATAAAAAAAGTACCTTGATCGGTAGTCAAAGTTTGAGAAATACCAGATCTATGTATAATGTGTGTAGTAATGAAATCGATTACCTTCTTGTGATTATAAATTTGAGCGGAATGTCTTCAGTCCATTTTGTAAAATAATTCGTTGCCACCTACACAAAATCAATGCCCCTTTGATGGAGAAGGGTGTATTTGAACCGACGAAGTCCAACTTCCATCCTCAAAATGGCCATGGCTTAATAATATGATTCAACACTCTTTGTAGTGCCTAAAGCAATCATCAATCATATTCGGCCAATAAAATCCAGCTCATCTCAATGACCAATTCATCTTTTGGGTCGATTGATGGGCACCACGAATTCCCTCGTGAACTTCACCCATAGTAGCTGTAACACCCTGAAATCCAAGTACCAAATATGAAAATTTTTGAAAATTTTTATAAATAAAATGCATCATGCTGGAGTTCTTCTCTTAAGAATAAAACAATAATTCGATGGTACCGCAAATAAAATTTAGGGATGGAATATAAGATAGAAGTTTGTGATTTGATATTTTAGCCTAAAGAAGAATTCAGATATTTTAAAGATAAGTTATACCAAAAAATTCTAAAACCAAATCTCAAATACATATTCAACAAGGGTAGTGGACTTAATACTACTTAAGGGCTCATGCTAGACTTATATCCCTTTTTCCGTCATCTAACCCTGTTGACCTGAGCCGGCAGCCCAGCTTGCTGCGGCCCATCGGCCCGCAGCTGCCACCCGCCGCCGACCCCGCGATCCTTCCACGCGCGGGCGCTCGCTACACAGGCCACCTCCTCTAACCAGTGCGCCTAGGCGCAGATAACGAGCGGGCGACCACGCCGGCCAGAACCGCGCGGTCATCCCCTTCCCCAGAAGCCGAGCGCCACGTTGCTGCCGCCGTACGCCGCCGTACACAGCCAGGCGACGCGCGGAGCTCGCCGTACGCAGCGACGTGCGAAGGACACCCTGAACCCCCACGTCGCGACCGTTGGGAGGGGTCCGGCTCGGATGTGCGCCGCGTGCTCAACTCGCCATTGGGCAACGCCACCGGCCTACACACACCCATGCCGCTAGCCGCCATAGCAGCAATCATCGCGCCGCTGGTGCCACGGCTATAAAAGCCGCGGGCGAGCTCAAACCAGCCACATCAGCCTTCCTCTCTTCTTTCCCTCTCTCGCATAGCTCCGGTAGGGCAGGAGAGCGCCGCGGCCTCGCCGTCGGCATTGGCCACCGCCGGAACACCGGCGGGCGGCTGAGCACCAGAGCCTGGGACGCCGGAGAAAGGATCCGGAGCCGTGAATGACGACGAACGAGGGAGCAAGGAGTGGTTTGAACGACGACGACCGTACGGGACCCGTTCTGGCATTTCGTCGAACATGTAGCGTGCGCCGGTGAACGGCTACCACCCCGACGCCATACCTCGCCGTCGAGTCGAGCCCGACGGTGAGTTCATCCTTCCGAGCACCCTGGCGATCCCCTCTATTGTTTACCCCGGCTAATTTGGCATAAGACCTACCGTAGAGCCCCCACCCCGTGCACACCCCCTCACCGCCGTCGGGACGCCGGTGAGCACCTAGCTCCGGCCGCCCCCACCACCGGCGAGCCCCGGAATTCGCATCTTAGGGTTCCTAGGGTCGTTTTAGGATGAATTTTGGGGCCGGAAACCCACCCCGGCGCCCTGTCGCCGTCGACCCCGAACGACCACCATGCCGTGCCGCCGCGCCGGCGTTGTGCTGGCAAGGGCTGGCTGACCGGGCCTAGGGAGGCTTGTGGAGGACCGTCCGCACCTCCCTTGCCGGGTGCGCGCCGCCGAGACTGCTCCGGCGAGCCACGCTGGCCATCACCTCGCTCTGGCGTGAGGAAGAATACGGACCTGACGGGTGGACCCCACGTGTCAGGGAGAATATCAGATTTAAAAACCAGATCTGTCATTAGTTAGCATAAACACTGGATTAACTAATAATAATGATGGGATTAGAGTTAGTTGGGTCCAGATTGAATAACCGACGCCGACTGGCGGGCCCCACACATCCGCGTAGTGACCGCGTGGCGCTCGCGTGGCAGCCGCGTCGTCTCGGCCCGCGAGTGTCGGCCCGTTTGACCTCTGGTTGACCGCGGCCAATATGAATAGCGAACTTTTACGATTAATTTGATTTAATTCAAATTTGAATCTAAATTTAGAGTAACTTTGTCACCCGAGTTTCAAATTAAATGAAACTTGAACCCAAAATTTTCTAAAATCAAGATCTATTCACTGGTAGCACTTTCATAATTTTTGGAGATATCTTGCTGATATGAACAGTTCTATTTTAATTTAATTTGAACAAAAATTCCATTTGAAACTTAAATGGGCTATAACTTGTAGACCATAAATCCAAATTCGGCGAAACTAGAACCAAAATTCATCTAAATTTGAACTTTAATTAATGGTACCATCTTAGGAATTTTTGCATCATTTTTGAAATCTCGGTAGTTCATTTGAATTCAAAATCGAATTCAAATTAAAGCGCTTATCGTCATATAGATTCCGAGGTCGAAGGTGAACACTTGGAGGAGACAGAGCAAGTGAACCAAGAGCAAGGCAAGTCATTATCAACATCAAACCCCTCTCATGTTGAACCTATTATTGCAAAGGTTTTGTTTACAAATATATGTGCATGCTTATGAATTATTTATAGCTAATATCCTATTATTATGCCAGAGATGTTGATTATCCTTATCCCTTGTAAACCTAATTATTATGAGTGTCTAATCATTATGCAAATGCTTAGTCGCTATTAGAATTATTCATACTTCAAGACAACATTGTGGTTGATATTATTTTGTGTCACTACAGGGAGAAGTGGTCACTATGGCATATGCTGCAGAGCGCACCACATGACCATTTGGGATTGAAACCTAGAATAGGAGTAATCACTAATCCAACTATTAATAAGGTTGGGGCGGAAAAGTGGACGGAAGGGTGGCTTGCAGGGGGCAAGAGAGTAAGAGGGGAAGTTCCGTCCTAACCAGTCAAGGACCAAGCCTTGGTGCAAACACATGAAACGATCCTAGTATGACCGTGTGTTTCTCGAGTGGGTATAGACATAATAAAGTAAGTGGCTGAGCAGGGGCGATACCTGATCATGGTGGAAGGTCGAAGAGTTGGTCTGTAAGTATAAATTGCCGAGAGACGGAATTTAGGACTTACAGAAATGGGAGCGCCAGAACTCCTCTCACTACTGGGACAGTGTAAGCCCAGGGTGCATGAGGAAGAAAGTTCATGGAGCAGATTTCGTCTCGGCAAGGTCACTGAAATGTTATGCTGTGACATGTTCCATTCGTTGGAACTTTGGCTCATGTGTTGGGCAACGTCACGGAGCACGGGTAAAGTGTACATCCACTGCAGTGTGAGTCAATCAATCTATTCGAATAGCCGTGCTCGCGGTTAAATGAGCACCGAGACATGTGGAACTCTTGGCTAGCAAACTTGACTAAAATGGATGGGCAAAGAAAGGGGATGTCCTGTTTGCTGACGACTTCTCAGGCGGTGAGAAGGGGCCGTCAGAGCAGGAATGAGTAGCCGACATGGGTAGCCTATCCCAGATAACGGGATATGGTTGACAGAGCCATGCCGGAATAAAAACTTAGAATAAAATTTGGAACCAGTCCTTGCTATGTCATAGGCTTTGAAATATTAATTGGGTAAAATTTTGAGCTACTGCAATGCCTTGCCAATCCTTTGAAATTCCCTATGCATATTGCACTTGGTGTTGGTGATGACTTGCTGGGTACATTTGTACTCACTCTTGCTCTACTAAAATAAAAGCAAAAGAGATGGAGGTGAGGATCCGTACGACTACTACGTCGATAATGGAGATCAGGAGGGTGCCGCCTAATAAGTTTTGCTCAGTCGTCGCTTGTGGTTTAGGCCCTATGTTTGTGCTTTCCGCTGCATCATTAGTTCTACTTCTTGTTGTAATCCGAGCCCTGTGACTCTAAGACAAATCGCCCTTTAGGTGTTATTGTAGTAATGCGTAAGACTTACGTGTATGTGCTACCTAATGCTATCAACAACTTGTAATCGTGGAGTACCAACTACTGATCCAGGGATTGGTACAAGGAAACACGTAGGTTTCCAGACTTAAAAATCCGTGGCCGACAGTAACCTTAGATTGATTGGCATCTAAACATTTCAATAACACAACTTCTATAGTTTGGCAATATAAATTGTCCTAAAACGAAGTATATCTCAAAGTTTGTCGCCGAACTTTTCGATCAACTTTGTTAATAGGATTTTTTAAATAATCACAGGAACACTCCAATCAACTGGAGTACTTGATCAACATTATTAATGATGGAATTTTCCTCTAATTTGGCCTTCACAACCTACCTCTCATGCTCCCCCAAGCCTTGGGGATTTTTAATGTAACTTCGATGCCCATGCCTTGCTTCTCTGCAGATCATCATTCCTTCTTTAATGTAACGACTTTTCACTGCACGAGCGAAGGCAGAAAGAGTCTTTCTCCCCCTCCGTGCCCACCCGGTAGTGGGGTGGACCTGGTAGTGCCGGAGACCCGCGTCAATTTTGAGGATAGGCAAAAAGACTGTCATTTATGGCGATGAGACAGGGCAGATGTGGGCCATACGCCTCCCTGTCAGGGGCGCATGCGCATAGGATGGAGTCCTGTGCCCGCCATCACATCCATGAGTCAAAACGGCGAGCCGCATTAAATGTCGTGCACCACCACTAACGCTAGGTCAAAAATGTGGTGGTTGGGAACTGGGCGTGTTCGCGCTCGCGCGTTTGTGCTACGTGCACTATGCACATGGAAGGCTGGGGGGTCAGGGCAACCCAACCCCCTTTTAGGGAGTAGCTACCGCTCTGGGCCCAGGCCCGACCCCTCTAGGGGGCACGGCCCAGGGCCCGAAGGTGGCTTTTCCCACCGTACAGGGTATCTCTGGACCCATATCGCTAACAGTAGCCCCTAGTGTCAACTCTGGCCGTCCTTTGGTGTCGAAAGGCCGGCCTGGGCTGACGCCAATTTCTACGGCCATCGATATGTGGGCCTAGCCCTTTTTTAACATGTGAAATGGGGTGAACACATGGTTTGCGTGAAAAACGGCTCGCCTCCCTGGTAATGATTGGCCATCACATCATGATTGCAGCATCCTCTGGGCCGGTGCGCGGAAATACCGGTCCAAAAATGATGGGTGCATTACCCAAAGGGGACGAGATTCACGGTAACCATGCGCGATTAGGGCGGTTGTCCAGAAATACAAATATTCTATACAGATAACAATCGGGCATACAAATGTATACATTTAAGACTAATCTCTACTCCCTCCGTTCCAGAAAAGAAGTCTTTTTGGTTTTCTTTAGATAAATTATCTCACAATACAAATGACTACTATGCACCTATTTAATGAGTGTTTCTCATAATTAAAACTTCCTTTTAATCTAACCATGCATGCACAAATTTAATGGGATGAATAAGAAAGGGAACATTAATATGTGTTATAATTAATAGATTGGATTATTAATATGGCTAGGAAGATCTTTTTTCTAGGACAAAATTTAAAAAATGCTAGAAAAACTTGTTTTATGGGATAGAGAGGGTACTATTATAAAAAGAAATCTTATTTTCGGTCAATTCAGCGTTCGTCTTGTGTCGAGTTGGTTTTTGCTTCCAACGAATTCAGTCCTGTCTGTTTCGTGCCAGACCGGCCCAAACCTACACAGCAGCACCAGCCCACCAACACATACTATAAAGCCCATATAGCCATACCATCTACGGCCTAGTATATGGGCCTTGGGCTTATCGATATCTCCAACCCCTCGCTCTCAGCCTCAACTCCCATCTCGTCGCAAGCTATCCACAGCCCGCGACGAGCACCTGCCAATCTCCATCCAGCGATCAGCTTCTCCGGTGTCGTGCGAGCTGCTCCTGCTTCTGCCACATCCTTGCCGTAAGCACCCAGCCGTGCACCATATTTGTCATCTACTCATCCTCACTTTTGAACCTTTTATGTTTTGTGTTAACGGTAATAGCAGTTTGTTTTGAAGAAATATTTGAGGTGGTGATTATTGCGGGCGGTGGTCTGAGCCGTCTGTTTTCAAGATTTTTGCAAACGGAACCCAACCGCTCAGGAAAATTAGATCTTTGCAGCCAAAAACTAAAAATTTGGGTGCCAAAAACAATGATATTTTTAGGCATTTGGGCACCAAATTGTAAAATTTCAAAAATATCTAGCACAAGCGCCGCCGGCCCACAACCACTTGCCGTAGTTGCTAGAGCAGAGGTCTCTGCTGTTGCCGCCCATAGCCACTGTGACGTCGCCGTCACGCCCCGCAGCTGCCAGTCATCCCCATTGCCGGTCTCCGCCGAGCCATCGTCACATGCAGCTGCTCGGAGCTGTTGTGTTGTTGCCGCCCGTTGCCGCTACGCCATCGTCATCGCAGGTTCCAGAGCCCGTTGCCATCATCGTTGCATTGCGCCACCGCACGAGGGCTGCCCTTCTGCCGAACGCGCGCCACAACGCCACGGTAGCCGGTCGCGCTGCACCGCCCCGCCGCCGTCGGGACTGTGAGGGAGAGTGGAGAGTGGAAAGTGAGAGAGAGAAGGCTGGATTGGGTTGAGAAACGGAGGGAGATGGTATGGCTGGGTTGGATTGGGGCAGAGGATAAAATTCGTATGGTTGTCCGGTGGTAGGGTTTTATTTTTTTCCCCTTTCTTTACATACGGTTCCTCTTATCTCCCGCCTTTAAAAAATTGATTTATACATGCGGCTTATTAGATGTCTCGCCTATAATATTTTTATAGTCGGCCATTTAATGTGTTGTCTGAAAAAAATTAATTCGCAGACGGCTTGTGAATAAACTATGCAAAAAAAAGTTTTTTTAGGCGGTGCTCTTTTAGACCATTTGCAACATCTGCAAATATCATTTTTTGCATATTGCGATGTGCGTTCACGTATAGCCATTGCATTTGTATGAATTGCATGGAGTGACATTGGACTTATCACAATTAATCAATTATCGGGCTCTTAAGGCTATGGTGCGACGTCTAATATTATGATTATGCTCTTCAAGCAAATCAAAGGTTCAAAAATACGATTAAATGTATGGGTGGGTAGATTCTCCCACTAGGTTGAGCTACACTCACTTCGCGATTAAATCTTATGTTGAACATAAAATAATTATATTTATAATCTTAGGGGATACAAAACTGAAATCTTAATATGCATTTGTGCAACAAATAATGTTTTGTTTAACTCATGAGAGATATTATGAGGTATTGTGTGTGGATTGGTTTCTATTAATTTCAATTTATGTTTATTTCACCCATTTCGTATGAAGCAATCTCCGCAATCAGGAACGATGAAATGAGCATGACATTGATGGTATCCATTACACGCAAACATTACGTATAAAAGGTGTCACAACTCTAACCATCAGTTTTTCATGTTGCAACACACGGGAAAATTTTCTAGTCAATACTAATGCACGTTGATCCGAGGCGGGGCGGTAAAAGATGTACATATATCATGTTCTGATATCGTGGAAAATAAAATATATACGAGACAAATCTGTACGTGGGCATACACCCACAACGTTCATAGGCAAAAGGAAAAACACATATCTATTTTATGTACCATGTTAAATACAAAAATAAAATTACAGTAATTTTTTTTAATAAAAATTATATAATGAATGTCCATGTAAAATATAGAGTTTGTAAGAAAGTACCAGTTAAAAATATATAAAATAAAATAAAACAAGTCAAAATCCCATATACAAATGCAATTTATAGCTATCCAGAGTTAGAACTAACATGTGAAAAGATCAATCCATATAAAAATACTATAACTGTTTTAATTCTAAACTTGAGAATCAAATATAATCGAATGGAATTTATTTCATAAATAAGTCATTGTCCCTAAAACACTAAACATTGAATTAAAAAATTGATAAACAATAGAAAATTCTATTGAGTAATCCATATCAATAATAGTATCATCTTTAGCATGACAAAATTGCAGTCAGTTTGCCATGTAAATGTTATCTACTCAAATTTTCATGAGATGTGCTTCTGTACTACTCACAGAAAAAACTTCACGAATTTAAAGCTCATCAATGGCCTAGATTAAGAGTCAACTTAACAAATTAATCCGTAGTAGCGATGGCAATTTCGTCTAAGAGTTAACACGATCGGTCCACCACGCGCTCTGCCCCCTTCCTCGGCGACTCGGTCTCATCGCCGCCCGTGCCACTATACCCTGTCCCGGCGGCAGGGGCGGAGCTAGAAAACTACATTACCAGTGTTACCGGTGTCAAAATACACTAATTTTAATTGCTACATAATATTATATTTATTGTCTAAGCAATTTATCTATATATTTCGCCGGAGGTCGTCAGGATCGTCTAACCCCGACGGGAGTAATGTAGGTTCGCCCCGGCGGCACCTTCCTACGTCTCTCATCATGGCTCCCCTTCGTCCCGTAGCGGCTCCTCACCCGCACTCTCACCCGGTGACGGCAATGTACGAGAAGCAACTCAATTAAAGAACAAATCTGTACCCCATGTAATTATTCATACAAGATTAAGCACGCACTGAAGTTGATAATCTTGATTTCCTAATTATGAAATGCTTTTGTAAGAAGTTTAAGCTGTCATTTGTGAATGAGTTCGACGTCAACACAATACAACAGCACGTCGACATCGTAGTAGTTGAGAGCACGAGAAGTGGCCGTAGGCAGCCTGTGGCAAAGAGTGGCGCGCGGCGGCCAGTTCGCCGTATAGTGGATGCAGGCATGCCGTTAATGGAGATGGCCAAAACGTCCTACATCGATCAATAAATTGACCTCGGATCCTCTTGAGGAAGCAGGCGGGCCGATCTGCAGTTGCATGTTGCAGGGAGCGTGATGGCTGGAAGCAACGACGCGGAGGAAGGGCGAGCGGCGGGTGTGGAAGGCAGGCGCGCCGGCATGGCGAGCAGAGGGCGAGGCGGGGCGGCCAGCCACTAGCGTAGATGGGAGTGAGAGGCGGGGCAGCGACCCTCAGCGGCTCGCGGTGGCGCAGCAGGTGGCTCGGCGAGTAGTGCCCCCTCCGGCGGCGACGCGGCAGGCTACAAAGCAGCTCTATCTGAATTTTTGCCTCTATATTAACCTACTGTTCCTCTGATCTGAAATTGAAAGTTTTGTTCTCGTATTGTTTCTCCCTCTCATCTGAAATTCTTTAGGGAATTAATCTGAATGAACATCTCGTATGTACTTATTGTCTAATCTAAAATTTTAGTTTAATTTTCATTCGAATTTAATTTAATTTTTAGGTAAATTATTTCAAATTTGAGTTTGTTAAATTTATTTCAAATTTCAGTTGAATTTAATTCAAATTTTAGTCAAATATCAATCAAATATTAACTATGCAAATGTGTCAAATATGTGAAATCTGTTAAAACATAAATCAAATATTATAAATATTTGTTACAAATATTTTTTCGGAACTTATAGAAATACACAAGTGTAAAATTGGGCCAAATATACAAAAATGTTTGACAAAGAAGGGCCAATTATACAAGGATACAAACGTCCATATATGCTTCGGTTAACACCCATCAACTTCACTTAACAGAGTTCCACTGCATCAATAGTCAAGCCGCTCAAGCGTCATCCACATGTCATCCGGGTCATTGGCGAAGTTCCACTGCATCATGATAATTTGATTCCCCGCTACGGCGGAGGCCAGATTCCTAGGCACCTCCTTGAGGGCTATTGAGGCCAGCCCCTCCCCGACTCCGCCATGGCTTCCTCCTATGTTTCCGTATACCGGCCGGCAGAATGGAGTAATAGGATATTTGGCGTTCCTTGATGTTCTAGTTCTTTGCACTATATACTTCCTCCATTTTTATATAAGACGTTTTAATTTTTTGCTTACAACTTTTGAGTATTTGTTTTGTTCAAAAATTTAATATAAATAAAAATAAAAAAATAATTTATGCTTAAAAGTATTTTTAGTAATAAAGTATGGAATTGCTACAAATAATTTATGCTTAAAAGTATTTTTAGTAATAAAGTATGGAACTGCTACCTAACTGTCGACAGCTCTTTTAGGAAAACTGTCGGTTTTTGAAGCTTTGGAGCTTTTTGAGAGGAAAATTGCCGTTTTTGAAGCATTGGATCTATTCCAAGATTTGTACATCCATTAATGAACGGCTAAAATATAGCAAGCAAGCAAGCAACAGGTACAACATCATCTGGAAGGCGCAGGCGGAAAACAAATGCAAATTCTTTGGGTGGCCGCTCGTTTTTTTCTTAAATAATGAAATTTATTCTAGCCTTTGCATCAAAGAAGTTACAACCAATTATTACAAAAATTTACAGCGCTAAGACCTGTAAATTACAATGATTCTCAGGTTGATTAAAAACAAGAAGACTACTTTAAAAAAATCACCCTAAAACAGAAATCATCGTTTAAGGCTGGTAAAAGAAAACATAACCGATGTTCCAACCAAAGGCTTATAAGTTGTATGTAGTCCTTGTCTTTTTCAACCTAAAGAGTAGAATCTTCCAAAAGAGCAGTCAATCCTTAGGCAATCGAGTTCTGTTTTAATCGCCGTTGGCGAGTAACCAAATTAAAGCGGAAGAAACATCAAAGGTTCTAGGTTATAAACAACAGTAATTGGTCTAAAATTTTCACCATCAAGTAAACTCAATCCAACCAGAACGTCACGATGCAGATGGACCTCCAATGCGATGAAGGTTGCGACATTAGTAATGTCGTCATCGCTAGGTTTTCACCCGAAAAGTCCACTTCATGGCGTGGGTGTCGGAGGAGGTATATAACAGAGCGAACGACAAAGCATTCCAACATCGCCTTCAACAAGGTGAGTGGCGCCCACAGGCATCGCCAATGTCGATCGACGTACACCGGTAGATGCCGTCAGAGCCGGACATGGGATATACAAATTCGCAGATCTGACCACGCTCACACTAGTTGCCGCCCTGCTAGCCACCGACGCCACCCTCGCACGGCCAGATCCGCCGCAAAGCGGATCCAACCTGGCAGATGACGACGAACAACCTGCAGCCGACGCGACGCCGCACGCCGTCAAAGGGCACGGCCACCACATGTCGCACCGACGACCACCCGAGGCCACCCGGCCAGAGCGGCGTCAGATCCGGTAGTGGGAACGAAACCGCCGTTGTGCCGTCGCCGCCGTCTTGCCGTCACCACTGTCACGCCATCGCTGCCGTCGTACCGTCTCCACCGTCGCGCCTCCTCCACGGCCGAGCGCACCGGCGTCAAGCCGCCGCGCCGCCAGACCATGCCTCCGCGCCGGGAAGCCAACAGCCACCGCCCACCTCCGCGTCGGACCATGCCTCCGCGCCAGGAAGCCAACTGCCACCGCCGCCTCCGCGTTGAACTGGCAGCATCCGCCGCGCCGCCGGACCGCGTCACTGCGCCGGGCCGCCAACAACCGCCGCCGCGTCCCCCCATGCTCCAAGCATCCCCGCCGCCGCGTTCCTAGCTCGCCGCACCGGCAGCTTGCTCCGGCGGTGGCGAGGGGAGATCAAAATCAGGGAAACGCTCCTCTCTCCACTCCGCGTCGTTCGGAAATCTGTTAGTACTAGTCAACTAAAAGTGTGGCTGCTCGTACAAAGGAAAATTTTAACAGCAGACAAATTACAGCTTCGTGGTTGGCCAAACTCGACAGCTTGTCCAATGTGTGGAACACACGACACACGATGAAACGGCAGCGCATCTTCTCATGTACTGTGCTTTTGCCAAGCAGGTTTGGAGGTTGCTGGCACAACGACTTGGTTGCAGCTTGCCGGCAATGGAGAGTTTCCATGGAAACTTTCTGGCCTGGTGGGACTGTGCAAGAAAAAGTGTGATCCAGGAACAACACCGTCTGATGGATGGGATCATCATATACACAGCATGGTGCATCTGGCTAGAGCGAAACGCGAGGACTTTCAACACAATATACACTAATTTCCACTCTGTGGTAGATCACAGCCTTGAGCTTTGCAGAGAGAGGAAGCTAGCAATGGCGCTTAGTTTTTTATAATCTTCAGTCCTAAAAGTTGGGAGGTCGGCCACCGCTGCTGCCTCCAGTTGCCTGTATCTCTCTGTAGCCCCATGCTGTAATTTTCTCCATCTTCTTACATGAAATGACAGAGCTCCTGTCCGCTTCCTTGAAAAAAAATAGCAAGCAACTGACGTGCTGAGGAAGACTCGAACCGGCAGTCTTCCATTCAACCGTAGTGCTGCTTTCCCCAGCCCCACCAAGCTGCCGAATTATGTAAATTATATATAAGTAACATCTTGGTTACATACAAATCACATAAAAGTTACAATGCAATTATATCCTAGTTATATTATAATTACATTTGACTACTTTTGAATAAAAATCTGTTAAAAGTTTTCTACACAGTCTCACAAATAAGTCACAAACAAAATAAATAATACTTCCATAACTTTTGAATAAAACGAATTGTAAAACATTAATTATTAGATGGTGAAGCCTTAGATTACAAAACCAACGATGTGTTCGACAGATGGAAAATTCAGTTGTCTTCTCTCTACTCGTTTCTGCCGGGTAGCTTCTTTCGACGTCGTTGCTCATTTGCCAACTAGCGGCTACTTGCTTGCACTGACCCATGTAGGCACGCAGCTCTAAATCACAAGGGCGAAGGGCTATATTAAGAACAATACATATTATATGTTTATATTATTACAATCGTATAAAAAATAGAGTAAAAGCATCCAGAATGTATTGCCAGAACGGTGAGATACTCATTTGAAAACAAAGATACAGTATTTGCACCATATAATTCATCATACACACACGAAACAGTGAGGAACGTTTCCACCGCCCTTCTCCTAGCGACTCAAAAACCAGTGTATTGCCAGAACTGAAAAATAGTCCCCGCTTTCTGATGATCTTCCTCGACCCCAAGACAGCTAAGTATTGTGTGTCGGTTCAATTCGCTGTCGATAACTTTCAGTTTGTAAAACTAAAGAATGTACTGCAGAATAACAAATAAAAATAACAGTTAGCTAAAAAAAAATAACCGAGGCAGAAATACTGTAACAGATTCTGCACTATAACAGCGAGTGGGCATAATTTCAGAAACTGTGGTTTTGTTATTTCAGAATATGTGGTTTATTCTTTTTGTATTTAGATGACCGACCTATATATGATGTACTCCCTCCTTCCCTAAATGTTTGACGCCATTAACTTTTCGCTCGTCCTATTCAAAAAATTTGCATAATTATTAATTATTTTTTTATCATTTGATTTATTGTTGAATATATTTTCATGCTAACCTATAATTTTACTTATTTTACAAAAGTTTTTGAATAAGACGAACGGTTAAACGATTGTCAAAAAGTCAACGGTGTCAAACATTTAGGGAAGGAGGGAGTATATCATTAATCATATCATGTCAGTTGTTTATACTCGCTTTTTCAATGATGAATTATAGACGCAAATTGTAAAGAATATATAAAAAGTTTCATTTTCTAACTTAAAGAAACAAGTCCATATTGTACCTCTTTTCTACCTGTATCATACAATATCCCCACAACGACATGTGAGATTTCATCTAGTTACTTTAAAATAACAACCCATAATCAATGTAAGATTGGAGATTGGAGGGAAGGAGGGAGAGAGGGAGAGAGAGTACCATTGTAGTACGTTTAGACGTTTAGTAGAAGTACCACTATTATCTAAATCTAAAAAGGTAATGTACCACTAATTCATAGTTTTGATTTCGCACTAATCATCCACAAAATATTCAGCAGCACACCATTAGTTAAATTAACTTTCATTTTGAACTCCGGAGCAATCAACTATGCCTCATAGTAAATTAAATTACGGATAGATTCGAAATAAAGAACAACCGGTGATTGAGGAATACAACTTATCATAAGTGATTACTGCTCTATGCATCTTCAGGTGTCGCAGTCAGGATATTATTGTTCCCTTATTTAAAAGTAAATTAAAGCAATATTACCTGATTATTTTTAAATCATAAACACATTGGTCACAGTATCTTTGTATATAACTCATGCACATACGTATGTTCTGCAGAGTCATTTCTCATCTAAAAGAAGAATATATCATTTGTGCGTCAACATTGTACTGTAATACTCTCAACAGTAAGGCGCTGGAGAAGATTAGAAATGCAGACTAAGAGCAATCAAGCAATGGAACAATGTAAGCATAAATAATTGCAGCAATAGAAGGTTTAGCTGGGATAATACTTACTTTCTTTCTTATGTGAGCAAGCTTCATTTTGTTCTCCCCTATTTCACACCACCTCTTTAATTCAGGGCAATCGGAAATTTTTACAACTTCAAGCATGGGAAGCACTTGTATACTCTCTGGCAAGAATTTGAGGTGTGGGCAGTTATTGATGTTCAGTTCGAGGAGAGAGGTGAGGTTACCCAGACACTCCGGTAGTAATGTCATGCTTGCACAACTAACTAGCCATAGAGGTTGCAGGGACGTCAGATGCTTCATGCTCTGTGGCAATGACTTTAACTTCAAGCATTTCCACAGAATCAATGTCGGAAGAGATTTGAGCTCACACAGACCTGCTGGCAGTTCTTCCATGCCTTGACTCTCCACTGTCATCAGTTTAAGGGAAGAGAGGCTTTGAATAATCTCAGGTGAGCTGCAGGTAAGATTATCGCACTCGTATATCCTCAACTCATGGAGAGCAGGGAGGTGACAAAGCAACCTCCAATGATCCAGCGGTACTTTGCAGTGTTCAACATCCAAGGTAGTTGTTGAGGAAGAGGATGAAGCGCTACTATATTGTCCTTCTCCACATGATCTTACCACATTATCACTGTTTGATATTTTCCACTGAAGATAGGTGCCCATAGCTTCAACCTTAACTTGGGGCAGTGCAATATGGCCAATTCTTGTAAACTTGAGAACATGAAAACCTTATGACCATGGTCTTCATATGATGTTCTCCATTCCTCCAGGCTCTCCATACTATCAAGGGTAAATTTTATCAGTTGAGGGAAGGCTCTGCCACCACCACAGAGATCCCCGTCGATTATACTAATTCTAGGCATCCTTCTAAGAGTCAGTTCCTTCAAGTTCTGTAGTTGACCAAGTGGCGGTAGGTTGCCACAGCTCGGGATTTCATCCATCACAATCTGTACAAGATTAGGGAGATATGAAGAAATGCATGTTAACCATCCTGGAAGGTGAACATAGCTGTAACCTCGCAGCTCAAATTGCCTAAAATTGATCGGTGGCATTAGCTCTCCCAATATGTTCATGTCGTTGGTAAATCTCTTGGCATGCCTTGTCCAATCAAGTGTTAGTTTTGAGATACTTGTTTTCTGCAACAACTTTATTCGCTTGACTTCTCCTGCGGATTGCACATTTTCCAGACAACTTATCTGCAACTCCACAGGATTTACATCCTGAAGCAAAAAAATATTGCTTCCTAGTTCTCTGTCACCTGCTTGAACCACAAAATTTGGCAACAAAACTAAATTCTGGTGGATCTGTGATCGACTTATGACCGACTCCAGCTCCCGGCAACCTGTCACGTTTAGGGACTTGAGGCAATTGATCTCACTTAAACTTTCTGGTAGGTTTTTTAGATGGAAGCAGTTGGAGAGGTCCAGTGTACGTAACTTTTTGAGGTTCCCAACACATTCAGTAAGATTTGAAAGATAGAGATTTCCAGACAAGTCTAGGTGCTCTAAATTTGAAAGAGTGCTAATGCATTTAATGCATCTGAGGGTGTTCCCATGTGTCAATCACTGAGCTAAAGATAAATACCGCAGCTCCCTAAGACTAATCAAAATATCTTCCATACCACTGAGATGGTATGGAGCATCTGTGCAGTAGTGTGATGTTTCGTAAGACCAATCAAATTTTTTGGTTTCCATTCCACACATCAGCAGCCGGATAAATTCAGATCTACCAAATTTTCAAGGTTTCCAAATGATTCAGGCAATACTACCATATCAGGGCAACCTGACAAGTTTAGGTACTTGAGTTCGGTAAGGCTACCCAAAAAGTTTGAATTCAATCCTGATTTTGCACGCATCACCCAACCGAGACGAACTTGTGAGGCTTCCTTTCCCATTTGAAGATTAGAGATTTCTAGAGACAAATCCAGATATTGCAATTTGCTGAGGTTACCCAAAGCTTCAGGTAACCTCCTTCGTCCATATAACTGGGTTCCATACCGGCTGTAGAGGCCACCAAAGTTTTCAAATACATCTTTAACATTAGTAAAATTTGACAAATCAAGGTGCTCCAAATTTTTCAGTTTTCTAAATGATTCTGGCAATTCTAGCACTACAGAGCAAGCTGATAAGTTGAGACGCGTCAGAGACTCAAGATAGCCAAATGACTGGCAATTTTAATAGTCCAGAGCAGCCTGATAAATCAAGATGATCCAAATTTTCTAGTTCCCCAAATGATTCTGGCTATTCTAATAGTCCGGTGCAGCCTGATAAATCAAGGTGGTCCAAATTTTTTAGTTCCCCAAATGATTCTGGCAATTTTACGAGTTGAGAGCAGGCCGATAAATTAAGATGCTCCATATATTTTAGTTTCCCAAATGATTCTGGCAATTCTAATAGTTGAGAGCAGCCTGATAATTTTAGACATGTGAGAGCCTCAAGCCTGGCAATTGATTCTGGTAATTTTGACATTTCAGGAGATCCATCAAGGCTGAGGTAATTTAATTTTATTACTTGCAGAAAGACTCGGGAATCATTCCATCCTGAACACATGGGATACGAAGATATTTTAACTGGTTCAGTTGACTGATAGAATCTGGTAACTTCTTCATGGAGCAATAACTTAAATCCAAGACACAGGCGTTTAGCAGATGAAAATGTATCATCATTGAGCTCTGTTTTGCTACAATCCTCCAAATGCAGAGCCCTTATTCTTCCATGTAAAATCGTAGACAGTTCCTTTGGCTCGTCATAGTTGGCGAGAAATACATATCGGTACGTGTTTTGTCCACGTATTTTTTTTGTTCGTACCATCCAGAACAATTAATTCATCATCTATGACTGATCTTGCAATGTCGTGCGCTATATCATGCATAGTCAATGTTACAACTTTATCATCCTTTTGGCTAGTCTGTACAAAGCAAGTTGTGTAAGTAAATGTCAATTAAAGATCATTTTGTACTGTTTTTTTGGCAAATGATGACTTTTTAAAAGAAGGAATATATGTGCATACTGCTTTAATGATCTTATAATGGCTAGAAATCGTATTAGATGTGCCCATGCAAATTTGTTGATGATTGAGTGATGAGTAAACTATATATGTTTGTTTCTTTATAGATATGCATGCATTTGATACTTACCAAATATGACTTAAGAGAGTTGAAGGAAGGACATCCCTAAGAGATGATCGACATAGTCCTCAGCATTCTGTGTAACAGAGAATATGCCGTGTGGCTCAACATAGCCAAGAGTAATCCATTGGTGAATTAAATCATCTTTTTCTATGTTGCTACCTTTTGGAAAGATAGCACAATAAGCAAAGCACGTCTGCAAATAAGATTGCATGTTGTCGTAGCTTAGTTTCAAGGATGGAAGCACCGAAGATATTTCTTGAGATGAACACTCGTCCCATATTTTGCTGTTGTTCAGTGCTAGCCATCTGTCAGCTGTTTTGGGACGCAAGGTATACCCAAGTGCTCGAGCTGCTAATGGCACACCTCCACACTTGGTTGCAATCTCTTGACCGATCACCTCCAGCTGTTGTTTATCACTTCTATCTTCAAAAGCACTGTATCGTTTAATTATATCCCAAGATATGTCCTGCTGCGGATCCAGATTCAGTGACATAGTTCCGTGACATTCTCGGTGACATACTGTCACTGACGTGTGGGACCCACATGTGTCTGGTCCCACACGTTAGTGACAGTATGTCACCGAGAATGTCACGGGACTATGTCACCGAATCTTTGTCCCATGCTGCAAAGGTTCTAGCTTGTATGGTTCCGCAGTGCAAACTTTTCTTGCGATTTGTTCCGTGCGTGTGGTAACAATAACATCCACCTCACTGCCATTCTTGCCTACATTTAACATAAACTTCAAAATGTCCATATTAAATTCATTACTCTCCCATATGTCATCCAAAACAATCAAAATCTTCTTGCCATCAAATAGGTTTCCAAGGCGTTTTCTCATCAACTCATTATTGTCCAGAACAGAGCTCTTTTTCTCTGGATGTTCTGGATGTGCAATATGGGCAATTATTGTATTTCCAATTTTATTCAAATCAAAAGTCTGTGACACATGAACCCAGGCATAGCAATCGTACTTTGTGGAATGCCAGTCATCATAAATCATGTGTGCCAAGGTTGTCTTACCAACACCACCAATCCCATAAATCGGAAGAATCATAATACCATCATTTGAGCCTCTTTTCAATAATGCATCCATGATGTTCCTTTTGTCCTGGGACCTCCCAATGATAGCGGTTTCATCGGTCCACTCAGGTAATTGCGGACGTGGATCTACAGGATCCTGCTCAGTGGAAGCAGTGTTCGGAATCGGCACAAAGCTGAAATTCTTGTGTTCCTCTGTGATCTTTGCCAGCTCCTTTTTCATCTTCTTCATCTTATTAGCCATAGGAAACCTGCTGGTTGTAGTTGCAAAGCTGTGGAACACTCCCTTTTTCTGCAATAAATTTCAATTGATTTACTACTATAGACAAGAATTAATGAAAAGTCGCAAGATACAATTTATATTGACTGAAGCCTGCCCAACTGACAATTAAACATAAACTTGTTCACTCTGATGAATCAGAATGAATAGTTAAATGCAAGAAGATTATATAAAATTGATTGAAATTGGTTACTCAATATTAGATCTAAAGATTCTAAACAGTAAAAAGTTGCTTAATGCTGTATCAAATTATTCTTTACCCATGTACGTTAGCCGACATGAGCTCATCTGTAGCTAGTGCTAAGTCCAAATCTGGCATCCCACAAATTTTTAGCCCCGTGTTCAATCTATCAAATACCCTAATTTCTTGCAAGACTTTACCCAAAAAGAAGGTGATGTAACAAAATATACATACAATTCTTAGTTCTCAAAAAACACACAATTCTTGCTTGATTGACAAAGTTTACCTTTCCAGCGTCGGATGCATTGGTCTGGAAATCGTCGAGCATGTCGGAGATATCGTAGGCGGCGTTCTTGAGCCGCTTGAGCCACAGCCGCACGGCCTCCTCCCTCGCCGACCGCCGCTCTGCGTCCCGGAGCAGCGCGCGGACCGACTCCAGCGTCATCCGCATGCCGTCCAGCTCCTTGGTGAAGTTCCACTGCGCCGTGATCTGATCCCCCGCGGCGGAGCCCAGCTTCCTGGCCACCTCCCTGAGGACTATCGAGGCGAGCACCTCCCCTACTGCGGCCATGGCGATGGTGACCAGATTGCCCTCCGCACTCTAGATTTCTTCCACTTTCCAGGCCGGCAGAATGGAGTAGTACTAGTACTTCGACAGAGAAATCCATTGCGGCGAGGAATATCTTCGAGGATCTGAATTCAAGGAGATTGCGCGTGCCGGTAATGTTGACTTGACTCTGTTGGGACGACGACGACGACAACCACCGCCTGGCCCAGAGAGAGACGGCCGCGTTTGGCAGGGGAAGAGATTTGCACGGATACACTCTCCGTCTCCGGTAAAATTTGATGGTCTGGTTCAACCGATTCCAATTCATGGCATCGTCCTGCTCATGCGACGCTGATCAAATGGCATTGTACATTTGCACCAGTCGAGGGTGGCATTTCTCGAATTTCATCTGTTACATTTTATTCTCGGAAAAATAAAGGCTCTTTTGACGATGGCCCGTATCCAAATTTCTCCGGACTGGAACTTCACCAAGGATCTGGACACCGTAATAAAGCTAACCGGTAGCTATTCCCTCGTCTAAAAACAAGTTGATTTCTGTTTATTTAGAGAGTTCCAATTTTATCAAAAATTGTGATCATTTTATTATTTTGCATCACCATTAAAAATTTTCTTGGGATTCTATGATGGGTTAATAAGATCATGTCCTTACAAATTATCACTATAAAAAATATATTAATATCCACCGAGTATTATCAAACTTTATTTTTTAATCGGAACCGTGCCATTGCCGTCAAGTCATGTATTCCATTCGATATTCCCATCCATCCATCCAGAGAGACAGCGAGACGGCCGGCAATGACGATGAACGATGGAGACGATGACCGACAAGGAGGCAGAGGCGACACCGACAGTGAGGTCTTGACGTCCAGAAGGCTGGGAGGGGAGGCACCGATGATGAGATGCAGTAGAGAGGGCACTAGAGAGAGAAGGGGGAGTGGAGGCAGTAGATCGCCGTGGCCTCGGTGACAATGCAAAGTTGGCCTTGGCAGCAGGCTATGCATTGGGATCATGGGAATGGAGGCGTTGGCACCGACGTAGACGAAGAAGCCCACGCCATGGACTCGATCACCCCCACCACCGATGCATTGACGAAAGTCACCGGAGATCCAAGTAACGAGCTAGGGGCCTCGCACCCTTGGCTAGAAACGGGTACTTGGTGTTCGTCTCCTCTAGCATCTTAGGTGACCAGAGATGAGGAAGATGCGGCGCTCGGTGTTGATGCAACAAAGAAGGGGAAAAGACGAGTAGTGTTAATGGCAAGATTTGGATCTAACTGTTAGGGCCTGTGGAATTAATATCGTATGCGTATCGTCACCTATCTTTAGAGTCTGATTGTACAATCAGGATATTTTTTATAAGGAAAGTTGATTGGTTCCCTAATTTTATAAGTGTAGGAGTTAAGTTTACTTATTTGGTACGAACGCAAATGTTAACCGATTGTGTCATGATTGAGTCAAAGTCGAATTGCTCATGGGTATAAATATGTACACCCAGGGTATTGTAGAGGCAAAGACCTATGTTCAATACAACTTTTGGCGTATTGCTACCCTAGTTCACTAGGTTTCAACGAGATTGTGCTTTCGAGTTGGGTTGCATCAGTTAGATTCGATAAGACAACCAATATGAATATTAGCATGACAACAGAAAGAAAGAATGGTTCGATAAGATAGTTGAGGTGATGAGTGAGCAATTTGAACTAAAACCTAAGGAGCAAACATACATGTATCAACATCCTTATATATATTCTTGTCATGATAATTTTGATAATTTTGAGAAATCTGGCACCCGATATCTTGGAGGCAATGGAACATGTATGCTGATTACTTGCTTAGTGTGGAGAAGCATCGGCTGAAGATGCCTTGAGGGTTAGGATTTTCCCGTTGTCATTGTCTAGTTTTCACATGGTTTTCTTCTTTACCACCGAATTCTATTAAGAGTTGAGTCGATTTGGAGAAACAATTTCACAAGTACTTCTTTGCTAGAATTGAATAGATTAAGCTTATGTACTACATCAGTTAGGTAGAGATCCGATGATACGGTACCAGAATATTTCCAAAGATTTAGAGATATTCGGAGCCAATGTTATTGCTTAAAATTTGAGTGAATCGCAATTAGCTGAATTGGCGTTCCAAGGGTTATTAATTCCTATCAAAGAGTGATTTTCGTCACAAGATTTTGAGAGTTTGGCTTAGTTAGTGCAAAAGGTATCGACTCATAAAACTCGATTCTAGGAGGCTACAAATGATAAATTTTCTAAGAGGATTGCAATCCTACAGTAGATTCTGAATCAGAGGATTAATCTAAGATAAGCTTGGCAGAATGGTCTAGGAACAAATAGATTGTGGCCTATCCTCATCCTTGGATTAAGAATCCTAAAAAGGATGAGCGATATGATTTTGATATCAACAAAGCAGATCAGATATTTGACTTGCTATTACACAAGAAGCAAATCCAATTGCCACCGAGTCACGTTATTCCATCATCTGAAGAGTTGAAGAAAAAAAATACTGCAAATGGTATAATACCGGGTCACATCACACCAAAGGGTGCAAGGTGTTCAGACAACAAATACAATCAACAAGGGAGAATCAAGTTAGATGATGGCAATTGATGAACATGGTGCATGTTAAAAATATAATCAAGCCAATGGAAAGACTGGTAAGTTTAAGAAATCGATAATTAGCTCTAGAAGGATGATTGTGGATACTATAACACCCGTGTACTTGATAGTCGGGCCCTATATATAAATAGTGGGTGGGCCGTGAGCCCATAAGATTACATTCATGTATTTGCCATGCACGTCCGAGTAGTACCAGTTGGTAGAAAGATAGGAAAGTAATCTTATCGGTTGTACCTATGTTTTAATCGGCAAAATATCCGAAGGAGATAAATCCTATGGGATTTCAAACCAATGACCTCCCCCTACTTTATTGGATAAAGCCTATCGACGCTAAAGGGGTGAGGGAGCCCCCCTAGGAAGGGGACACATGCAATTGGCAATTCACAAACCGGGCTTATATAGATCCAATCTCATCTGGCAGGACTAAGATTATTACTCTTTGGAGGGCCTGAACCTATATAATCTCTATGTCACCATCGTTCGTTTAGATCTAATTCAACCCATTAGCCTACTACAAATCTATTGCCAAAATCCTTGTTTCAACTATTGGCGTAGGGGTGCGCTATATCAAATCTGAAAGAGGGCTGATGGCGATCTTCACCTTCATCCTCGATAGAGACATCCGCATGGTGCCAGGGTCCACCATAAGGTTCGGCAACATCAACTTTGTTTCCGGCCCTAATGACAACTTGAACCGCACACGCGTTGAGCATGCACACTCTGTCAGCTTCGCACCCGGAACAAGCTTTTGCTTCAGGTCCGTCAATTGTGTCACCGAGGCGACCTCCAGAACACCGCTTCTTCATGGCCTGCACAGGCAAGGCAGGGCTGCACATCATCGCAATCAAACGTTGAGCTACTCAGACTACTTCCCACGCCGAGTGGCCCATGGGTTACCAAACACATCGTAGGCGTGTCGCGTTCCATGCGCAGCATAAGGTTCAACATTGAACCAAGACGATTGGCTTTGGGACGATTGCTCTGAAACCAAGAACAACGATAGATTGGATCTGCCACAACCAATGAGCCACAGGGAGCCCGCGCGAGGAGGGAACCCGGGATTCATCAGTTCGTCCGGATCAACCAGCTCATCAGCCATCCGGGAGGAACTAGATGAGGAACACTGCTTCTCCTTCTCAGCCACCACTATTAGAGCACAACCAACTACTCCGAGTACATTAGAGGAGGGTCGAGTCCTTCGGTGAATACCTCCGTAGGTTTCTCGCCGAGAGAAACTCATACCCCCATGTAGCCGACAACTGCGTACTCACCTTGTTTCACATGGGATGCACAAACAAAGAATTTGTTGCTGAGTGGATTTGGAGGCCGCCAGTGATGCTCGACAACATGATCTTCCGAGCTGACCTCCACACCTATCATCAAGGCACTGTATGTTGGGTTGGATTCCTCAATGCCACCATCCTGATTACTAACTCCCAATCTTCTGCCGACTCACCAGTCAAGTCGAAGGGAGAGACGCCCCTCAGCCAAGAGAAGTGTTTGCCATCCTCAAGACTACAGAAGATATTGAAGCAGAGAGGGTGAAATAGCAAGCCTGACCCTCCGCCAGAGCGGCCAACGAGGAGTCCAGTTGGGTGGACACGACGTGTGCACCACCCTGCAGCATAACACCATAGCTGCCAAAACCAACCTGGACACCATACTCGAGGAGCTCCCTGAAGACCATGATCTTACCCCGATCGTGCCCCAGGCCAAAGCCATGATCGAGGTCACGACGATCGACAGACACAAACTCCCTCTGGATCCAACCATGCATGAGGCAATCAGTCTGCCTCACAAGCAGGCAGCTCACGCACTCGGGACTACACTGGATCCCGAGTACTGTCACCCTCGTGAGTTGGTCAAGCAACAGTCAACCTCACAACCAACTCTTCCCCGACGCCGAGAACTTACCCCATTCCGTGACCTCCGCAACAACCTCAATGGGAAGTAGCGCTACCGCCGGTGTGGTCAATGGGAGAAGAAGAAGGGAAGAAAATAGAACAAAAGGGGAAGTGAAGGAGGAAGTCAGAGAGCTCAGTTTTCTGGATGGAAAATTTGATGGGGATGTCATGTTTACGATTTTGTAAAAGTTGCAATGCACTTAGCCGGTTTCACGATTCGTATTGTTATTTCTTCAATTTCGAAAAATTTGTAAAGGCATAAAAGCAATTAACCTGCATTTTTTTTATAATACAAACAAAACTGTGTACTCAAAATACTAGTTTTGGATAAGGAAATGGTCTTAAAAAACAACTTCATTACATTTTTCTATTATAATACATATATAAATACAAATAAATATATGATCTTGTTGAAGTATTTTTAAAGATTAATCTATACAAATAATCTTCATGTTGCTAAAATAAATATTTCTAAAGTTATTTATAGTCAAGTTGAAAAGTTTGATTAGTACCGTCTAAAACGTCTGTGTTATCAAACTGGAGTACATAACATCATCTCCGTAGTCGTCCGATCCTAATCCATCGCTCAGAAATAGGCCCCGTGACGTGCACCACGCCGCGGGGTTGAACGTCAATATGGGTCACTCGCAGGGTCTGTTTGAAAAAAAGACAAACGGAACACACGCAGATTTGTTTTCTTCTCTTTCGTTCCCCTGTTTTGGTAGAGTTCGCCGCCGGGAGCCACGAGAAGGGAGATGGGGTTCATCGGCTATGCGGTGGAGTCGATCCGCTCGGTGCAGATCCGCAGTGTTCTAGGGCAAATCATCAGCCTCGGTGACTCCCTTCCTTCATACCACATCTCCTTCTTTTCCCCTGATTATGTTTCTTGGTTTTACAGTTTTTCTTTTCTGGGTGTTTTCGGCTCAGATCAGTGGGTTGCCCGGCGCAGCGTAGTTCTTTGTTTCAAATGTAGTGATGGATTTACCGTGAGATTATGAGGAAGCTTCAGTGCTTTGAAGCGTTTGGGGGTTCTGCCTGTAGGATTTTGGGAGGGAGAAATTGGGGTTCTTGATGTGGTGCTCTGAGCTTATTAAGCTTTTCCTTTTCCTAAAAAAATGGATAACAGGTGCATTAGATATGAAAGACTAAGAGGACTGGATTGTAATTTTTATGCTCTTGTTAAATGTTGTGTGAATTATAGATTTGCTTTGTTGATTGCCATAGATGATTTGTTTTAAACTTAGAGCTAGTTGTAAACAATACTGTTCCTGCTTCCCTCATAGACAACTTTGTTGTGTGGTTTTTGGGCCCGGTTTCATGCATAAACTGGGACAATTCCTTTTTCTTCTACAAATTCTTGCAGAATTCCTCCCGTGATCCCGTCTTTCATCAGTAGTAAAAAACAATACAGTTCCTGCTTCTATAAGTTTGGATTTGATATTTAGGGGAAAAAGAAATGCATAGGGTTTATCGATAAATATGCAATTTATTTTGAGGTTTTAGTGGTCTTGAATATGTTGTGTTTTGTGGCTTTCTATCAAAAAAGCCAGGCCTGGTGCCTGTTATCTAAAAAAAGAATATGTTGTGTTTTGCTTGTGGATTGATCATCAAAAATTTTACTTTGCAGGTATGATTGTTACCTCGGCATTGATCATATGGAAGGGATTGATGGTTGCAACAGGGAGCGAGTCCCCAGTGGTTGTGGTCCTTTCTGGTAGCATGGAGCCTGGATTTAAAAGGGTTAGTTCAAACTAACAAAATACGAAATCTGCTTGTATGGTCTATAATTACATTAGTCTTTACACTGTCGAATGTGGACATCACATATCACCTGCGTCCTACGAATGTTTTGCATATCCACCTTTTCTAACAAAAATGTACTTCTTCAAAGGCAACATAGTTTATGGACACAAGAACAAAGGCGTGAAACACACAGAACTGATAGTATGCCTAACGGATTGTCAACTCTGCACTAAGGTAGAGTTAAAGTTCAAGAGAAGAAAGTCTAACAGAGTTATTTCTCAATTTCTTTCCATTGCCTGCAGTCTATTCATCACAAGCTTTAGAAACACCCTCCATTACTGCAGGGAAGAACCATCCTGGAAATCAACCTCAGCAGGCCGTTTGATCCTTTTCTCCTTCTATCTCTATTATATTCGTCGTTAGATAAACATACCACACAACTGTGGTCATGTCTAAGATCAAGTGCCCAGTCTCAATTAATGTTCATTTGAATCAGCTATGGAAAAATTGTACAAGCTATAGGACTGCACTCTTAACCAAGTGCTTCATTGATTCTGAACTGATGCCATAATATACCTCAAAGGACACAATTTCATCATATATGAAGATATACAGAGCATATTTATCTGAGTCATGCAATTATTTTGCACCACCTTTTGGTAGCTTCCTTGATAGTGCTTGTGCTTAGTTTAAATTAAGGAACATAGTGATCAGTCTCATTGCCAGAGCTTAAATCAAGTGGTTTATCTTGGTGTGCTGATGGTTCATTTGGTATAATGGTAATGTTTAATTCGCAGTCTCCACCATGTGGAGAATTGTTCTCACTTTGATTGGCTTTCTCTTTTTCTGTTCGGTTTTTTCCGAATTAACTAAATAACAACATAATAATCAAAGGAATTTTAGATCCAGAGATCTTTAGCTGACATTTTATCTCAATCCAAATTGAGTTCTGCACTAACTGTGAATTGACCTGATTTCACTAGCACCTATTTCATTCCATTACTGTGACTTCTGCCTGATAGACTTTCAAACAAGCAATAGAAGCCAATATCTAGTCTCTTCTGGACCTATAGACCTTTCGAGATCGACTTGCCCTTCGCTTCTGAATAACAGTTTTGAACCAAACACTGACGATAACTATACACATTGTATAGTCTTTTGCATAAGAAGATATTCTGTTTCCTATAGTTCAGATAGTTTGTTAATGGTTGCTTACTTATTGCCATCTCCTTTCCCCTTCCTTCCAATTTTTGCTCGTTATTTTCAGCTATTACTTTTAAATGTTACTGTTACATCAATCTGATGATATATCAGTGGATAACATATTTGTAATCCTCAATATTTTCTCCATGTTCCATTTATGCATTCTTTGATCATCTTTCACACTGCTAAGTCTGAATGATGTCTTCTTTGCAGGGTGATATACTTTTTTTGCACATGAGCAAAGATCCTATCCGTACAGGAGAAATAGTTGTTTTTAATGTTGATGTAAGTCTTACTGAATCATTGTAATTTGTTATCTGCACATTACTTGCAGAATCATGAATTTATCAAATGGTCCGATAAAAAGTATTGGTATTAACACTTGGTTTTGTAGGGCCGTGAAATTCCAATTGTTCATCGTGTGATTAAGGTAATAAGAGTCCTTATTAATCGATCCAAATTTTCATTAGTTGATGTTAAGTCGTTTCTTTTGTTCCTTTTTCTGGGTATTTGTTTGATATACTCTTCTCTGTGGATAGGTTCATGAACGCCAGGAAAGTGCTGAAGTTGATATCCTCACGAAAGGTATTAACCATGTTTTCTTTTGCTGCATGCCTTTCTCGTAAATCAATTTGTGTAGTGCTGGTTGTAAAAAACAACATCTAAAAATGTTTAACATATAGTGGGCGCCACTGAAGGGTTTATCTTAACTAATAAACTGCTCTTCAGGTGACAATAATTTTGGGGATGACCGTCTTCTTTATGCACACGGGCAGCTTTGGCTTCAGCAACATCACATTATGGGACGGGCCGTAGGGTCAGTATGCTCAATTGGGGAGTACACATAATTTTTCATTCCTGGTGAAAATTAACTTGGCCGATTTTATTTTTCTGCTGTGAACAGCTTTCTTCCATACGTTGGGTGGGTTACAATCATCATGACTGAGAAGCCAATTATAAAGGTATGCTCTTTCTTTTTTATACTGATTGACCTGCAGAAGTGGATATTAAACTTTATTAGTCTAATTCCTATCCATGTTGTGTGAATTGTTTGTAAGATGTTGATAAAGTTTTAGTCCTCTTTTATTATCAGCGGTATAAAAATGGATAGACCGTCCTGCCAATTGTCTGTTCTCTAGATAGACTAATACTCAATGGAATTATTCTTTGCATGGCTGACATTTGTTATCTGTTGTTGCAGTACTTGCTCATCGGCGCTCTGGGTTTGCTGGTCATTACATCGAAAGAGTAACATTGTCCAACTTCACCCAAAAAAATTAGCCAAACATTAGAAAACAATGGCCATACAGTCTTAGGAAAGAACGAAAGATGTCATTGGTTTGTTGTTGACAAAAAAAAATGTTTGCACCATGGATGAAAGAGGTGTATCAATTGTTCTGATCATCTGATGTAAGATCTCCTATAGTTCTGGTTAAAGATTTAAGGGATTAATCTAAATACCCCATATAAGCCACTAGACATTCTACTTTTCCCCTGCAACTTATTTTCGTACAAAAGATCCCATGCAAATTTAATTTCTCTTCCACCAACAAATTTTTAACAATTTATTATCATCAGCTTAATTCCTTGTGGCACCTGGGTTTTTAGCATGGTAAGACTATGTTATCGACTTCAACAAGGATGTCTTTTACTTGTCAACTAGGCATCGTACTTGGTTGTAGATGTTCCAATTATCAGCATTGTGTTTTTGCGTTGATGTCGGCCGCTTCTATCGTTGCGCTCGGCGAAAAGTGGTAGGAACCTACCCAAAACAAGATGGCATGTGACAATCCATATTCTCAATGTTGGACACTCACGTGCCACAAAAAGTTAAGAGCCAATTGTGAAAACTCATAAATCGCTAAAAACAAGCTTTAGGTGAAAAACTAAAAGAGAAATTAAACTTATAAGGTGTCTTTTGTACGAAAGGGAGTTACAAAGGAAATGTGAAAGGACTATTGAGTTATAGGGGTATTTGAGTTTTCTCCAAGATTTAAATATAATTTATGGGATAAAATCTGCTCATTTCCATGAATGCCTCTATAAAGTGGTCAATGGTTGTGACTAGTGAGTTGTGACGGCGTGACCAGCATGGCACCTCAAGCCCTCACTTCTGGTAGATGCCCTAGATGTTACTAACATGTACTCCTCTTGTAAGGGGTTTTAGGCCTACAATCAGGGATGTGTATCCCTTGCATCCACATGAGCGAAGAAACTAACTAAAGATATGACTAATCTAGTGCGAGTAACTTTGGTGGGCCCCATTGGCATGTCTCCTCTCTTTATTGTTTTCTCCTCCCGATCTATTTCTCCACCGAAATTCTCAAGTCGTCGCGCGGCTTGCTTCCACTGTGCCTGCTTTCACTCCACTTCCACATCAACAGGTCAGCGAGCAGCACGCGACGGGTTCAAGGTGGTGCGGCGCAAGGACGTGATAGCATGATTGGTGATAGAGCTGCAAATCTAGGGCGGCGGCGCAACAGCAGCGATGATCGGAGTAGCAGTAGGTCCACCGCTGCGAGCTTCCCGCGCCGCCACGCCATGAGCTCACTCAACGGCAGCCCAGATCCGTCTAGGTTACAGCAGGTCGATGCGGGGAATCGAATGATCCAGACACGGCTTGTGGTGGCGGCACGGATCGAGCTGCGGCGGCGGACGGGGGCGAGGAGCTCGAAGGCGGCGAGGAGCTCGGCAGTGGAGCAGTAGATCTGCTAGCTTCGACGGTGATGGGTCGGTGGTTTCGCTAGCGGCGGCCTGACAGGTTTGATGGTGGCCGCGCCACGGCTTCGACAACGACGGGTAGGCAGGTTCGACGGCGATGGCCCTCGGGTTCGACGACGACGGCTCGGAGGCTTTGCCGGCGGTGGCCGGTGGGTTCGACGGTGGCGGTGCACAACTTCTTTTTCTTCTTTTCCTTCCTCTCTCCTTCGCTTTTTCCTCCTCTCTCTCCTCCCCTTTTTGCTCGATCTGACAAGGAAATAGGGAATCCCTGCAAGACTCAAGGTTACTTGCAGAATCCGGTTCATGCCCTACATGGAGCATTTTGGCTGACGTGCTGCGCTAGGGGCACGAGCCATGTCGCCCGCCCGAGTGTGAAGGCCCATAGATTCACAACGTAGGTGATTTTGTAGAAATACATGCCTGTCACCTCAATCAATCAATTCTTGTTAAAGTTTCTACCCTTCTTATGCCTCAACTACCTCACCTAATGCGGACATCTCCACCAATCCTTTAGTTACACAAGAGGAAGCTACAAAGAAGCTATAACATTTAGTCGTGCAAAGAAGCTATAACAAGAGGTGAACTCGCTCCTAACTGAAACATATTTTAATATTGACAAGAATTATATACTACCTAAATCAAGCACTTTGCTATTACTTAGGTTTATACATGCACAAAGACTTGCTAGGTATCAACGACGAGCTAGAAGATGAAAGTTATGATGGGTTACGTGAAGACGACGACCGTTTACCTCAGACTGATTTTGGAGTGCACTGTCTCCAAACATTTGCTCCAACTTTCAAGGAATGTGCGACTCAGTCAGTCAACTTCCTCCATGCATAATATATATGGTTGGAAAGATAATCAAGTCTATTTTCACCTCCAACAAACGACTCGTCATTTTGACTTCCCAATAAGGAGTAATGGACAAATTATTGAAGACTACTCAGAAGCCTAACAATCGTGCGAATCATCTCAGGAATTCACTTGTTGAGACCTTTGAGCTAGCCTATGTCCATCAAACTCCCAAGACCTTTCATTTCCCAACTAGGAGGAGGGATGTTCCTAGTATAAATATTTCCTATGTTTTATCATTTGGGAGACTTTTAATAATCGAAATACAAACCCCTTTGTTCAGCAGTGTGCTAACAAACACCGAGAGACAGAGATCTCTACCCTTTTGCTATTGTGATTTCCTCGTGGGATTACATAGGCAGCCTTTTCATCAGCACCCAATCCATGCTCCTGCTATTTTGTGTGCAGGCTGTGTAGGTTGGTTCTTTGAGAGTGTGATTGGGCGAATCCTTAGTTCAGGCTGCCGTATAGAGATGGTGGTTGGTTCCTTGTGGGTGTCGTCAGGTTGCACTAGTTATCCGGCTAATCGCAGCTAGTTATTTTGGCTGATTCTCAGCTAGTTATCTTGTTAAAGATCCTATGTCGTGAAGATCGGGACAACATCCACATATCATCCCCCTTAACTACTACTCCCTTCATTCTATAACATAGCAATCCCCTCATAGGAGATGTCAGATCCGCTCCTAGGTTGTTATGTTAGGAGAAGACGGTAGTAAATTATTGAGGGGTATTTTAATATTACCTCTTTATCCTTAAAGTTTCTAAAATACTAGGAAATATCCTTGCGTTCATTTTTTTTTCTTTTGCGTTTGCCGGCATTCTTCATCGATTCATATCAGGGACGTCTGATCACGCGAGCCCAAATGAGGTGCATGAAAGCAATAGGAGATCACACGGGCTTAGATGAGGAGCATGAAAGTAGCGGCCAGGAGTCCTAGGGTTTACCTTGCTGTTTTTGGTTGAAGTAAAAACTAATTCATGTTGGTTTGTAAAAAATTGAGCCAAACCTGCTCACAACCAATGACTTTTCATATGGAAATCACATTGTCCAGCATGTGCACGATGCTAAAAAAGAAAGGCTTAGCCCAAAATAGAATTAATAAAGGCTAAGGGAAAGATGGGCTAGTTCGCGTGGATCTCACACGTAGGCTGGTTTGTGCGATAGTGTTCCCGTTTTAAATGCTCGTCATTTGTAGGTTATATGCCTATAGACATTGCTAACCAGATAGTTAGGCATGGAACTATTAGCAACCTGTTCTCTATGGATGTTTTCATATATAGAAAAAGGTTATATTGGCTATATATATATGTGGTGCCCTACATCTACAAATACTCCCTATGTTTTCACCTTGTAAGTGTTTTAACTTTTCAATATAATTATGCATGGAGTATGTGCTTCACACACAACACACACATGTGTGTGCATGAGTGTGTGCGTGCGTGGATGCGTGTGTTATTAGATCTAGACGAGCAATGCATGAGTGTGTGTGCGTGCGTGGATGCGTGCGTTATTAGATCTAGACGAGCAATGAAGATGCTAAAATATCTTATTAATCTAGAAAATTGTGTCAAGGTATGGCTGCATTGCTTGAATCCAAGCCACTCCTTTATATGCAAAGTGTGTAACTTTTTTACAAAGAGATAACCTGTCATATATACCATAGACTTCATATTAGTTTGTGCTATATAATTACTACTGAACTGATATGATTTATCATCACTGTCTAGTTAGCCTCAGTTTATACTATATAATTATCCTAATGACCGTAATACCATTGGGAGAACAATTTCTAATATTTGGCTGAAAATTCCAAAATATCAGGTTGTAAACTGGCGTACAAAGTTACCAAGCTCATATCAAAGAAAATAACGAAAATCTATGTCATATTATGGAACTGGGATGAAGTCAAGGTACACAATATATTCTCTCTTTTAAAGAAATCTTACCACACATGATTACATTTTTATTTTAGAAAATACATTGATACATGTCCCTCTACATCCAAAGTTCCAAACATGATTACATATTACATATTTGGACTTATAGAAGATTATAATGGTGTCCTAAAAAACGAGAGAGAGGTAAGACTCCCTGAGAATAATATATTTATCTCTTAAGGGCTGAGTTGAGTTTAGGAAAAACACTTAGTTTTTTTTTTGTATTTTTTCACTCGGTTGCCTGCCATCATAATATTTATATTAATTATTGTTGTTGTTAATTCACATTGAATCAATCTGAATTTCATCGAACCACCATGTATTTTCCATATTTGCATGGTTTCAATATATATGCCGGGTTATCTTGGTTATAGAGCGGATATAGTTGATATTATCAACCCTATATAGAACATTATTTATCCCTAACTCCTTTAATCTTACTAGCAACAAAACCATCTCTATCCAAATATAAAAGGCATAAGGTAATAATAGTGGGCGTAAAACACACTTATACCCAACTCACTCTTTTGAATGAAAACAGTAAGGCTCTGATTTCTATGGATGATTAAACAAATTCAGGATAATTGTTTTATAGGGACTGTATTAAATATCATAAATATAAAAATAGCTTATACAATTTTTTTTTGTGGGGAATAGCTTATACAAGTTATCTAAACAGTGCTAATGTAAAAGTTTGTAAGTAAATCCTAATTTGAAAACCATATCATATATATAATAATATAAAGTTTGTAAAGAAATCCTAATTGAAAACCATGGGATACATAACCCATGAGTTTGTGAGCTATAGGAACTTGTTTTGAAATGGGTTAATAGGTTATATATCCAGCTAATTTTGTCTGTGTATTTAGATCTACGCTTGTCCATATACATAGTCATAATCCCTTATATTTATTTTTGACAAAGGGAGTACATAAATAATCAAAGCCAAGATATTTTACTCGTGATTTCTACTTCCATTGACTACGTTAACTAGTGACAAAATTAATTTCATTTTCAGTGTTACCTACCATGTTCCGGTCTAGACCCTGCTCTTATATTATGTAAATCTCTAGTCACTGGTATTACAATGTTTTTTAGAATGGTTTAGTCTAGACCTTTTCATCTCCTGGAAAGAAACAGAATGGGAACCATACTTATTTAAATGAATTGTCTTTATCATCACAAAAAATAAATAAATTGTCTTCTTACAACTATAGGCAACGTGGTGACAAAGACGATGAAAAAAATCCAAGATGTTCTTTTCAGCTTTGAAGTTATCACCAAAATTTTCCTAGGTATGAATGACACGTCGGGATGAACTTTGCGTCCCAAAAAAAATCCAACGCATTATCCTGGCTGCACTACACTCTCTCCTCCTCGTCCTCTTTTGCCCTGCGGGTGGCCAGACAGATTCGCTTTCTGCTGTATCCTCTTCTGCACACGTTTTCCACTTCTTTGCATGTGAACCAGAACGGGCGTTCACAAGCTCACAATTTGTAGCGTACAGCTAGCCAGACCATTATTTATTGCAAAAAAAAAAAAAGTTTACACCTGGAGCAAATATTTTATACTACCTCCGTCCTAAAATGTAACCATTTATTGACCAAGACACGGTATTTGAGATGCTACTTTAATCAACAATATCTATATAAATAAATTGATTTAAATAAAAAAAATTATATATTACAATAGTTTGTTTAAGAATAAATATACTAATATAATTTTTATGTAATCGATCTTGTTTATATTTTACTTAAAAATGTTTGATTTTGTACAGTTTAAAAAAATAGCTTTATTCTGTAATGGGACGGAGGTAGTACTTGTGAGTAGAAGGTTACTAGTATACCAGATGGCCCAAATTGTAATCGAGTCCATTTTACATGATAGCTTAAGGCAACAGCAAGAAACAGTACTGGTGAGCCCAAATATGTGCCTGGTTTCTTGTTTATTTGCCAATAATTCTTGCTTAAACTAATGCTTCATTGCAAAACTTGTGCCTGTATTCTTGGTTCTTGCCACAATTTCTTTGGAGAAGAGGTGAAACGAGGAATGACCTGGTCCTCCTTCCTTGCTGGACCATGTCTTCTTTACTTACTGCCATGATCTTTGCTGGTTGAGGCAGATGGATGGATGCCTCTCTTGAAGAGGTCTTCTTGGCCTCTTGGGTTCACATGTCCATTGCTTGTCTCATCTCCTTTCTCCGTTCCCCCTAGCCGCCTTCTTCCTGTGGGATTCCTCCCTTTTGGAGCTGGCCCCTCCTCAGGACAAGCTTGCAGATGCAGGCTTGAGTGGGCTCTGACCTTGCTCCCATGACAATCCGTTGTTCTTTGCTTGCTCGATTGGTCCCAGACATGGAGCCTGTCTGTTGTTAATATCTATCGAGGTATTTCTGAGTTAATGATTCTTGGGTTGCGGAAATTTCTTTGCCTCTTGTAGTAGTAGTGAGAGGTTTCTTGCTGCTTCTTCTCTTGAGCTGTTCTTGGTTAGTTAATGAGTTTTTTTTTTTTTTTTTGCTGGGAGCAACCTGTGATTATTTCTTGGTTTCCCCCTCTTCGTTGTACGAGTACTACACATTGTTTACTTGTGTTTTTGAGGCATCGATTTCTGAGCCGGATAAGTAGTTGAGGTGTTGGTAGATGAATTCGCAGTCCAATTAATGGCTGACATCTCAAGATGGGCAGTTCTTGATGTCATTAGTAGTTTAATTTAGTTGGTCAGTTTAGTAGCTCTGCTTTCAATTGCTCCGACAAGGAGCAACAATTCATTAATTGGAGGATTAAGAGCTGACCTTCACCTCAAAACCGCAGTTCTTGCTTGCAGACTCTGCCTCTGTTCGTCATGGCTCCATGAGCTAGCTCAAGTTCTTGGGTTTTTTTCCCCCTTTTGTTTTTTCAGGGGAATTTGTCTTCATTTTAGAAGGTCGCAGATAGAGGCGGCCATGGCGGAGGAATCCCAATCCCAATCCCAATCGAAGAAATCGCACTGCCCTCTGCGGTGGGAGAGCACGGGGGACCAATGGTGGTACGCGACGCCGATCGACTGGGCGGCGGCGAGCGGGCACTACGACGTCGTCCGCGAGCTCCTCCGCCTCGACGCCAACCTCCTCATCAAGCTCACCTCCCTCCGCCGCATCCGCCGCCTCGAGTCCGTCTGGGACGACGACGACGACGACGACCACCTCGCCTCCCCCCACGCCGCCGCCGCCAACCGCGCCGCCGTCGCCCGCCGCCTCCTCCACGACTGCGACCCCAACCCCAACCGGCCCAATCCCAATCCCAACCCGAACCCCAACCGCCTCATCCGTGCCGGCTACGGCGGGTGGCTCCTCTACACGGCGGCCGCCGCCGGCGACGCCCAATTCGTGCGTGAGCTGCTCCGGAGGCAGCCGCTGCTGGTGTTCGGGGAAGGGGAGTATGGCGTCACCGACGTGCTCTACGCCGCCGCCAGGGGCGGCAGCTCCGACGTGTTCCGGCTGCTGCTCAACGCCGTTCTGTCCCCTGCCGCCGGGGATGAGGAAGGCGGCGGCGGCGGCGGCGCTTCTGTTGGGGGTTTCATGTTCCGGCGTGAGATGATGAACCGCGCGATGCACGCCGCGGCGAGGGGAGGCAACCTGGAGGTTCTCAGGGAGCTCCTGCAGGGCTGCTCCGACGCGACGGCGTTCCGGGACGCGCAGGGGTCGACCATCCTGCATGCCGCGGCGGCTAGGGGGCAGATTGAGGTGATGCTACTTCCTGCTTCTGAAAATTTTCTACTGCAGCTATGAAATGTTTTATGACAGGGTAATTGGATTGAAGAATTAGTTTGTTTAACTTTGTACCTGACATACTTTTTGTAGTTTTAGGCTTCTAAACTTTGTGATTTAGGTTATTTGTTCATATTTAAGTGCTAATCTGGGACCTTTGAATGATAGATGTCTACATTGTTGTCTGATTTGACTGTCCGGTCTGTCCCTGGAGTTGATCTTGTGAACATGCTAGTTAGATTGTGTTTCATTTTGCACATGATATGATTTATTAGTGATCAGTCATATGGAATGTTCTAGTTAAATTAATAAAAATGGACACTAGATGGTATTCACAGAAATTCTCAACCTACTGAAATGAAATGGGATGTGCTTAGCTGTCGGGGATGTTTGGTGAGAGTCAGTAACTGAGGTTTAGTTGGAAACCATTGACCTAATAAGGAATTTTCTAATACATCCAGCTATGCTTATCGATGAAAGTGTTTACAGACATGCGAATATGTGGTGATGAATAGACTGGTCATCTGGAATGTCATGACAAGTGTCTGTCCCCATGTGTAATCTGTTCTTTTATTCTAGCATCGGATTTACTGATTAAATTCATTATGTGTTAATGTGTTATTTAGTGGATGCGTACTGAAGTATATTGCATGTTTTTTCTTAATGCTACAGGTAGTGAAGGATATTGTTGCCTCTTTCGATATAGTCAACTCCATAGATGAGCAAGGGAATACCGCGCTGCATATAGCAGCCTTTCGAGGCCATTTGCCAGTGGTCAAGGCCCTCATTACCGCATCCCCATCACTTATGTCGGCTACAAATGAAGTTGGCGACACATTCCTTCATATGGCGCTGACTGGCTTTAGGACCCCAGGCTTCCGAAGGCTTGATCGTCAGATGGAGCTTATGAAGCAATTAATTGGTGGAGCAATCATGAATTTGAGTAGCATCATCAATATGCAAAACGAAGATGGAAGGACAGTTCTTCACTTAGCTGTGATCGGCAATCTGCATTCCAACCTTGTTGAGCTCTTGATGACCGCACCATCAATTGATCTCAATGTCCGTGACAACGATGGCATGACTCCACTGGATTTACTGAGAAAACAGCCACCGACAGCATCATCCGAAATACTTATCAAGCAGTTGATTTTGGCTGGTGGCATCATGAGTTCAATGGACCGTGAGACCAGATCAGCCATTGCTTCTCAACTGAAGATGCACAGTATTGTAGGCAGCCCGGGAACATCCTTCAAAATCCCAGATGCTGAGATCTTCCTCCATGCAGGTATTGATGCATCAGACATCAGCGAAAGAACCAACTCATTCTCTAGCGTTGGACAGAGCGAACCAGAATTTCCAGAATCCAGTCGTAAGAAGCTGAATTCTATGCAAACTGCTGCAAAACATCTCAAGATCCTACTCAGGTGGCCCCTCCGCAAGGAGAAGAAATCATCTGGTGCCTCAAAGGAATTGGACGAAGACGCATCCTCCGTGGATTCAGTCAAGAGTTGGAGCCATGGGGAGACCCCGACGCCATTGAGGCAGAGGTACTCTAGGATGAGCTCCCTGTTCAACAACAAGCGGACCTTCGCAGCAAAGATCAGGTCACCGAGTCCGTCAATGAAGAAGAGCTTCGCAGATGGCCTTGCACATGGCGTAATGCAGCCCGAATCACCATCCGCCTCAGGCTCCTGGTCATCGTCGTCCTTGCTTGACAGGATTGAAGCCGTCCATTTGGACAAGAACGGCCAAGCATCGCCTGATACCAGTGTGGTGATCAGGCGTACACCTAAGAAGCACGGGTCTCTGAACAGCAGGCTCATGAACCAGTACTTTTGCATCGGAGCACAAGGGATAGCTGTCGAAGATTCAACCACGGGGCAGCGCCCGAGTCGGATGTTCAGAAGTTCACTTCTGTCAGCAGCCTGATTGCGTCAGTTAGAAATGTCTTGCTTCCATTGACTTCACTGCTTACAGCTGATCTGTTAGTAGCAGATATGTAGTGCTTGTGAGAAGACTGATATTTGTGTTTGTGTGTGTTACTGATGCGAACTGCGCAGATCTAATGTAGTGTAGAGATTTGTTTTTTCTGGGAATGTGAATGTAATTGATAGTAGCATGGTTTTGAAATGAACTTTTTTGGCATATGCATGTTATATCGAGGGTATGTTTTTTTGATTGGCCTGCACCAAATCTGCCAATCATCGTCAGTTGAGTTGCCGGTAAGATCTGTTTGAAAAAAAATTCAACAACATCTTAACTTTGTGGGTGTTAAGGTCAAAACAAAAACATAAACATGCCATTTTACAGAATTATTTGTTAGAGACATTTACATGGGAAATATAACAACAAACTGCACATGACTAATCGAGTTATCGTATTTTAACATTCATGTCGACGGGTTGCATCTATCGCATAGATCCCCAGGAAAATGCACTAGTGCCAATCATTTCTTCATAGTTCTGATGTGCTTATTAGTTAATGAGACGAGATGTGCGTGTTTTCCCGAAGAAAATACAGATGCGGTCAATTTTTCTTTCACGTATACTATCTGCTGTGGAGAAATACGTCCACCTTGGCCTACATTGATTTCAACAAACCATGCTGGTGGGGGTGGCCGTCATTTTTAATCTGCATAAACAACTCAGTTCAATGAAAACATGGTTTATGTAATGGTCGACGGTGAGATCCAAGGCCACCTCGGGTGTGTTTGGTAAGCCAAACTCAACGCGCACCAGCTACAATTTTTCGGTTTCTTGGGTAGTCATGTCAGCCTGGCCCCAATGATGCAAAGCCTGGCTGTGCACGAACTGCCCTGTTTAGTTCCTAAAAATTTTTATTAAAAACATCACATCTAATCTTTAGACACATGTATGAAGCATTAAATATGGATAAAAAATAAAACTAATTACACTATTAGGCTATAAACGACGAGACGAATCTTTTGAGACTAATTATGCTATAATTAGCCATAAGTACTACAGTAACACACATGTGTTAATGATAGATTAATTAGGTTAAAAAAATTCATCTCGTGGTTTCCAGGCTAGCCGTGAAATTAGTTTTATCATTCGTGTCCAAAAATACCTCCCGACATCTGCTCAAACGTCTGATGTGACCTTTTCGTGAAAACTTTTCATGAACTAAACAAGGCCCTAGTCTTCATTTCGTTTCCTCTGAGCCTGCTGGTCGCAACAGGAAAAGGTCAATGTGGCTACGTTGTAGGGTTATGGGGAGGATACGCTAGCACAATTCAAAAATTTCTACCCCATAAACCAGGAACTATTGCCGTTAAAGATTATGGGATTACCACTAGACGTGTAGAAGATGCGGAACTGTGTCGATGTAGACGAATGCGTCATGGTTGCAGCGCCGTGCAGTTGATCAACGTCTCCTCCTCGATTAGCTCACGTGCAGTTCACCCTAGTGCTCTAGATACAGCACCTCCGAGGTATCCACACATACAGGGAGAAGAGCGGTCGTGCCCCGGACTGCTAGGTCCGTGGGAACGGCAAAGGCGTGCATGGGCGTGGGTGAATACCGGCTGCCAAAGGGATAACCCTAATCCGCACGCCCACCCCTCATTAAATAGGCGTTCCAATGGGCTTCCGAATCCGAGGCCCATTAGCAACCCTAACCCTTCTCTAATTCGGATCCTATCCGACTTAGGCCTCCAGCCCCATAAGCGTGTGACCATATGGGTTCACGCACACGTAGTCATGGCCCAAGTACACCTACTCGGTCCAATAGTTGATAACGGCCTCTAGCAAGACGTGTCAACTCCTATGCGCACGTAAAGATCATATCAGATGAACCGTCACAACGTTATGTACAAGCTATTCCCTTTGCCTCACGATATTTGGTCTAGCTCCAAGCTGACCTCTCTTTCTCGATACTGTGAGTCGGATCCTTAAATTGGTTAACACTTAAACCTAGCACGACCATATATTTCTTGATCCGATCACTCGAGGGGCCCAGAGATATCTCTCTCACATAGAGAGGGGCAAATCCCATCTTGATTGATCACGCCTCATAGCATGCTCCACGACAAACCTGAAAGTCATTACGGAGTAGCGTTTGATAACCCCTGAGTATGTCGATTCATATCTTGAGAACATATGACAATATCAAGTCTAAGGACAAAGCATACACGTTGTGTAAAAAGATTACAATATCTCATGTTGGGTCGGTCCAGCATCATGTCATATATACGCCCACTTTATTAGCTTGACATCTTCATGTCCATGACTTGTGAAATATAATCATCAACTAATACATGTGCTAGTATTCAACTTTGACTAGGGACAACTTTAGAATAACTATACAAGTAAAGAATTTCATAAGCAATTCACATAATTGATAATCAATACAAGTTGCCTTTCATGGATATTCCATATAAAGATAAATATCATGTATACAATGAAATATGATCATCTCTATGATTACCTCTAGGACATATTTTAAAGATATATAGTATTGGCTCCAAAGAGCCATCCAAATCAAATGCAGAAAGCCAAAAAAGATCTCCTAAGAGCCAAGCTAAACTAGCACACGATATCAAACAAGCTAATGATGCTCATTCCAACCAGGACAAGTTTAGCGAGGCCCATGGGACAAGCCAGGCAACACCAAAGACAAACACACCTTCAAATCGAGCACAAAGATAGCCTCCCATAGTTTCGTTGTTGACTTATAAGCTCATTGAAATTCAAATTAACATAACTTTGAATTTGATTTTGAGGTTTTTTCATAATGATCTTTTTTTCTTTCAGTCCTGGAGTTTGAATCGTGAATAACACAAGTATAAAAGTTTTACTCGTAAATTATTTTTTATTGCTTCGTTCATATTGCTATGGCTTATTTCAGAAAGCGAAACTATCACACCCATACAATGCTCCCCATTTTTAAGATAAAGTGCTTCCCAGTTCAAGATAAAATGATTTACAACGTGAAACAAACGAGGTAGTTTGTTTTTTCTTTTCATCGCAAAACCGGCACGACTGCACGACTGCACCGGCAAGAGCTTTTGTCTTGTCGACGTGGCTGCGAGATGCACACACACTCTACCTCTACTGGATACGAAGAAGATCAAGTGATTTCCACGCGAGAGTCGAGATGGCCAGTGGCTTGGAGGGATGGCCGGGATAGCAGTCAGACCGGCAGTGGCCGACAAACACGAGTGGGCGGTGGTGGCTCCACCAGAGTAGCGAGGATGAAGGCCAGTGGTAGGCGGGATTGGCGGCAATGGCAACTGATATCGGCGTCTATTCTGGTGACGCGAGCCACCAATGTTGTAGTTGGGGAAGTGATACAGTCTTGCCGGCGGTGGGAGGGGAGGGAGAAGAGGTGCGGGGACTTGCCAGCGCCGTTGGTGCTTTCTGGCATCGGTGAGTCTAGGCGGCCGGCATGGTGGTTGGGGAGGTGGCAGTGTGTTGTGGTCAAAGGAGGCGCCACGGCAGCGACGGCTCATTGTGGTTGGCGGTGGTCACATGTTAGTTCTAAGTGGTGCACGTGCACCATACAGTGACATCCATCCCTTATGGCTGACGATCTCTTACTAGTTTTCAAACCCAAAGCTTAAAAGTGGCAAATCCTCTCTATTGATGATTGAATCCAACAATTGAACTTCCGGCTCAAAGTTCTTTGCTGTGGGACACTCATAAAACACACCATTGCTATAGGACACTAAAAAGCGGTAATTTGTTGATAGACACCGGATGACATATTTTGTTATTTCTAATCAATTTATAGAGAGATAAAATTCGAAATGACTATTTTGCCCTTAGCTTTTTTTTTTCTCAAATAATCAATTCACACACGATTTGTAGTTAAAAAATAATTACTGGTTGTCACTTTTCCCCAACCTAACCTTAGACTACGGCATAGGCAACGATTCTTGCATGGGCGAGCAGCGGCGAGCGAGCAAAGAATGGCAGCTGTGAGCAGGCCAGCGATGTGTCAAGCAGGGGTGATGCACGACGTTTGTCTATTGTGAGCGGGACATCAGTAGCTGAAATATCATGCATATGTCGTACTCAATTTTATATAAATTTTACATTACATAAAAATAGCTCAAGGGTAAAATAGTCACTTCATGTGTGATTCTCCCTCAAAGTACAATTAAAAATGACAAAATAAGACCAATAGTTTCTATCAATAAATTACCGTATTTTTAGAGTGTCCCATAGCAAAGACTTATTTTTTGAGTGTCCCACAGCAAAGAACGCAATCTCTAAGTGCCATGAAGCAAATTTATCCAAGATACTACATGCTTGCCATGTTTGCCTTGATGCCAGAGTAGATAGAGAGGGGACACATATATCTTGTGAACTAACAACATAAGTAAAAGGGGACTACCTATAAACATTGGCTAGAAGAAACAAGATTCTTTACTAAGGTATGCAAATTTTCATTTCATAATTATTTTAGGTTCTACTAGCCAGTGTCTTCACAATAGTGTATATGTACCAGGGACGCTCTGAGATTCATGCAGGCGGCGGACAGGGAAAAAAGTCTTGAGGAAAAATATACTTGACTTTTTTTTTGCGAAAATAAACACGACTTATGTATAAGTTACACCCAGTTACATAGAAGTTACATTATAATTACACCATAATTATACTATATTTATATTTGACTGTTTTCAGCCAAACTTATATCAAATGTTGTATAGGTAGTTCTATCATTTTTTTTTGGCGAGAGGATAAATATTCTTTCTTCTTTTTTCCGGACAGATCGATGGAGTAGGCAGTAGCAGTAGTTACATGTACTACCTATCATGTCACAACTCACAACAACCTTCAAATATCCATTTCTAGCACGAGAGAATTGTCCCCTTTGTCCACGCTGAACGTCTTGAGCATCTTCCCCGTCACCGACGTCACCTGCGCAATGTACGTGCCGTGGAAGCCCCTGAACTTGAAATGACCATCGGCGTCGACTGTTCCACGCGTGTCCGTCCTCCACTCCCTCTGGAGCTGTAGAAACCTCTGTCCGGCCTCGTTTACAGTGCCGTCAGCGTCGACGAGGTAGGCGTCGTTGCGCCACATCTGTCCCTGCATGAACCCCCAGAGCATGACGCCTTCCACGGCCTTGTGCGCGTACACCTCGCGGAGCACCACCTCCAGGTCATCGGCGCGGAGGCGCACGTCGGGCTCGCTCACGTCCAGCTCGGTGATCCAGATGGGTGCTCCCCCTGCGGCGGCGAGCTTGTCCAACGCGGCGCGGATGACCTGCCCGACCACCGGGCTGTCCATGTGGCCCTGCACCCCGATCCCGCCCACCGCCGCGCCCCCTCGCCGCAGCGCGTCCACCAGCTCCACGTACTTCTCGGGCGTCGCGTTCGGGTCGTTGCCACGCAGGACGTTGTAGTCGTTGACGAAGAGCTGCGCGCCCGGGTCCAGCCGCGCGGCCTCGCGGAACATGAGCGGCGCGATGCCGTCGCCGAGCCGGTCGCGGTAGAAACGGCCGTGCAGCATCTCGTTGTTGACGTCGTAGTGGCGGAAGCGGCCGGCGTAGCGGGACAGGAGGCCGTGGAGACGGCCCTGGACTGCCGATGCGAGGTCGTCTCGGCCGAGGTCCTTGACCCACTTCTGCACGTCGCCGTCCACAGCCCAGAAGATGCAGTGGCCGCGAGCTGCCTTGCCGTGGCGGCGGCAGAAGTCGAGCAGCTCGTCGGCGTCGCGGTAGTTGATCTGCCCGCGCTGCGGCTCCGTCGTGTACCACTTGAGCTCGTTCTCGAAGACGGCCCAGTCGAAGTTGTTGCAGAAGAAGTCGACGAACTTGGGGTTCTGGATTGCCGTCTTGTTGATGCAGGATCCGAAAGGGAAGTGGTTGTCAAGCTGCACTACCCGGATAGACGCGCCGGACATGCCAACGAACTTTAGAACCACGTCTCTCTTGCGAACCTGCACGCATCAGGGAAATATTATACGTGTGGTTACCGTTTGTGCCATTCGAATTACTTCTTCTGGTTCCATAACTCCTTTACGTTTTGCACATGAATTTTTTTTTTTTGAGGGCAAGTTTTGCACATGAAGTTAGTAATTACAACTTTGGGTATAGTAAACTATTTTTTTTTTCATTTTACACCCTAAACTATCTCATTGGATCACAGACAAAGTTATATTTTCAAGATCATTTCGTTGTCCAAATATGAGTCATCCGATTTTTATGTGCAAGTCATCCTTTTTAATAATGGACAAACTGCCAGCACAATGCCACAATGTAAGATGCACAAAGCTACAAATAATTATTACAATAATTAATTCCACACAATTTTGAAAAGGTAAGTACACAATAATTTCAACAAACAAACAAAAAATACAAAATTTTGAGTTACAAATATCGTTTTTCTATATCTGCACCCATCTGGTTTCCTAAATCATCATTGTTATTTCATAGCGGTAAGAATTTAAACTAATACATATACATTTTATTTTTTATTAATATTATTTAGATCATCGATCACAAGAAATTGATCAGTAAGGAAAAATGGCCATTATCAATCATAAATAACTTGTCTTATAATCAATTTATAACCGGTTTAAATTTCGTTACCTCTTGAATATAAGAAGGTATATACTTTACCAAGGATGTGAGAAAACCCTCAAGATGAAAATAGTTGTTCTACATAAAAAGGGGCGTCATATTTTTGCTATGATTCCAGTCACTATTTTCGTTATGTAATTGCTATGTGTAATGTTTCTATATCTCCTATGTTTTGTTTTGTGACTTTCTACGTTGTTTTTTTTTTACTTGTGTTTGTCTTCACTATAAAAGAATCAAGTTGAGAAATAAATCATTCTTTCCAAGTTCTCCTATATAACGGGTACTAAGAAAAAAAAGTACAGTTTAAATATTTGAATAGACATGGTAACTTTTTGGCTAATATAGTGTAAATACATTATATTGAAAATGACAAATGTAATGCCATAGATATGGCTAGTCGGAAGGAAAAATCACCAAGTTGACAAACAGGTGGCAAAAAACGTTCATCCAAAAAGAGAACTCGATCTTGAATGCAAAACGTATAGGAGTGCGGTGATATGATATGACTGCTTGCTCGCTCACCTTGTCAATCTCCTCCTTGAGCAGCCGGAACCGCGCCTTGCGGTTCGTCGCAAAGACCCGGAGATCCCTGACCATCACGTCCACGCCAGCAGCCGCGCCATGCACGTGAACAGCCGCGACACGTGGACGAGCGCCGAGCCTGAACGCGCCGTTGATCTCCGCCCACCCGCCTCCCACCTCGGCGCACACCACGCCGCAGTCTAGCCAGCGACAGCGCTCGTCGCCCTCGCCGCCATCGTCGACGCGGAGGCCGACGCGTACCGTGTGGCTCTGGCCCTGCACGCCGCCGCCCTGGCCCTGCACAGCCACGCCGACCCACCCGACGACTCGGTACGTGACCCGTGGCACGAGCGCGCCGCCCGGCACCGCGTGTCGCAGCCCGTCCTCCTCATTGTCACGGCCCGCTGCGACGACGTAGCGACCGCACATGGCCGAGTCGTCGACGTGCGCGGACAGCACCGTGCGTGGACCGACCGGCGTCCAGCCGTCGAGGCCATCGCCGATCAGGTTCACGACGAAGGCGATCTCATGAGCTACAGCCATGGCTTAGGATCGAGTTAGGAGGAGCTAAGAAGTTGGGACCTGCTGTTTGTACTCGAGTGCAATTCTGTCATGCACGGCTAATTTGCGTCGTATTTATAGGTGAAATCGATCGTCGCTGGATTGGTATATGAGTATATCTCATCTCCTCGATGGATCAGTCGTGCGGAAGAGTCGAATGCCATAACAACGAGCAGAGAGTGGAAGCAACTACTACCAGCCTACCAGGGATAGACAATATCTCATTCTCTGTGCTTGCATGCTGCATAGTATTTATGAGTAACTGTGTAGCTTGCGCGACGCAACAAGTTCTGACTTGTTGGGTTCAGATGCCGCTCTGACTTATTTGGAGGAACCGATCGAGCTGTGACATCAAAGGGCGAATTACACACGTTTTTTTTTTTTTTTTTTTTTGGCATTGTCGTTGTGAACCGAGGGAAATGTCCGGCTGATGTTCCGTTCCTCGATCGGGGACATATCCACTGATAATCGCTTAAAGGTTTGACGACTTGCATCATACGTGGAGGGCTGAAGCACTGAAAATCGCTTAAAGGTTCTCAAGCATGATACTAGAAAATTACACAAGTCTGAAATGCTACTAAAACTATATATTTTTTCCAAAACCATAAATTTCGGTAGCAACTAGTTTATTTAATATAGCATCGCGAAAAAATAACATTTATATAAGAGTTTATAAGCCAACGACAACAAACTAACCTATACGAATTAGCTAACCAAATATTGATAAGCTCGAAACAACACTAGTATTTAGGTGATCACACTAATAGACGGGTTGGTTATCACTACGTGAGCTGCGCTAAAAGGCCCCATTTTATGTCTCCTTAGAGTCGACTGTCCTTGTGCCCAGCACAGATGCCCGTACCAACCGGCACATAAGGCCTTTTATGTGGTACTTAGTGCTTGCTTGCCACGAACCTTCCATGTGATCGAAGGTTCACCCGCTACACCACCAGCTATCGCTGACCCACATGGTCGATGCAGCCAGTGCCACGTGGTACTCCCAGTGCTACTCCAGGGACCATTGTATCATTGGGCTCGCATAGACTAGAAGGCCAATCCATATCTGTCCTTGAGAACTATAGGTCAGACAAGGAATTCCTAATACTATTTGACAACATCTATTTCATATATAAAAAAAAGGAAAAGATGATGTAACAAACAAATGTATAAATTCATGAAGGGTCCTCGTGGCAGGAGCTATATATTCGTTGTCATGGGGTTCTTACATTTTCCTTATATTAAACCATCGGAGATACTACATTCACATGTGTGTACATCTAGTGGTAAATTATACACATAAGCCATGCTACAAGGGTGTGTATGTGCATTCAAATTGTGCTTGTAAGAAATTGCTAAGACCATATGTATTTTTATGGTCTAGGATGATATTTGGGTATGCCCTTCAAATTTTGTGACAGTTGTCGCAATGATTATTGATTTGTGAAAGATTTGATTGGATTGCATTTCATAATAAAATAATACTATTTCTAGATGTCTCTTTAAGATTTTTTTTGAGGATTCTCAACCCCTGTTACAATCATCTTTTTCTCAGAACTTCCGCCATTATTTCTTAATTTCATTAGGAGCTGGCCACGTGTTCATGTGCAGCATTGGAGACATGGGGTCCATTTCAATTTCTATAGCAGCGAAACAAGACTTGGTAGAGTAAGCGAGAGCAAGTATTTACATAAATGTTGGGTACTTGCGAGATTTCCTAAAATACATTATTTAATTGCCAAGATTTCTCATATATGCGGCTATATCAATAGATTTATATACCAGTAATAAAGTAAATAATCTCTTTCAAACGGTCCTGTCATATATTGCATATGACATATCATATTTTTTGTATAATGGATAATTCAAGCATTAATAGCAAATGCTATCTATATAGCTACATTTTGGACACATCGTAATAGATAAATATCTTAATTTAGACGAACTTTGTAACATACTTATACAACAAAAAGATCACAATGTAGTCCTCCCATTTATATATACCATTAATGTATTCCACACTAACACTTGGGCCATGAATATAGAAAATTTTAGCTTATTTTAATGTTGAATGACACACAATAAACACCTTCCTAGCATACAAAAATCTAAATAAGTTCATACTTATATAAATTAATGCTTCTTATTTTATTCTTCCAAACATCTCTATATAAATAGGCAATGGAGTTCGACGCGGACTCCTATTGCGCGCGCTGAACTCTTTAAGGCCCAAATGCCTCATGCTTGTACATGCAAAAAAGTAATCTTAAGTAAAGAATCTAGGGCAAAAGATATTGGCTTTGTAGTCATATCATCTTCCCTCCCTTGAAGCAAAGCCGTTCTCGGCTCGATATTAATTTTAGGAGCTTCTTTCTTCCTTTTTCTTGCAGAAACACCTTCGCTTTGATTGAGCCATTACACATGGGTTTTAGCACATGATTAAATCCACCATGCATAAAAGAATAATTATTGGTTCGACCCTTATGGGTGGCATTGAGATCAAACTGCCATGGTGCTCCCAAATGCAAGTGAAAAGCATTCATTGGCACCACATCACAATCCACTTTATCAACATAGTTCCCAAGAGAAAATGTAACTCTCACCCTATGAGTAATTTAGGGCGTGCCGACCTGATTCATCCACTGAACATAGTGTGGTGTAGGAAGCCTCCATATACATAAGTATAGATAGGCCCTTTGTTGGTTCAGCATCGTCATCCCTGGTTGGATCATCAACACCAGGATAACCTGCGACATTAGTATAATCAATACGCTTAGCTTCAGAATTTTCTGACAGACTCTTAGAAATATAACCGCCGTTCATCATCAACACATTCTTTTGATTAGGACAATCTCTTGTATAATGTCCTCTTCCTCCACAAGTATACGCTCTACACTTCGTTATTTAGAACTAGATGCAGCAGTAGGCTAAAGTTTACTCAATGAATTAGTAGCAGCTTTACGTACATCTTTAGATGAAGTGGCGGACTTGAAAGAGGCCGACTTGCCGTCTCACTTAAAAGAACGTGTGCGGCTAGCTTGGCAACTTTTTGATTGTTGTTCTGCCCTTTGAGCTATGCACACCAGACTTTATAATAATATGAAATCTCAACATGATCCTTCACATAGCGATTGAGTCATTAATAGTAGCCTCTTCATCCTCTATTACACCTATGTGAATCATTAATAGCTCCATCTCCTTACAGTAAGCATCATCAGTAAGATCACCATGCCCAAGTTGCTGCAAATATGTGTATATTGATCTAGTATAAAGTTCAGTTCATTCCACCAAGACAAGGCATAATCTGTGAATTCAATAGATCTAGCATGTACCTTTTCTCCTCCGAATAGTTGGACAATTAAAGATCTGGTCACAACGCATCTCCTAGTCGAAATAATCCTCTAGATCACCAGTGTATATAAATAACTCAACTATACAGTGATGAAGAAACAAATCTTACCACTCCTCACAAAGGCTTTATAAAAGGTTTTTCATTGGTGAGTATGGTCCTACAATCTTGAAGAACATCTGGAAAACAAAATGTGTGATGAATATCAAAGTTTTTGCTTGGTTGCTGTTCATGAACAAACTGAATACAAGACATATGTTGGACCACAAGCATTGTTCTCCTTTAAATGCTGATCTCACTTGTGTCCTTTGTAATTCTAATGCAAGGGAGACAAGAGAACACCTGTTTTTCTTCTGCCCTTTCAGTAGGGAATGCTGGGAAAAAATTGGAATACAATGGAATAGTTCGCTGCAGTTGGAACAGATGATTTTCCTTGAAAAAGTCAGATTTGTAGGAAAAGGTTTCTTCGAAGTAATACTCATAGCTTGCTAGCACATTTGGAAAAGTCGAAATGGTCTTACTTTTCAAGACATTCAGCCTTTGATTCAAAGATGGTTCTCCTGCTTTTTGAATGAAATTAATCTTCATTCTTGTCGTATAACAGCTTTAATTAGGGATGATGTGTTGGATTGGTTACTTTCTCTGTAATCACCCTCTTTTCCTTTTAGTTTGTCTAGTTTGTTTAGTTCTTTTTTCTTTTCTCTCTTTTTTTTACTTCCTTTTGTTTTTCTTCTTCTTCTTCTTTTTTCTTGCCGTAATTACTCCTTTAAATAAATAAAAATCTACACTATTGGATGAACCAGTTTTTTTCCCTTAAAAAAACTATACAGTGATGAATAACGGTCTGGTACCACTTGATGAGCACCCGGCAGCAAGTATCCTAATTTTGTCGCTCTTTCATGGTACATGAATATCCAGCTATGTATATAGAAATATATGTGTGCTAGATATAATGATCGAGTGGCAACTGGCAAGTAATGTGTTATTGAATAGCCAAGCCAAATATCAGATGATAGATGTGTATCTTTGAGATGCGAATTGGAAGCACACCAAATCCAGAAAAGAAATAGACCTCTTGTGGATCTCCAACCCGTGCTCCAAGTGAACATAGCCCGGAGATGAGAATTTCCATTAGACATTAAAGCGCACCCAGAAATTAGATTTGCAATCACCCCAAAATATGATTTTCTTATTAATCGGCAGCAACAAAGGTTTAGCTACAGATAACAAGATGGCACGCCATCTTAGGGTTTCTAGAACCCCAGGAACTCACGCTGAAAAAAAAAAACCTACCCCACTGAATACATGTGTTGACTCTTTGTATGAACGCAGGCATAGGAGTTCAACAGTGACTCTTATTGAGAATGACTCATTAACACCCAGTTAGCTCACTCTTGTAAATGATGAAAATTAATCTCATGATGTAATGTTCATACTGTTTAATCTTCCCTGATTGCAACAGAGTTGCCCGATCTTCCGTCAGGTATGGATAGACTACAATTTGGCGGAGACATGACACACAATCCGGCTTCCGATCAACAAGACCCAAACCCTGCAATCCTAACACCACATCTCTGCTGGTTATCAGTCATGCGTTGCCTGGTTGACCTTGCCGAGAAGCTAATTCCTGCAAGCGAATTGAGGAACACAAGCAAGAACTCAAAGAATTACAACACAAATGCGGAACTGCAAATGTGAGCCATTGAGATCTGATCCAAAGGTTGTGGTTGTTTGAGCTGACGTGGCTAAATCTCAGGGCAGGAAATTGTTTATAGGATAAGCCATCTGGTTAAAAAACGAAGCATTGTCCAGCGTTGGATATGACACTCCTAAAATCCTACTAAACAAATCAAGTTGGGAGCCATCACGAGAAGTCCAGAAGACTCAAAGCACCCATACAATGTGAAAGATAAAATCAGTTAAATAAAATCTGAAAAGACCAAAAAGTCAAATTAGAAAACAAAATGAATAAAAAAACAGGAAGATTTCTCAAAACGAGAATGTGCCATATCCCAACATGTTAGCCATTGGATGAACGGTTTGGACACACAATGGCCATCTAATAGAAATGGTGTAAAACATGGGATAAAAGCAACAAATGAATGATTATATATATAGGAGCAGGATTTTTTTATCATACGTGCATCTGTGCACCAACATGTACGCAGTGACACGTGTCTCTGGTAGATTAGAGAGAAAGAATCTTTATGTACCTAAAACGCGATAAAAAAGTTAATGTTCAGATTATAATTTCGAAATATAATTTCAAAAAATATAATTTCAAAAAATAATTTAAAAAATATATAATATTCAGATTATAAATTAAAAAATATAATGTTCAGATTATAATTTTAAAAAAATATAATTTCAAAAAATATAATGTTCAGATTATATAATCTCAAAAATATAATCTCGAAAGCATTCATTTACTAATTATAAGCTACACTTAACACCAATGGTCAGATCTTGTTTGATCCCACACCAATGGTGCAGATTGTTGGTGCACATACACATATGATCATTTTTGCATTTTCATATATATGTGCACATACACATATGAGCAGGATTTTATGACCATATGTGCATTTGCACCAACATGGACGCGGTGACACGTATCCCTAGTAGATTAGAGAGAAAACATCTTTTATGTACCTAAAACGTGATCAAAAAAGTTAATATTCAGATTATAATTTTGAAATATAATTTCAAAATATAGTTTTGAAAAATATAATTTTGAAATATAATTTTGAAAAATATAATGTTCAGCTTATATAATCTCGAAAGCATTCATTTACTCATTATAAACTATACTTAACACCAACGGCCGAGATCTTGTTTGATCCCACATCAATGGTGCAGATTGTTGATGCACATGCACATTTGTACATATATATATATATACATACATATATATATATGTACATATA
>CM002483.1:8137563-8166997 GCA_000325765.3 Leersia perrieri
TATGAGATTTTGCAGTCCTCTGGTGCCTATCCTTAGCCATATCATATCCGGTATCCGCTCCGTTTTCACCCCAGGCACATGATAGAGAGAAAATAAAAACAAAGAAAACACTAGAGACTATTAATATCATCTCTTATAAGTATGAAGTAAACAAAAAAACAACAAATGAGTGATATTATGTATGTGAAAATTTCTGGAGTCCTTTAGTGGTAATCTTAAACACATGATATAGAAAAAAATAAAACTATGGAAAAAAATTAGAGACCATGAATATTTTCTCTGACAAGTATAAAGGAAGACATAAATAAATTTGCAGTTTGTTAAGCCAATATTATGTAAAAAATTACTTAAAATTTATTATATTGGGTTCTTAAATAGGATAGAAAATCGTGCAAAGCACGATTATGTTGCTAATAAGAGTGAAGAATGTATATCTATGTCATGGATCCAACCATAACCTTATCTCCATACCACAACTTGATGTTGTTGGATGTAAGTTTATGTTTTTAGGAGACCTCTGCTTCATTAGTTATGAATTTATGCTGAATTTATTCACTAAAACAAGTGAGGGCCTGCTGAGGAGATTTGTAACTTTAATCACCTTTAACTTACTTGCTTTTGTAATTCATGGGCACTTACTAACACCCAGACTTATCTTTTCTTTTGATGCTATTTGGGTGTGTGCAAAAACATTTACCTTTTTAACTATAGGCTATAGTTGAGACCAAGTATGAATTATATATTTGAACAAACATTGCTACACAATGAGTTTTGTTTGTTTTTGTTTGCAAAGATGCTTTCTTGGGTGAAGGAAAAGAAACCAAGCATGAGGAATGCATGGAAAATCAAAAGAAGTTGATTGGGACCAAACCAAGACCTTCTCCAAGTCCACTCCTACCTCATCATGTAACTTTTGGTCCATAGAAGACAAGAGACAAAGTTCTACATGTTTTGGATTCGGATTCTGGCCTCCTGACAGCATCAACTTCAAACGGACTTAGCCTCTGATCTAGAAGGAATTTTGGGATCCATGAGTACTTGTTGGGAAACTTGTGGAGTCTAATTTCCTATGGTTTTGGTCCCACGTCAAAATTCCTACCGAGCTGTCGGGAATATGTAAAACAAGTCTTGTACCTCATCCAGTCCGAATTTGATTTGGGTCTTGGGCCTTGTAATTGTGTCGTGGGCCTAGCCCAAGGGGGTGTGTGCCCTAGGGCAACCCTAGGATGTCCCTAATCATATCTATTCAGTAGCCATCATTGTTTAGAGTCGGGTTTTTGTTAGATTAATCTGTCAAGAACAGTTTCGTCGCTAGATCAGTTTGTAGAACCCCAAACTTGAGTGCTTAATCATTCATAAGCAATTCGAGTGTTGCAATCTATCTTGTTCTTGCTTGTGTTCTTCGATTTGCATGTAGGGATTAGCCTTCTCGGTGAGGTCAACCGAGTTTTGGCTTGGTTGATAACCAAAGGAGATTTGGTGCTATGATTGCGGGCTCAAGAGCGTGTTCGTTCAGAAGCCGGATCGATGTGTGTCAACTTTCTGCCAAATCGTTGTTTATCAATACCTATCGAAAGATTGGGACCTAACATTCTCATTAGTTGGTATCAGAGCGCGGTTGCCCGTTAGGTATGGCCTATATCTTTTAGATTAAGATTTTTTTCCATATACGTATAACCAGAAAATTGCCACACAAAAATTTCTCATGAAGGTGATGAGGTTGTCCCCTTGGCTTCAGTTCGACCTCATGTATGTTTTCTGAATTTGGCCCGTATTTGATTTTGATCATCGAACACTGTTCTGCGGCATTCGGTCAGAACTCAAACTTCTCCTACTTCCCATTGATGTGGAACTGAATGCTTCTGGCCCCAACATCAATCGTGGCTTCGGTGGTGTTGTGAAACGGGCGCCCTAGAATGAGCGGTGTATCCTTGTCCGTCTTCATATCCAGCACCACGAAGTCCACTGGGATGAAGAAATCACATATCTTCACCGGCACATCCTTGCCTATCCCCGCTGGTTAGCGGATTGAAGAGTCTGCCAACTGAAGGCGCATCGGTGTTGGTCAGATCATTGAATTTCTTCAAGATGAGGTCGATCTTTGCAGTGAGTAGGTTTGTCTCCTTGACGGTGTGAGCTCCTCGCTAACGGGTCTGAAGTCATTCTTCACTCCAGCCCATGTTGGAGACCATATTCTTGATCAGCTCCATAGCTACTCGAATAGTCTTGGAGAAGAAGGCTCCTCCAGCTGCCGTGTTTAGGTTATCACAGGACGACAAGGTGAGTCCATTGTAGAAGCACTACCGGATTAGCTAGTTGTCCATCCCATGATGAGGACAGGCGGCGACGTACTCCTGCAGACGCTCCCAGGCTTCAGGTATCGACTCATCCTTCGCCTTGTTGGAAGCTTGAAATCCTCCCACGAAGGGCATTGTTCTTGCCCATCGGTAAGAACTTCGCCAGAAATGCCGTAGAACATTTGTCCCAGTTGTTGATAGTAGCACGGTTGGCATAGAACCACTGCTTTGTCTTCCTAAGGAGGGAAAACGGAAACAACCAGAGTCTGATGGCATCTGCACTGACTCCCTTCACCTTGTACATGCTGCATATCTCCAGAAACTGTTGCACATGAGCACTGGCATCCTCGTTTGGCTTGCCATAGAATGGGCTATCTTGCGCCATGGTGATGAGGCTGGTCTTCAGATCGAAGTCGCCATATACCCAACGTTGACTTGCGTCCCAGTGGGCACGTTGTCATCAGAGGGAGCAGCGTACTCACGGAGTGTCTTCTCAGCCATCGAGAAAGTTGTTGGCATTGGAAGGACTAGTTGGCTTGATGCTCCGAATAAAAAACTTTTCGATTTTCATGGAAGTTCACCGACAGGTTAAAACCAGTCATACACTACCCTGCTATCACAAGAAAGAGAAAGCAACCAATGTTAGCTTGCAAAGGACGGTAACCCATACAGAGGTATATATATAAAATATTGGCGATTGTTTTCTCTTTGAAATCTTCCCCAACCACAACGCCAAATGCTTGTTGGTATTTATTAACGTCATCTCTAGAAATATTATTTCTAGCGACGACGGCTTGAAATATCAATGGCAATCTACGGTTTACAGAAATACACCCGCAAGCGCATGGATATACCATTATAGCATTTCATCTGGAGTATTCTAAGGTATCGTATTTAATCCCAACAGAAGATTTGTAAGAGCGAAAGTATACCAATAAATTATATATACTTGTATATGTTATAGTCTATGCATGGGTAAGTTTATCTGTAGGGTAGGTTGACACACAGCTAAGGTTTAGATTTTAATATAATTCCTAAATTAAGCTAAGTGTTTATAGGTTAGTTATGTTCCATTCCTATACTTCTAGTATACAAGACTTAGTCTATTCTCATTAGTATACACTATATAGCATAACCCCTTTAACAATGCAGCACAACTAAGCCTAATCAAAGCTATGCCCTCCCGATGTTTCGCATGACTACCCCAGACTGTCGAGTTACTTACGACAACGTATCATAACCATCCAACTGAAGAAGGATACAAAGGAGTATCCAACCCCAGAAAAAGCCTGTAGTGATATATATTGTGGAGGAGACACCCGTACTGAGTTGTCACCATCAGCGGCCCACAAATCATCCAGAGTATATACCCCCAAATAATGACAACTAGCGACCTAAGCTACATGCTTAAATTACTACTTATTACTCTATATATAGCCTTGCAACCGGTATAGAGCAACTGCATACTTAAGCCACCGCTCTTGGCCTAGCCTAAGCAGACAAATGACCCAGTAGACAGACATTATACCCGCATCAATGCAAATCCCAGAAGATTTAACTACATGGATTATACAAATCAAATATAAACTAAGACACTCATATTCTATTATTGGAATAGAATACCGAACTTGAACTTGTATAAAGAAGAATAATATATTGATAACTGTAAGTCTTACAAAAAAGAAAAGGAAAGCTATAGAACTTTACCGAACTCCCCGAAGCCTTTCTTGGACGTGGAACTATTATATCTCTACTCCACTAGCACTATACTAATATTATAGAGTAGCTAAGAGCCTTGCTTGGGTGTGTGTTGGAGAAGTGAGTGAGTTCCTCCTTATTTATGGCATGATAGCGGCAACTTCTGATGGGAAATGACCATCATGCCCTCTGGAACCGACACCAGGAGGTGATCTGGAGCCTACACGTGGAAGGTCGGTGGGAGAGGCGGCATGAGTGGTTTGGTCGAACCAGCCTGACCCCCATCGACTTCTCCTTTGGCTGGGTCTATGATAGATAGGCCCTCATGATGGTCTGAAGTACGATGACAGGTTTCTTGGCAGTTACACCTGTCAGGTGGCTCTTTCATCCTCAAGCTTGCTTGGGAGTGTGGTTTCATCCATCTTATCTTCTCTATTTTGATTTATTTTCCCTGCAAGAAAATATTTGCAAGTATAAGAGGAAATAGATTATTTTGAAATAAATATGCATTGCAAGCATAGTTAGTTCCCTTTTTTAAGTTAAATTGATGGTCAAAATTAGTCGATAACGATCGTCAACAATGTAGGGCCCTATGCGATCACACCTGTTGCACTTGAGCATGGGATGGCCCTGTACTGGTTTTGTCTCCAGATTTTATTAGGTTCCAAAAATACTGTTATGTTTGGCATGAACTTAAGGTTCCTTAATAACTGTTGGGTGTTTACTTTCTTAGTTGTCAGACTTGTAATCTTAAAGACTCTTCCCATATCAATGTACTCTGTTGTCAGATGTGCTACAGGGTTTATCTTTTGTGGTTGCTCTCATCACTGTTACTATTTTGTCCTTATCTTTCAAAGTAGTTATTCTACTTTTGCTTCTGCTCCTTGCTGATTGTGTTTTAAATGAGTAGATTTAATAGAAGCCGGAATGTTTTATGTTGGAATGGGGGGCATTAATTATGAAGAGAAATGAAGAGCTATTATGTAGAAGATAGAGGAAAGTGCCTGTGTGGTTGTTTGGTTACAGGAAACAAAAGAGATGTTTTTGATCATTCTTATATTAGAAAATTTGCTCCTAAAAGATTCGATTCTTTTCCTTTTTCTCCTGGTGGTATAATAATTATTTGGGTAGGAGCTTCTGGTGGTATAATAATTATTTGGTAGGAGCTTTGTTCTCTTCAAAGGTTATTGTTAGAGTATATGGTAGTTAGAGATGTATTAGGATAGAATTAATTTGTATGAGGCCTGTTCCTTACCTGTAATCCTTCCTTATCTCTACCATGTATCTTCTATATACAGCGGCCCTGAGACTCAATACAATAAGTCCAATATTCGTCGCGTCTCCGCCGCCGCCCGGAGGAATCAATCTCCCGGTGCCTCCTCGGTCGTTTCATCGAGTCCATCGCCTTGCTGTCGAGGGGGATCAGTCTATCTCCTCCGACGGCTTCGTCTTTCGTCGAGTCTATGGTCTAGTCACGGGAGGGATCAATCTCGATCTCCCTTGCACGGCCTCGTATCTTCGACGTCAAGAAGCAGCAATCTCATCACCGACCAGTCTTTCTCCCGCCTTCGGGATCGTGTCCAGTGCTTTGTACGATCGAGCCAAGACTGCTGACTGATTGCGGTGATTCGTCTCCACGTTGCCCCTGCCATGATCCGCGCGGATCTCAATCCGTGTTGGTCGTGCCCACCCCGTGGCTCGGCCCGGATTGCAGCTGCCACGATCCAGCGGCCAGGAGAGACGCTCGAGCATCATCAGTCAACACCTCGAGGATGCATGACTGGATGTACACGTGTATATGCATCCATACTGCATACATGCATGCACATGACCAACTCATGCATAACAGGAGAAGCTGATTTTTTTTGACCAATCTACTGTAGGGGAGTCCCCAACAATATTTAATTTTATTAAGAAAAAGATCTGTTTACAAAATGATCACAAAGAAGTGATCCAAGGAATTTAAAAACACTGTCTATTTCACTAAGCCTATGTAAAAACAAATTGAGATCAACCTTAAGGTAATCTCTCCATGAACTAAAAGAAATTCGAGCACCATCAAAAATTATCCTATTTCTATGCTTACATATATGCCAGGATATGTAGAGTGCCTTTCCCATGAATAACCTTCCCTGAAATCTTTGGCTCATATCATATAACATTTGATCAAACTGCACATTTGTATTCCAAATAAAACCTGCATGAGCCCAACACCTCACAGCAAAAGGACAAGTAAAAAATAAGTGCTGCATATCCTCCCATCATATTGGACATAGAAAATTGTTGTTTCTTGAGGTGCACATTTCTTCCTATGCAGCATATCTCTTGTGTTCAGACGATCAATAAGCAACAGCCAAACAAAAACTTTAATCTTCATTGGACATTTGCTTTTCCAAACCCAAGACAGATAAAGAGGCACCTTAACACTTATGAAATTTAGAGCATAAATCTTTTAAGAGGAGAATCTGCTATTGCCCCATACATACTCCCAATTATCTGCTCCTTGCAACTACAAATGGTCACATGATTCCTGCATGGCTAGGACTTCCTGATAGGCCTGTTGAGAGAGTGGAATATGAAATGAATCTTCTAAAACTTAAGGAACAGCAACTTGTACTGAATCTGACTTGTTTTTTCATAAGAGTAAGCCCTTGGATATTTCATGGATTTAATTTCATCATTCCAAAGATCATCCCAAAATAAACAAGTGGTACATTTCCCAATACGCATTTAGCAATGCCTCTGAAAATATCAACAAACTGAAAAACATCCCTCCACCAAAAGGATCCTCTAGCAGTTAGAATATGAGGCACCTTATTATCATAACTAGTTGATACCCCACGCGTTGCTGCGGAACCTATAAAGGAATATAAGATAAAAATAATAATAACATGTGTAGTGACCATAAAATAATTGTAGAACTACGTGCTGGAAGTAAAAAGTTGGCGGTTAATTGAGTAGGCAAACAAAAAAAATGAAGGTCATGAGGGGACTGCAGAATCTAAACAAAAAATTCACTCTTCTAAGTTCATATGTGGAAGACAAAGCAGAGGTAGACAATCAAAAAACAGTTGAATATATCAGCCAAAATAAACAAACTTTCCTTCCAGTTAAGGATAACCTGTGGTCTGGCACGGCAAAGAAAAGTCCAAAAGCCAGTTAAATATATACACGGGGAAGAAATATTTTTTAGTTGCTCTGTTCAGATTGGATGACCGCATCCACAAAAGTGATCAGTGCTGTAAATTAAATCAAAGTAGACAAAAGAATAGTAGTAGATAAGAATGTTGGCCTTTATTAGTATAGAGAGAACCACAAAATGATCAATATAATTGAGGAAATTTCATAATAAATGGTATGGATGGATAAGAAAATCACCTTACATTATTTTTGTGCTTCGCATTTTATTGTATCCTCCTGCAAGACTCGAGTACAGACATTGTATAAAGGAAATTGAGCACCCTCAAGAACAGAAAAAATCTGATGGATGGGGTGAGAACAAACAACCAAGGATGATCGTGTTAGACTAAAATTTAGCACATACCAAATATTCAAAACTTGATGCATAAAGAGCGTGGTGAAACAATGAGGCAAAAGAAAGAAACATTCATGAAAACACCAGGAAATAGTGAGCAGGATTAGTTTATTAGTGCTCAGGGGTTACAACTTTGACAGTTAACTACATCATATAAAATAAATTATAAGGAAATAATCAACGCAGCATTCCATCTGTGCTGCCTCTGATTCTTATGTTTATCAATCAGTTCTTCTCCTGTATTTCTTGAGCTCCATCACGAATACCTGACAAAAAAAGAATCCATCCTTTACGTTTCCCAACTCCCAAGACCAGGTGCAGATCACTTCTAATCGTTCAAGCTTATCAAAATCCAAGGATAATTGCAGCTTAATTGTGCAAGAATTCAGTTGCCACCAACCAATCCTGATGTATTTGTTGGCCTGTCGTCTGACCTGCAGATAGCACCACATAAAGTCAGTTGAAGGTCTAAGGATTCAATAGTGAATAACTTTGGAAAGTGGTGCATACAGGATTTATCTTTGCAGATGGTGAGCATCAGGAATCAGCGATTTCTGTTCCATGCAATAGCCTGAGGAGGCGAGTAGATTGAGAGACGCAGCAATAGCCTGAGGAGGCGAGTAGATTGAGAGACGCAGGAGAGGACGCCAAGCATGATAGCAAGCAGCTTCAGTACTTGCAGTTCCTGGGAAGAAAGAGGAGGGGACTATTAATCGACAGTCTATTGATTTAGGGAGAGAGACCTTGCAGTGCAGCTGCATCATTGGACAACAAACTTTCAAAAGGTTGTTTGCTCAAGACCAGAAAGATGGAAACCCAGAATTGAATCGTGATGCTGATGCTACATGTCCTACCTGAAATATAGGATGAATGCATGCAAGTATTTTATCAAACAAAGGCACACATTGGAAATTTACCTCACAGAGATTCACTTGGTTCAATCGCCAGAGAGAAGTTCCTACTTCCCTGTTCTTGATCGACATATTCATGGACTCAAGCAGGAAGCAAGAACACAAACAGCCTGTGACATCCATCCAAGTTAGTGGAGTCGACCCAATGGTTGGTGAAAGCTCTTAATTGTGTCATTAGATGCCATCGGCAGTTTCTTGGAGTGAGAAATGGGGGGGGGGGTCAGTTTGAAGACAGAGCGATGTGATCCCCATCAAAGGGCGATTCGAATTCTATTGTGGGAGTCATGGTCTCCGACTGTTGAACTTTGGGGAAGGCCATGTGAATGGCGTCATCGTTTGGTTGTGCCCGCACCGATGATGTCTTCGGGTGGAGCGGGCAAGTGGGGGAGGCAAGGGGGTTCGGCGACGCCTGAACAGCGCTCAACGGGCGTTGGCGCCAGGGCGGCGCGGTCTTCGGGAGTCGGGATAGTGGGGAGTAGCGATGCAGACGGGGGTCTTTGCAGCGGCGGGGGAGGAACGATGCGGATGGGGCCTGAATAGGCGAGGGAGGTGGTGCGGTAAGGGTTGTTGTGGTCTTTTGGGCCTGTGGGGTGAAATCCATTGCTTGTATCACACATGTCAACGGATCGCGGTTTAACTGGCTTGATCGAACGGCTGATATTAAACGATGACGTGGCCTTATAGAAAGGTTGTTTTGTGGGTGAACTATATAGGAAGAGAGGATAAGTAGCCCATATTAACTTAACCCAAGGCAGAGGAGAAGCTGATAGGTCGGGTGAATATACACTGCTGTTTTTTTTTCTCTCCGATCATAGATCGGTTTGCGTCGTCTACACCGTTGTTCCACCGAGATCAAAGTGTTGCTGCTTCACCGTTCCAAGCAGCAGTGACTAAGTCCGACGTCGTCGTCCTCCCGTCATCACCGGATGTCTTCGCACCATCATCATCGAAGTGTTTTTATTTTCTTTTATTTTGGGTCGTCGTGTTTGTTGCCCTCCCTGCGCCGCACACACTCCCATACATCTACTCAGGCAACTGTCGTGTTTGCTAGCCTCTTGCCTGCGCACCCACGCGCCGCGACCTTTGCCGCGAACCGCAACCACTTTTGAGTCTCTGTCCTGATGACGCACTATTGGTGACTTGTTCTGCATCGACATCGGCGACGACCGGCTACTACGACTACGACAACTTTGATCTTGGCTACATCAACATTGGCAAAAGGGCTATTATCTGTTGTGAGCTCTCTCGCCGGTTTCTTCTCTAGTCCAAGTGTTCGTGTTGCTCACCATTGGACTGCGGCGATGTTAGAGTATATAGTAGTTAGAGATGTATTAGGATATGATTGATTTATATAAGGCTTCTTCTTTATCTGTAATTCTTCCTTATCTCTATCCATGTATCTCCTATATAGTGGCCCCTGAGGCTTAATAATAAGTCCAATATTCCGCAATCTCTCTCCCTATTATTCTACAATTATTCATGTAGATCATTTCATAGTGCCTGTGGAACTAACTTCTTCTCATAACATGGATATAAATGTACTGTATCCTCAGTCTATGGTCCTTGCTTGGAGCCCAGCAGATCTGTATTTGTTCAATGGCTGTATGATCTTGAGGAGTACAGATCCCCTGGAGTTGGCATCAACTCCACCCTGTAGATTTCGATTAATCCTGGTCATCATTTCCGGCCAACAGACAGGATTAAGCAAATCTTTCCTTCGCCTTTCTTTTTTGGTAGCAGCTGTTGCATGTGGGCCCAGCGGAGAATTAGTTAAATACGCTAGGATGAACACTTATTTGATTTTTTCAAAGCCTTCGCTAAAATGCATCTTGATATGGGGTGATTAATAGGAAGCAAGGATTGTAATTGTTCTGTTTTACTTCATTTTACACACCAGAATCATTTGATTTTGTTTTTCATTAATTCTTGTAAGCAAACTCAAATCAATTTAGCACTTGCACGTGATGGGTTCAATTCGAATTAGATAGGCTCATATATCAGTCAGCAACCAATATCAGTGGCTTTGAGAAGGAAGATAGGCATGTATATACATGCATCTCGTCCGTATAGAAGAAAGGACGTTTAGAATTAGCCTAACTCCACCCGGTGGAGTTAAGGCCAAATCCAAGGGATCCGCACCCGATCTTGAGATTGATGACAGTGAGTTCCAGTCAATTTTAGGAGACTTTATCTTTATCTTTTATAGGTCTATAGAAAATAGGAATAGGGTTGGGGGCTGATATAAATGACATGATGATTTTTAATAGTATAATTAGTAACCTGGGTTTAATTGAGTTACCATTGAAGGGGAGATCTTTCACCTGGAGCAATATGCAGTCTGTCCCTCTGCTTCAGCAATTGGACTGGTTCTTTACTTAAACCTCCTGGACCTTATCTTATCCAAATACAGTTGTTAAACCTTTATCCAGGGATATTTCTGATCATGTGCCTTGAGTAGTTCAGATTTCAATTTCAATTCCTAAATAAGACATCTTTCGCTTTGAAAACTTTGGGTACAGCATGAGGGTTTCTTTGTTCTGGTGGCAGCAAGTTGGATAAATCACTCTGGTTTTGAAGATCCAGCGAAGACATCAAAGCTAAATATTTGAGAAAAGCTTTGAAAGGATGGAGCAGAAAGTTGTCTAGATTTAAATTTGCTTGTTCAGAACTGTGGTATAGTTATTGGTTTTTTGGATAAAGTTGAAGAATGCAGAGACCTGACTATACCAAAGTGGAATTTGCGGAGAATTGTGCAAAAAAAGCTATCTACGTATCTCAAGTATAAAGAGGATTATTGGGGAAAGCGTTATACAATTCGTTGGGTAAAATTTGGAGGTGAAAATACAAATTTTTTTCATGTGACTGCTATAGAGAGATATAGAAGAAATGTAATTTCATCCTCAAGGACTTTGGATGGAAGATTATGTGCCAATCATGCGGAGAAGGCTGCTATAATTCGAGATTCTTTTAAAAATCGAATGGGTATAAGTTCCTATAATGCATTTTGAATTGCAGCATCTTATTGACCCTATGGAGGGACTTAGTCTCTGTTAGACAATTTTATTTTGTAGGAGATTGACAACATGGTTATGAAAATGCCTTTAGACAAAGCTCTAGGTCCAGATGGTTTTAATGGTATGTTTTTAAAGAAATGTTGGCCAATAGTCAAGGAAGATTTTTATTCACTTTGTGCTCGGTTCTGTAATGGATCTATCATGTTAGATAGTTTGAATACTTCTTTAATCACTCTTGTTCCAAAGAAACCTAATCCAGAGGGTAATAATGATTAGAGACCTTTCTCCCTGCTTAGTATTGTACTCAAGTTTATTACAAAAATCTTGGTTGATAGACTGCAAAAGTTCAAAATACCCATTGTGCATCAGATTCAAATATGGTTTCATTTTGTGGGTTTTATCTGTGGATGTAAGAAATACCAACACCCTTGGAATTGCAAGCAGCAGGGTTTACATTTTTTAATGAGCGTTATGTTTCATGTCCTCTCGAAACATCCAAATCCGCGGATTTCGGTCAAAATCTGGGATTTCTCGAACAGGATTCGTAGATCAAAACTTGAATTCAAATCTTTGGAAGGGCGTTGAAATCCGCTCAGAATACTCGAAATTCCGACCAAAACACTCGAAATTCACAAAACACTTAAAATTTCAAGAGCAACTGCAGAAAATGAAACCCGCTTAGAAATAATGAAATTTCGACCAGAATCCCAAAATTTCAAATGAAAAACAGATGTGTTTTTGCAAGCCACAAATGCAAAGTTTCCATCTAAAAATTTATAAAAAAATTTTGCATGCCCTTTCCTATAAAGTTGACACATAATATGTAATATATATAACAGTGCAAGTCCATAATGCATCTTCGAATTCCGTAGTAAAAATATAATGTCCATGGTGGCATCGCCACAATATAGAAGTCTCATACATAATTTCTAGGTTAAAAGTCTATTACATCATTTAAGTCCATATTGTTTCTAGGTTAAAAGTCTATTGCATAGCTTAAATGTCTCAATTATCTATGTATTTCCATATTGTTTTCAACTTTCCCCTTCAAAAATTTACTGTAGATTCAACATTTTTTGAATACTTTTTTCCAAAAGATATTACTAATTCCATAGTATCACTACGATTTTTACGAATTTTTTTATATATTACGATTTCAAATTTATACCTCACCGAATAGAATTGAAAGTTCAGTGCCTTTCACTTTCCGAGTCTTGGGGAAACGCCAAAATTTTGTAAAATCCGACCGGATTTTGACAAAACAGTGAACCCTGGCAAGCAGTATTCATGAAGATGATAACTATTCATTTGAAGCATTGATGTATCTTTCACTAACTTTAGTACAAAAATATAGAATCTATCATAGTTTTTCTGTTGCTATGACACACGTAATTGATTAAATGGATGAGTTCAAATATATCCTATTTGAAATGTTATGATGGGTGCCAGTAGAATTTTTAACTGTATAGCAGTTAACGTATAGTATGTGATAATAATCTACAATACCTAATAATATTGCAATATAAAATATTTTGATATTTGATACTGCCACAGAAATTTATTGTTATAAATAAAAAGTGTCATCACTAGAATATTCGTGGCCATAAAAATGTTGACACAAAACATGTTTCTGTTGCAAGAGAAAGCTAACATCACGCATAAATGTCATGGCAATTTGTTTATTTCCATGATATTAGTTGTTGCAAATATAATTTACTACCATGCTAATTTTGTGGCAATATATGTATTTGCTTCTCCAATTGAAACTGCATGTGGCAATAATTTAATACTAGCTGGCAATGATCTTAAAATCATGGCAATATATAACTGTTGGCATGAATTTTGCACTGATGCAACAATTTATTCCGTGGCAACAGACAAATTTCCCTATGCTTTAGATGTCATTGGTTTTAAACCTGCTTTAGCTCCAATTGTATCAATGTCCTTTTATGCAAGTAAACCCAATCTTTCATCGTCAGTTTTATGTATCCTAGGCCCCACTGTTGGATCGAAGACAACACGGGGCTTGCCTACGAGGCCACCGCTAAAACACGCAAGATAACCCTAGGCCCACTCATAAGTCCCCAATGGTGAGTTAGGCTCCCTGAGCCCATCCCGGGGGACGTGAGGAAAGGAGGTCTCGGGGCAAGAAGCCCCCGTTGTTGTTTAGTCCCTTGGCCGCAAGGCCTTGGGACAAGGTGCCCTAAGGCTAGAGGCACAAGTGGCTACGTCCAGTCGGTGGCCCTCATTAATGCAACTGCCAATGGCCAACAGCCAACCTCCAAATTTAAGGCTCAAGCATGGTTGGCCATACCGTAGCCATAAATGCGACGTGAGGGCGGCCGTCCCACCGTGCTGCGTGGTGCGATAGGCCGCACGGCCCCTATAAGGGGGGTGCGCCTGCATGTTGTCCCATCAGCCATGAATGGTAATGGGGTTGAATGGTGTCTGCGGTGCTATCCGTTATAACTTACAATGGCGTATATCTCACGGTACCCCACTGACGGGTGGGATCACGAGTGTTAAAAGGCACTCCACATACCGCTAGCCGCAATGTTTAGTGACAGGCGAAGATTTTAATCAGGTTGCATTTCCTGATAATTTTTTTGCTGCATCACCATAATTGTATAGGAATATCTGTTTCAAACGGGCCTGTCATAAATGGCACATGACTTTGCATTAATAGTATTTTTTTAGCTGGTGGATAATCTGACCATTAATAGCAGATGATCATTGTATGTACCATCATTTTGGTATGCATTTTTTATATTCTTGTTTTAAATTTTCGATTGTATATTTGGATACATCAAAATAAATAAGCATCTCAATATGGCCGAAGTTAGTAATTTACTTATATAACTAGTATTTTTGAATATATAATTGCATTACTCATATGTTATCTACAATGAAATAAAATCTCATAATGTATTCCTCACAATTATTTGGTTCCAGACTAACATTTTTAGCTTAGCTTAATGTTGAATGGAAGCTAATAAATATCTTCCAAGCATATAAAAATCTAGATAAGTTCACACCAATATAAATCCATTCTTCTTATTTTATCTTTCCAAACATCTCTATATAAACAGATGCTTACTGTCCCACCATACTATATCGATCATTTTTTAAAAAAATAGTCAGCTAGTAAACCTTACCCAATAGGCAATGGTGAAGAGGAAGCCAAGAACCGGAAGAAAAAAGATTGAGATCAAGCGCATCGACGATGCGGCTGCACGTGACGTTTGTTTCTCCAAACGTCGTCAAGGCCTATTTAATAAAGCTGGTGAGCTTTCATTGCTATGTGATGCAAATATTGCTATCGTCGTGTTTTCTCGCACTCGTAAGGGCTTCTCGTTTGGACATCCATCTGTGGATGATGTTGCTAACCGCTTAGCCTCCATGACCATGGGCATCGCCGACAACCCTTCCGTGGGTGGCGGGAGCCATGATAGTGGTGAGGTGAAACGGCTGAAACTTGAACATGTAGAGCTACAAAAGTCGTTGGAATCCGAGAAAGATGGACAGGAGACATTGGAGAAGGAGGCGGGTGGAGAATGAAACATTGGAGAAGGAGATGGGAGGACATCTTATACAAACCGTAAATTCTGAAGCCAATCTCCTTGGTCTGGATGAAGTGGAGGAGCTGCACTACAAACTCTCGGTAGTGCATGCAGATATAAGTGCAAGGAGGTACCAGAAATTGCAAGATCCAAAGGAAGCTAGACTGACATTGCCACAGCCACAACCACATATGGAAATGACACGGCCATCACAATTCCTCCACGAAGAACAGACTGTAGTGCCCACTAATGCTCATCTTCCTGGATCTAACTATGGCCTGATTGTTGAAATTGATGCCAGTTGTATGCTTTCAAGTGTCCAAGGTGGTGGTGGCTCTAGGGGATCCCAAAATAGACAATTTGGAGGATAATTCCTGTTGTTAGGATATGCTTTAGAATCATAAACATATCTATATATATGCTGGCACCATACATCAGTGATACATCTAAATTACTTTACGGACGCTTTCTATGTCGAATTTTACATTCCCAAATATATCTATGATATGTTACTAGTATCATTTTATGATTTCAGCTCTCGGACTATCCTGGAAGATCGCTGAACTGACTTACAGCATTTTAGAAGCCATCTGCACATCCTTTATAAAAAGTTTAGGCACCTAAACATGTTGTATGATGTCTAACAAAAAGCTAGCTACGTAGTATATAATAGCCATTCAATATTTGTTTTAGCCAGTATTTTAACAGAACAATCATGAACTCAGCACCCTTCATAAATAATGATTTTAATAATTATTATCAAGTTTGATAAAACCTAGCTTCTCTTTTATCAAGAACTTGCATGAATTAATAACCCGTCACAAACAATTTTATTAGAACTTGCAGTTGCTCAGCACCCTTCACAAACAATGATTTAAATCCATATCAAGTTCAATAAAAGCTAGCTACTGTTTATCAAGACCTTAGGGACTAAACACCATTCACAAATAATGATTTTCCATAATTGATTTTTTTCTGAAAAACTTTTTTGAGAGGTTGAAGTTCATTTTTTGCATTGGAATTATTAGGCTTATTGGAGCTATAATCTCCTGTTATATTATTTCAGAAAATTTATTGAATGGTGATTAATTATAGTATATAAGGTAACATTCACAAGGCACCATAAGTTTCATAACATTACTACAGAAAGGGTTCTGCGTGTAGGCAGGAAGCATCTACGCAGGTGAGCGGGCCCGCATACGTCTATTGGTATGTAAAATACCAATTTTCACAGGCGCGGCGGTGGCCACATATGAAGATCGGTCATACAATGTTGTCAAACACGTTCTTAGTCTTACCCAGAATATCTAGCAAAATACCTACAATGCTGTCATTTTCTCAAACTTGCCTGCGTCATTTTCTCAAACTTCCAAACTTCTCCGGCGAACTCGAACTACACGGCGAACGGCTCCTGAATGGCGGAAAACTACACAAACAATACTAACTAGACTAAACAGGCTAGATAAAACCCAAAACCAGTACATAAAAACACATAAAAGGATTATTTAGGTTATAACGAACAATTAGCAATTTGAACGGGTCAATTCTGAATTCAGATGACCAAGTTATAGCCGTTTGAAATTTAGATGTTCTTTACTAGCAAATCAACGAATTCTCATATTCAATTTTAAACCCTAAAAAGAGAGGAACAGGGGCACGGCATTGCTCATGCAACCCTTTGAACAACGGTGAAGAGGTGGAAACAAGGGAGTCCTCACCGAGGGATAGAGATCAACGGTCGACGAAGAGACGATGATGGTCCACGAACGGCGAAGGGACAACGACCGGCGGCTCCCCACGATCTCAACGACGACGATGAACTCCGGCGTTGACGGCGTCCTCCGGTGATCAATGGCGGTGACGGCGGCTTGGCGATGGCAACAGCTAGGACGGTGGTTGCTTGGCGGCTCGGCGGACGCCCCTGGACAGCCATCGTCCGCGGCCGCTGCCTCGTCGTTCGCATGGCCGGCGAAGACGCTGCCGCACGCGCCTACACGCTCACCGTTCGCCAAGCCCTCGCCGGTGCCGCCCACGCCCCATCGCCAAAGCCCGACCCTGAGCAACGTCTCCTTGGCACCTCCTATGCCGCCGCCGTCGTCGCCGTCACCGCCGCTGTTGCCGACCCCGCCGCCCACCTCCTCCACGCTAGATCTCGGCCAGAGCAGCCCGGATCTGGCGCCAACTACTTCCACCGACCCTACCGCCTCCGAGCGACATGAACAGGAAGAAGAGAGGGATAGAGCCCTGCCGCCGTCGTCGCAGCCGCACGGCTTTGCCAGCAGCCGCTCAGGCGGCGGCGAGGCAGGGAGGGTAGGGGGAAGAGGTTGGTGTGCGGCGGTGGCGTCGCCACTCGAGTCGCCCATGGGGAGGGGCGACACGGGACCGAAAGAATTCTCAATACCGGAGCTCTTGTTGCAGCTGCAACCGGCACTACTCACTACAGATCCAACCCATGGAGGCATGCGACAATTCAATAGGATAGACGCTCTGACAACAGGGCCTGGGCCAGCATGGTTTTTTCTCCCGCGATCCCGCCGCCGCAATCATCTCTCTTGATATAGCCGAATAGTCAGATGACAGGGTTGAAATGATCTAGGGCTTGCGTTTTAGTGACTTCACATTTTTGTACAAGGGGATGGCCTCTGGTGGCTGTCAGATGAAGATAAACGATCATAATTACTCACGCTGAGATGGGCTAGCGGGAGAAGCAGGCCCATGAGAAGAGGGTTGTTAATGGACCAAACCAGCCCTGGTTCGGAAGATTTTCTGGCATGTCTTTATCGCGGGCAAAACATGTGTTTTTAACTGAGCCAATTTTTAGTTTAGGTCTACTTTTTAAAGTTACTTTTGAGATTTTTTTCTGTACATTGTGTCGTGAGTTTTAATCGTTTTTCATTTATGAGTAATTGATTTAACAAAGAAATTTGGAATGAATGATATATTATCCCTAAATATAAGTATTGCGCCCATGTGTTACAATGGGCCAAGCACAGGTGCCTAGGAATACCAATGGAGCAGGGAAGGAGCACAGTATTTTGTGACCATAGCAACACACGGGTATTTTTCTTCTAGTCTACGTGTATGTTTGTTTTTTCCTGTATATACTATCTAGCGGTAGTGGGATTTGGACTTGAAAAGGACTGAAATAACATTTGCGCTTGGACTTTGAAAGGCCTGAAACAACACTCGGTGTAGTGTGCACCAGCCGCACATTAGTCACGGGCGCGGCTTCCCTGTTCCCGCAGCCCTGTTCCGATCGGTGTTCCCACATGATCGACGGTTGGCGTTGTTTTAGTTGTGGGTCCAGTAATATTTTCCGTCGTCCTCTCAATCTTCCGTCAACAGATTACATGTTTCACATTTACACTCAATCGTCGAGTTGCGCTACCAATAAATCTTTCTTGTGCTTGGTGCCAATTGCCAAACCGAATCTAAATAACAATGTGTATGTAAGAGCAACGAAAGCCTATGCATGATCCATTCAGGAGTGGAATTTTTCTGAACTCGCAACTCCGCCGCCCAAAACTCCACAGATAGGAAGCAAGGTGCCCATCTATCAAAAAGATACACCCAAATCCTACACAATCTTGTGGAACAAATTTCAAACTCGTCGCGAGATGTTCCTCCGAATGTCGGGACCTAACTACTCTTCTGCTCATTGGCTATCTGTAAAATCAGCATCGATGACGTCACCTTCATCGCCTCCTGGCGTCTCGGACGGACCAGCAGATCCGGCGGCGGCATCAGCTCCTGGCGTAGGTCCTGCTGCTCCAGGGGCACCCTGCTGGCTGTAGAGGGCCTGTCCCAGCTGCATCACTTCCTGGTTCAAAGCTGCGAGAGCATCCTTCATCGTCTGTGTCGAGCCACCCGCAACCGCGTCCTTGAGCTCCGTCAGCTTTGCCTCAACCTTACCCTTCACATCGCCTGGGACCTTGTCACCCAGCTCCTTCAATTGTTTCTCGGTCTGATAGATGACAGACTCCGCCTGGTTCTTGGTGTCAATGGCATCTCTCTTTTCTTTGTCCTCCTTGGCAAACTTCTCTGCCTCTTCAACCATCTTCTCCACCTGAACAAGTTTTGACAGATATTAGTCAAAAAGATTCGAGCAGATGAAGCATGCTACTAGTATACAGCAAAAGTGTCGTTCAACGACACTTCCCCAATGTATGGGTTAATGACTGCAAGTTTGTCCGAGACGTACCTCATCCTTTGGCAATGTGCTGGCCCCAGTAATTGTAATGTCCTGCTTCTTTCCAGTGCCCTTATCCACAGCGCTGACAGACAGGATACCGTTAGCGTCGATGTCAAACTTAACTTCAATTTGTGGAACACCCCGTGGAGCAGGAGGAATTCCATCAAGCCGGAAGCTACCAAGAGATTTGTTATCCCTGACGAACTCTCTTTCTCCTTGAAGGACATTGATCTCCACACTGGTCTGGCCATCAGCGGCGGTAGAGAAGACCTCTGACTTGGAGGTGGGCAATGTTGTGTTCCTTGGAATAATCTTCGTCATGACACCACCGAGCGTCTCCAAACCCAGAGAAAGTGGTGTAACATCAAGAAGAACGATGTCACTCACATCACCAGACAACACTCCTGCCTGTTGTCAAGATTTTGCTAGTCAGACATTCTGCAGTTCAGTACAGTGGACTCGCACTGACGACATCCTAAAGCTAATTTAATTACGATGCATATGATACTCTAAAATGCATAGATTTTTGCCATTTGAAATTAATGGGGTGATTGGAAGAGCTAGCTGCCACAGCCATGGCAGCAAACTGATGTTTGCTGCTGCTGGCAATAGCTTCAGCTGCATCAGAGTCACAGCCATCACTACCAATCACCCTCAATTTATCTAGAGCAACATGTTAGAACATTATGTATGACATCTTTTTCCAGTCACTATCTCTATCGAAAGGTCCTTTCGTAAGGCTCATTTGCATGTCTGCATACTCTGCACATGTTCATATTGTATATGTGAACAATATTGGCAACTTTTCAACAGTCACGAATGGAACCAATAGCAGATTTACAATGCAATGCATGGGGTTAACATGGGCATATAAAATTCATATCAACATTGTAGACTCAATATAGGCTATAGTGACCATGGGCTCCCATCAACTCACCTGAACAGCTGCTCCAAGTGCAACAACCTCATCAGGGTTGACAGTCACGTTGGGGTCCTTCCCAGTCATCTTCTTCACAAGATCCTGAACAGCTGGAATTCTGGTGGAGCCACCCACAAGGATCACCTCGTCTATATCCTTGAATGATAATTTTGCGTCTCTAAGGGCATTGTCGACAGGGGTCCTCAACCTAGATGGCAGTTGTTAAAAGATTAGGACCATATTACAAGTAGTTGCCAACTGCATATACAACGAAATAAATGCATGTCCATGGTTTCATATAAGCATTAATTACAAGGCATAATCATGTACCTGTCAAGAAGGTCAGAACATAGCTCCTCAAATTTAGCCCTAGTAAGAGTTGTCTCGATGTGCTTGGGCCCATCAGCAGTAGCCGTAATGAAGGGTAAGCTGAAAGAAACATACACATGTTAGAATCAACCGATAGAATCAAGAATTTGCTACTGCAAGCGTCCAACAGCACAACATTGACAGCAAAAATCAGGTTATTCATCAATTCTAACCTAATATTCGTTTGAGTCAACGATGATAGCTCCATCTTTGCCTTTTCAGCTGCTTCCGTAAGACGCTGCAGGGCCTGCTTGTCTTTTAGTAGGTCAATACCCTCATCATTCTTGAAGTTTCCTGCTAGCCAATCAACAACTCTCTGCCAACAACAATGACTTGTCAGCACAAATAACAAGACTAGCAACTATTTAAATATTATTATAAATCCACATGAACCGAACGATATGACTAGCAAAATATTTGTAAGAAATTTTGATCGACTGTTGGTCTATCTGTTTGTTTCATCAAATCATAAGAATATAAAATGAGGATTCCAATAAAAAAGGATTTAATACATCTTCATTGTTCCCAGATTGACTAGAAACGAGAATTTCAATCTACTGCCCACAATCCCCTAATCATCCAGAAGACCCACAGGAAATCAAAGATTTGTGTTAAACTGATAAACTACCACACTAAGAAACTAATTGAGAACCTAAATCAATTCTTAACAGCTACAAGTGCACAGTTGAGTACTTGACTCCTTATAATCGTCTTAAATTTATATATATATTCAAGCAGAGCAAGTCTCTTAAAATTTTGGGAAAACAAAACTAACCTTGTCAAAGTCATCACCACCAAGGTGAGTGTCACCTGATGTAGATAGCACCTCAAAAACGCCATCACCAACTTCGAGAACTGAAATCATCAGCAAAAATATAATTAGGAACTGAAAACTGATCTATAGCTGAAACAAATTAAAAAAAAATGACAGATAAACCAGAAAAGTACACCCAGAAGGATGGATAAAAAAAACAGTAACAGTGCAACAGATTTAATCTTACAATACACCATAATGTTACTATAATGATCTCTCAGTATGGAAGTGTCCTTTATATAAGAGCCAAACATAAACCATTTTTCAGTGACAAGTCATTACTGTGTATTTAGAAAGACAGTACTCTAGTATTATCCTAACAAAACCATACAGTCCTCGTAGTACTTATCAATAAGTTGTTTAGCCAGCTTTAGTATTTGAGCGTACACATATCAACTATCAGAACTAAAGCGCTGGATGCAATCAAATGATCGGAAAATTTGCCATGCATAACTGCATGAAAAAAAATGGTTGACAACTTCTACTTTGCAAATAAACTTACAAGTATTAAAAATATACCATAGTACTGAAGTATGTTACATGTGATTATAAACATATATACTTATCCATCGTATCATAATCAAACAATAGATATCGGTGGTCAGACTAAAGTCATTGCAATAACTTATTTCAGCACTACTAGTTACCACCAATAGCAGTTGCGCATCCAGTAGCTCCAGATTGATAGAGCATTCAGTTAAGAATAATACTAGCAAACAGTGTTCAGAAAGATACCTGAAACATCAAATGTGCCTCCTCCCAGGTCAAAAACAAGAATTGTTTCATTGTTTTTCTTTTCAAACCCATAAGCCAAGGATGCTGCAGTAGGTTCATTTATGATACGGAGAACTTCCAACCCAGCAATCCGGCCAGCATCTTTGGTTGCTGTCCTTTGCGAATCATTGAAATAAGCAGGGACTGTGATCACTGCCTTTGTGACCTTGTCATTCAAGAACTTTGATGCGTCATCGACCAGTTTTCTAAGCACCTGGAAAACATAAAATTTTCAACGCCCAGATCAAAAACTGTTTGCAGCGCGAAATATAATTTACATCACACAGAAACATTGACATGGACATACTATTTCAGTTTGCCAACGGATCCCCAAAATAAAATAGCATGTGACTTCAATAAAACTATCGATACATGTAAGATTAGTAATAGATGGAAGAGCACCAGTAGGAACAGGATTTGTGCTAAACAAGCTCAAATCATGAAAGATGCTGAACTGAGTCCATATATATAGACTCCATGAACAATCCACATGCACACCCATAGATATATATAGAAAAAGCAATGGCCCTAATCTGTGTTCACCCTAGATTTGTTTTTTTTTTTTTGTAACAAATGTCCTACTCAGTCACCGAAGAAGTGTTTTTTTCTTTCAAATGTCTTCGATAGTCTTGTGAAGAATATGCTACATAAAGCAAAAGGTTGGATTCTATTGGTAAGACATCAAAATCGCTACAACGGAAGCTCTGTTATTATGGGCATCAAGCAAATTCAAGTATTTAATCATCACCCAGCTATTGCATATAACTTAATAAGTACATAGGCTAGAAATAGAAACATATATAAAAACTGCAATATGATTCTAACATCAAGATATCCTTTCTAAATTCTAGTGATCAAGTACCCTAAATTGATGCACAATTCCATCACACGGAAAAGAATGTAATACCTTCACTACGAGAACTACAGAAACGAAAAGCACAAACAGTCACGAAAAAGAAGAAGTAAAAGCCCCTATTATATTTATACCTGCGCGGAGATCTCCTCGGCGGCGAACTGCTTGCCAATGGCGGGGCAGTCGAGCTTGACGTTGCCGTTATCGTCCCGAATCACGCGGTAGGAGACCTGCTTGGACTCCTCGTCGACCTCGTTCATCTTGCGGCCGATGAACCTCTTGACGGAGAAGAAGGTGTTCTCCGGGTTGACGACCGCCTGGCGCTTGGCGATCTGGCCCACGAGGCGGTCGCCGGACTTGGTGTAGGCGACGACCGACGGCGTGGTCCGCGCGCCCTCGGCGTTGGTGACGATCGTCGGCTTGCCGCCCTCCATGGCCGCCACCGCGGAGTTGGTGGTCCCGAGGTCGATCCCCACCACCTTCTCGCACGCCACCCGCAGCGGCCGCCACCTCCGGCCCCCGCCGCCGGCGCGGCCGTACACCGCCGCCGCGGTGCGGGCGGAGACGGAGGACGGGGACGGGCGCCGGCGGCCATGGTGGGCGAAGAAGGGGGTCGAGGTCGGGAAGGTCGTGGTCGCCATGACCACTGAGAGGGGAGCACGAAAGAGGGAGAGAGATACCGCTAGTAGCTAGGTCGCGGGGAACCCTAGAAGATGGAGGAAGGGGAAGAAGGGTGTGGTGGATTGGAGGAGACGACTTGATGATGGCGTTTTTCAGAGATTGGGGAGAAATGGCGAGAGGTTGGGGAAGGATAAGGAAGGGGAGGAGGGTTTTATAGACTTTGCGTGTGGCGACGACACTCTGGAGCCCATCCTGTGGCCTCTCCCCTTGATTTTATTGGTGAAAGTTCTCTGCTAGAACGTAATTTTGATCGTCAATCTGAGTGTAGTTATAATCAGGAGTAATTTTGATATATCCATATAAATATATAACGGTAGTAATTATCTTAATATTAGTGTTTCGGATTATTTTCACATCTCCATCGACAATAATCATCTCTCATTTTAATTTAGACATGTACTTTCTGATATCAACTGCCCACGGCTATTTTATCTCCACTTAATCTCGACTAAAACTACAAGAATAGTACTAGAACGGATGGAGTAGTTGATGTAGAAGTAGAATTAGTTTTGACATTACGTTTTGTCACTTATATGAGAAATAAATACAGTACTTATAATGTAGTAATAAATGTTAATCATGAGAATTTCTCAAAAATTTGATTAAGTGCTGATTAAAATCCGTATCACTGGTCGACATCAATCACCCCCTGGTACTGTTTCCTTTCTGAACCGGTAAGAACCTCGTAGACTGATCGATCCTATGTTTTTCAGGCTGTGGCTTTGGATGCCACACGGCATGCCCAGATCTGTGGCTGGAGCAGCGCATCCGGGAGGTGGTGGAACGTTCTGGAAGCAACCGGACTGGGTGTGGCACACGCAGGAAGCTCGCGGAGGCGTTGAGAAGAATGTGACCTCTGCTCGCCCGCATCCGCAAAGCTCACTGGCCGTCTCACCGACAGGTGGGAACACCTCTACCAGCAGGGCCTGAACAGTTGCGGGGTGGGTCGCTGGAGTGGAGCCTCAACTCTTGTACATGGGCTCGTCGCGTGAAGCGGATCCACTGCATGACGAAAGAACATTGAGGGCCTCATCTTTAGTCATTTTGGCCAAATTATTTAAATTGCTTATTTTTAATAAAAACTAATTTAGTTGTAAAACTTTTACATATGTGTTATTTATGGTTTATGGTTTAAAAGATATATCCAGAAAAACAATATGATGAAAAAACTTTAAAATTAAATTTAAAATTAACTTTGAAAATTTAAAAGTTGACATTGGAGTATAATATGTGTCAACCGATGAGGCCGGCTTCATCACAAGGATGACACCTTCTAAGCTTTACTTACTAAGGAGGAAAATCATGCAAGAGTGAGTACTCGAAAGTCAGCCTGTTCATGGACGGTTTAGCGCGGGTTCGTGAAACCAGCCCGTGGCTGAAGATTTTGGCTGGGTTGGTCCAGTTTCCACGGGTTTGATCTAGGTCGATTTCATGGGCTGGTCCGGTCCGGGTTAAAGGTTTAGACGGTTTGCTTTTAATTGCTTGAACACATGACCAGGGGCCTCATCGAGCCATGGCCATGGCTACTACGGGCGATGGGAGTCTGCTTCAGCCAACGATGGACTGTGAGCCCATGATAGTGACGGTGTTGGCAAGGGGTTGACGGCGGAAGCATCGGCATGCGACAACCAGGGGTGCAGATCAGGTAAGCCCCCTCGCCGGTGTCTACCGAAGAAAGCCGTCACCGCCGGCAGCGGCGGCGGCGCGGGATTGGCGAGGATGCGGCCCATTGGGGAATCCAAGGCGGCCGAAGTTATTCTGCAGTTCAATTTCTTTAAGACACGCATGATCATCCTCGTTCTACTACCAATTGTGAGCTAACCCTCATCTCCTCGTACCAGTGTTCCGAGGAAGACAATGAAGGGGACGGGTTTGTGGTTCTAGCCTGTTTTTAATCCAACCCGTATACTATTCCATCGGTTTGAACCAGGAAACCGTCTACACCGTAGGAAACCGTTTTTTCTGGTCTGGTTTGGGTCGGGTCGACGATGCTTCCTGGGTTTGCTTGACCCGTGAACAGGCTGACTTGAAAGTACTTAGCGGGCCATATGGGAATGCGATATACAATGTTCATGATTCCAAAGATATAGGCTATAGGGTTATTTTGCTAGAGACAGCAGTTGAAACATATTTTAATTCAAAGCTAAGTTTAAAACACGATACTATCCTAAAGTTCATATATTACCTCATCCTTTGTTGGCTACACCACTAGACTTCCTTTGCTCGATACACCACCAGACTTTTCCACCATTCCCTATCCTCCAGATTTCCCTATCATTCCAGGGTTTTCGAAAACACAAAACTAACCATAAGACCAGTGCTCAGCATGCCAATTGCCGAGGGCGCGGTCATTTAAATAGGTTTTACACTCCGCGGAGGTTGTACAGCTTAACCCACAAGTTACCTCCTCACACATATTGCCATACATCGCATACCACCACAGTATCCGAAGAGAGGTTGTGCCAAGGCCCTTCCTATAACCCGCCCCAAGGTAGCGGCGCTGCAATGCACTCTAGTCCGATCCGAATTGCACAGGCAGACATATGGCCTTGCAGTCATTTGGAATAGGCCCTACACCAAGCCCTGACCAGAGGGACGCACTTGGTGACGCGTTATAGTCCATACTAGTACTTCCCGTAAAAGACAAGTGGTCACACGATAAATGATACGGGGATGCCCAATCTTCTTGACGTAGAATCTGGATACACCGTGTAATCAACGAAAAAGGATGAACAACGTGCTACCCGTGCAACACACCTTTCACCTTGAATTCGCAGAACCACACGCTTTGATAGATTAATCCACTCAACCACACAAAAGTGGATCTATTGTACCCTCAATTCCCTAGAAGGAAAAGCAAGAACAATCGACGGCAGAAACTCCCAATTCCCCTCTCTAGTGTTGGCGGCGGCGACACAAACCCTAGGAGAAGAACAAGAGCAATATTGCTGCAAAAATATGTGTATATTAAATGTGGTCAACCCTCATAGGGTCGTACACAGGGTTTATATAGCCTTTACATGGGTTACAAAGTAACTAGGGTACAAATACAATACAATCTGGTTTCCAATCTGGACTGCCGTCAATTTATTTTGGCCTTTGCGGTGAAACCAGAAGGATTCCGTGTCCTTTCCCTATCCATCACGTGGGCCATGAAGATATCTTTCCAATGTGTGGTCAAACGTCCAAAATGGATTCCATATGAGAGAGTTTGACCCGTTTTACTATCGACTGCGCAGGCTGCCAAAACGAGTCTGAATTGGGCCTTTTCCTTTTTATCTTCAATCTCTTTGTGAGGGAAGGCTTGAGTCCATGTACACCTTGCAAAAGAAGTCCTTCTCCACCTATAGAGTGACTTGTAAAGGAAGCCCAATGTCCAAATAAAGTATATGGACCATAGGCATGTTGTCATCATTACTTCTTGCGCGTCACCCGATCGATCTGCATAACATGGCTTCAAGTGTAGATTACTCAGAGTAGAAAACTCCGAATAAGGTGCCGTTTGATGCTTTGGAAAGTAGACTTGACAAGCTTTCCAAATATGTATGTCATCCATGCCAAAAGCCTTTGAGTAAATGCGGAATTCTCTGTGAACTTCATGCACATAACAGCAACGAGTCTTCTCCATGTATGTCACTATCTCCATTACCTCTCACTGGACACACATGTTGTTTATGCATGCAAATGGTTCAAATCTCTCATGTCTGTAGTCATTCAAACAAGAAATATTATGTAGCATCAAATTCTCATCTATTTCACATTTATTTTCAGAGAGAAACGAATTCACCTTATAATGTGTTCCGCATGCACAAGAGAATATATAATTGATTGGTACATCCGCATCATCCTCCCTTTCTTCAAGAAAAGCCGCCCTCGGCTTTTGGTAATCTGAAATTGTGCTAAACAAAGAGAACAAAGTACTTGGATGATATATGTATATGTCTTTTGTTCCAAGGTTCCCATGTGTTAACACAACACCATAAGCACAGAAGCCATAGTACATATATGATTGATTCATGTATACATCTACTTGTTTCCAATTGTTGACATCATACCTTCTCATATCATTCCCCCTTCCTTGAAGAAAAGTCGTCCCTGACTTTTGCAAGGTTGCACAAGAGGAAAATGACAAGAATATTGTGTTGCAAAATTGTGAAAGCATACTTACATTCTTCCACGCTTCAGCTACGCTACTCTGAATCTCAATGGATGGTGTTGCATTTAAATATAAAGTAGCATGTAATAAATATTGTTTCACACAACAAGTACAAGCATGCTCATCATCAATCAATTCAATGTTTTGCACATTAGCATGACGTTCAATGGAAATCAACCTCGAAGGAACCAGATTATCACAACATATGCTAAGCGCATGCATACTGAATGTGTGATCTATTTCATAATTACCAACAAAATTTGTATTGTCACTAGAGGTGCATGTGTGAACAAGTAATATCAAGTCTGAAAATACAGAAACTTTCTCAACCATACAAGATAGGTCAATAGGCTCACATAGTGTAACTTTCCCAAATAAAACATCAAGAGGTATTCTAGCTAGCACTTCTTTTTGAGTAAACACTTCCACACCATGTAAGTTAAGCAAATAACTTATAGTCTGAGTTGCAACATCTATATAGCCAATTTTACTAATCAATCGTTGTTGCAACAGCAAAACAACAGCTTTATACTTACCATCAACGATCTTGTTGAATGATATAGTTGTTGTAGGAGGCACATCAAGATCCATTTGTCCTTTTTGTTCAGTTTGTAACCACAACATATCTCCAACAGTGGCTATCTCCTGATCTTTCTGAACCTCAAATTTGTGAGAAAAAACACTAGAAGTAGAGATTAAAGCATTAGTTTTAGAAATAACTTCACATGGCTTATCATCTACTGCTCTCACTTCATTTGGTGTGTCACTCACACTCAAAAACTGGATGCAATCAACCTCACATTTGGTGGAATCACACAGCTTACACTTTTTAGCACTCTCGCTCAATTTGGCTATGTGGCTCTCTTCCTCACATGGGTTGTCTTGCATCTCATCATCCATAGACCATGGGCCAGCAATGGCATACTTGCCATCAACCATGATCTGTTGTGATGCTTGAAGTGATGCAAGATCACTACACATCACATTAGCCGAAGGGAATGTCCCATGCTCGACTATGTATTCTTGCTGCTTGGACAACACATATTCCTCTGTTCTTTCCTTTCTCTTCACTCTATCAATAAGGAATAATGTCGAAGACATTGTACGAAGTACTACCCGTCTTCCCTTTTGTAACAGTGAATAAGAATTTGAATTAGGGTCAGATTTAATTCTATGACTCTTCATCCATGACCATCCCAATAATATATGACATGATGTCATAGGCACTGGAACCACATCACACTCAACATTATCTGAGAATTCTCCTATTGAAAAGGGAACATGTACTCTTCTTGTGATGTTCAGATTGCAACTTGTCCACTCTAACAAATATGGACTAGAGTGAGGACATGTTGATAGCTTCAACTTCTCCACGATCTCAATACTGACCAAGCTGACCATGCTCAAATCATCAATTGTGACGGCACAAGAAGATGACTTGACTTTGCATCTTTAGTGAAACAACTTGGTACTTCTACCATCTTCTTCATTCAGAAATATACCACTTGTGTGCAACATCAACTTCAGGTCTCCTGCCATTGTTAGTTATACAACAGAATAGAGGATATGTACTGGAATATATGTGGAAAACTCTCAAGCTCACTCTTCTTGCTAATCGATGTTCTTACTCTTCCTTTATAGGATAAGGGCTGATCACACCC
>CM002483.1:8176364-8186531 GCA_000325765.3 Leersia perrieri
TTCTTCTCCCAAGCAAGTACCTCTACAAATGAAAACACACGAAATTCATTGTGTAGCAATATTTGTTCAAATATATAATAAGTAAATCTAACATAGAGCATGTCTCCTTTTGGTTGATGAATATATAAGGTAGTCATGCTCATATCTAAGCTAGTTATGTCCTCATCATCCTCTCCACCATGCGAGGACTTGCGTTTCCGCCGTCGCTCACGTCGCGCCTCCGGGACGCGGTCGGGGCTGGGTTCCTAGGGATCCAAACCCGAGCCACTTCCTTGCGGGCCACCCGGTCTGCAAGCTCGAAGAGCTCGGTGGTGGTCCGGGGGGGGCTTGGATTCGATCTTCTCCAACATAATGTCGTGGCATACGCCACTCCTGAAGGCGAAGATCACAGCATGGTCAACGATGGATGGTATGGTGTTGCGTACCTAGCAGAAACGCCGGATGTATTTGCGTAGGGACTCATCCTCCCCTCGCTGGACCATGTGTAGGTCGGCCTCCACTCCCGGGCGTGGGTATGTGCCCTGGAAGTTAGCGTTAAACTGCCAGCACAAGTCGTCCCAGGAGGTGACCGACTGGGCCGGCATGTTCATTAGCCAAGAACGGGCATGTCCTTTGAGCACCATGGGGAAGAAGTTGGCCATGACTAGCTTGTCCCCTCCAGCGGCCTCGATGGCCGTGGTGTAGATCTGGAGGAACTCGGTGGGGATCACCGTGACCTCATATTTCTCCGTGAGGGCTGGCCTAAATTTGTTGGGCCAACGCACATCATGGAGACTAGTGATGAAGGCACAATAGCCATTGCCGACCGGAGGGGGTGACGACCGCTGGGGGGCCCCTTGGGACGCCATCGAGTGTGTTGCTTGCGGCAGGGCCACCACAGCGGTTGGTTGTGCCCTGGAGGGCTCTCCCTGCCATGGTCCTGGCGTGACCTCTTGACGGGCCTTCACGCCTCCCGAGGAGGAAGTGCAGTCCGGAGCTCGCCCCGCACGACGTTCGTCGCAGAGCTGCTCAATACGAATGCGGGCATCGCGTTCCGTGTATAGTGGATCTCGTGACGCCTTTGCTTGGGCCGCAGCAGGGGGAATTTCTTCAGCCCGCGTGGCGGCTGCGGCCCTTCTTGCTCGTCGTCGAGAAGACGAGCTGACTGTGGTGTGGGAACCCCGCTGTCGGTGACTTGAGGAGGCGAGATCGGCGGCTAGCTGACGCTGGGCCGTATTGACCAACTTCGCCATATCGTCGAACCAACTCTTGGCGTTGGATCCTTCGCCCGGGGTTACCGGGGGTGGCGCAAGAGCGCTTACGCTGCTTGGAGGGCGCCCTCCGGCGTGCCAAACTCTAGGCGCCGATGGACGTCGCCCCGGCGTGGCTCGCCGGCGTGCCTGTTCGGTCGCGGCCCAGAACCAGCTGCCATGTTGGCGGCCTCGTGGGACGTTAGACCTCCTCTGCCCACGGCCGCTACCTCAACAGGGGCGGTGGAGGTGGTACCATTCCAGCTGCTGCTGCAGCTACCAGAGGGGGGAGGAGGGCGAATGTGCTCTCCTCCATGACCGGCGATGCCGAAAGTTGGGGTTGTACTCGTCGGCGTTGATTTCCTCGATCTCATATTCGGCCAAATCACGCTCGGGCGTGGTGAGAGAGCCGGATGCGGTCCGTAGGATGTAGCCGTGGACCATGGTGAAGATAGAGGCGTGTGGTTCCGCCGAGAGGCCGGAAAAATGCGTGAACTCAAATCCTAATACAGTGCGCCCCCCTACCTGGCGCGCCAGCTGTCGATGCATATGCTCGACACGCGGGGATCCGGGGAACCCCTTATTGGTTCGGCACAGGGGGGCAGAGTATGAAGACCTGAGCAAAGGGGAACAAGAAGGTGGGTAGGAGAGAAGCCCCCTAAACGCGCAAGACACGGGAGGATTTATACAGGTTCGAGCCGATGGGAAGAGTAATACCCTACTCCTATTCTTGTTGTTGATATGATGGATGATGGATTACAAGATTTGGTATGGTGGCCATTCTCCCAATTCTTCTTCTGCTATCTATGTCGAGCTCCTCCCTAAGGACGGTGGAGATGATGATTGAGGCCGAAGGACTCTAAGTTCCTTGGGGGCTTGCTGATAATCATCACCAACCAACTAACCAACCAACTCACCATCCCCTTCTACGGTGGACTTGGGCCTCCTTTTATAGTGTAAGGGGACACCACAGTAGCCCTCAGCTTTTTCCCTGGCTCTATGCGCCGGTGTGGCTTTTGTCCTGTCTTGTCGGGGGCCTGCCCCTATACCTGCTCCCGTCGTCACGTCGCAGGGGGTGGAGAAGGAAAAAAAGGGCGTCGTGATCACCGTGCTGCTGACGTGGGAAGTGGTTGCCCTACCTACTCCAGCGGGGCCCACATGTCGGTGGCCATCCGGCTGGAGAGGGGGTCGCATGACATCGCATAGGCCTGCACTCTCTCCCCCAGGAAGCCGTCTATCGCATTAAGTGCGACGGCACCAGGCCAGGGCGAAGGGGCGCGCGTGGGCTGACAGCGCGGTCAATTCACTGCATGAGGACTTCCGAGCTCTCCGCCTGCCCGAGGCAGAAAACAGTGGTGATGATGACGAGCACTGACAGGCGCGCCTCACATCGCATTAAATGCGTCAGGGCGTCGCCTGGCTAGAGCCATTGCATTGATTGGGGTAGTTGGCGGTTGAGCTTGCCCCTCTCCTAGAGAGGTACGGGTCAATGGATGGGGTTTCGGGTGACCCCGAACCCTGCCATCTGGGGAGCCGTAGCCTCCGGGCAGCCCCCAAGCCAAATTCCCTTCAGGATGGCCACGTGGCCGCCCGTGGCCCGGACCCTACTAAGCTCCTCAAGGCGTATCCTTGGAATGCATTGGTGTGTAAAAAGATGTTTCCCGCCATAATCCGCATTCTCATCATACCCCCGGGCCCATATCACCGTCAAAAAGCAAGAACAATCGACGACAAAAACTCCCAATTCCCCTCCCTAGTTTTGGCGGCGACGGCACAAACCCTACGAGAAGAACAAGAGCAATATTGCTGCGAAAATAGCTGTATATTAGACGTGGTCTACCCTCTTAGGGTCGTACACAGGGCTTATATAGCCTTTACATGGGTTACAAAGTAACTAGGGTACAAATACAATACAATCTGGTTTCCAATCTGGACTTCTGTCAGTGTATTTTGGCCTTTGCGGTGAAACCAGAAGGATTCCGTGTCCTTGTCCCTATCCATCATGTGGACCATTAAGATAGCTTTCCAATGTGTGGTCAAACGTCCAAAACGGACTCCATATGAGAGAGTTTGACCTGTTTTACTATCAACTGCGCAGACTGCCAAAACGAGTCCGAATTGGGCCTTTTCCTTTTCATCTTCAATCTCCTTGTGAGGGAAGGCTTGAGTCCATGTACACCTTGCAAAAAGAAGTCCTTCTCCTCCTATAGAGTGACTTGTAAAAGAAGCCCAATGTCCAAATAAAGTATATGGACCATAGGCACGTTGTCATCATTACTTCTTGCGCGTCACCCGATTGGTCTGCATAACATGGCTTCAAGTGTAGATTACTCAGAGTAGAAAACTCCGAATAAGGTGCCGTTTGATGCTTTGGAAAGTAGACTTGACAAGCTTTCCAAATATGTATGTCATCCATGCCAAAAGCCTTTGAGTAAATGCGGAATTCTCTGTGAACTTCATGCACATAACAGCAACGAGTCTTCTCCATGTATGTCACTATCTCCATTACCTCTCACTGGACACACATGTTGTTTATGCATGCAAATGGTTCAAATCTCTCATGTCTGTAGTCATTCAAACAAGAAATATTATGTAGCATCAAATTCTCATCTATTTCACATTTATTTTCAGAGAGAAACGAATTCACCTTATAATGTGTTCCACATGCACAAGAGAATATATAATTGATTGGTACATCCGCATCAATAAAGGCTTTGCATAGAGTGTCACAGACCAATCCTTAACCCGCCTAGGCGCTACATACCCCCAACCTCTAGCATGCACCTGGGTTTCACCATTTAAAATAGGTTTTTGTTGTAAAACAATTCCCCTTTTGTCACCATCGGTAAACTAGTTAAACCGACAATTCCATCCAATATTTTAGATCTAATAAAGTACTACTTCCATTTATGAAAAGTACTAGTTGAGAACTAAGTAGTGCTAAGCAAGACCTATAAGACTATAGGTTACAAAGATTGCTTCAAGGTAAACAATACACAATAAGGCTATAATAAACAAGGATAAATAGGCATTATATATTGGTAGCTAAATAAAACAGTAATCAGTGTGCGCATTTTAATAAAGAATATGCAAGCATTAATTGAAAAGAAAATAACATTTGCAAAGTGCGTTCAATTATGCTCAAGGGTGTCTATGACTCGCCTGCGTCAACAAAACGATCTTCGAAACTTCTTCGCTGAACCTAGTCTTCTGCTCTAGGACATGAAAAGAAGTAACTAAGCTAAACAATTAAATAAAACCCAAAAACAATACATAAAAAGCACATAAAATAATTCTTCGAGTTATAGCGGAAAATTAGCAACTTGAATGGGTCAATTCCGAGTTGAAACGACCAAGTTATAGCCGTTTGAAGTTCATATGTTCTGATAGTGGCATATTTAGTAATTTCTTCGATTTGAATTTATCCCTAACCCTAGGAGAGAGAACAGGTGCTCATGTAAAATTAGGTCATGTGTACTACGCCAAAGGCCTGAGAGATCTGCTTAACTCCAGTACAGGTCCTAATTTGGGGTTGCTGGACGTTCCAGTTGATTTGATCCTATAATCAACAAGAATAATAAAACTAATATCGGTCCAGCGTGTTATCGGCCACTGGGCCAATAACGGTCACTGATGCCAAGTGTTTTGGACTGAACGGGTTTGTTATCGAGAAACATAGAATTGAATCGGCTATAACCGCCCTGTTGATCCTGGTAGCCGATTCAATAAAAAACAAAGAACAATAACATAAGCTATCGGCTGAAACCCCGATAGAACCATACAAATCACTGTTGATGGCTATTAATGCAACATTTTATACCATCAACGCCTGCATAATATGGAGACAATAAAACACACAACATAGTAGTAGGGTTTATTTCTAATCATTTCCACAAGTGTTGGTGTTAATTTGTATGCAGGAGATAAAACCACCAAAATGGAAAGCAAATGCATAATAAAGAGGGAGGTCTCAATTACCGGTAAAGCCCGTGGAGTGCAAAGCCCATAAACCCAAGTCAAATACATCAACTCAGGCAATCTCAAGTGGATTTTGTATATTGTGGCTACCAGGAGTGGACATGAGAAAGGCCAAGGCAAACGGGCCCGAAGTGGGTTCGGTCGAACTGACTTTGAGTTTGTTCATTCCGAGCTTCCATGTGTGCGTCCGAGATCACTCCCCAATGGCGGTTACCGAGGGCACTACGGTCATTTCCCATCAGAAGTAACCATCATTAAGGCCTATATAAAGAGCTCTCATCTCACACTTAGAACACACCAAAACTTGAGCTGAATTACAAGAGGCTCTATAGTACACTATTGTATACTAGATTAGGGAGAGAGTGAAGTAGAAGTCATTGGAGGTGTCCCAGAGTTATCGGTAACTTCTTCTTCTTACTTTTACTTTATCAATTACTCTTGCTTTAACAAAATATTCTTCTTAGTAATTGAGTTTACTTTCGTAAGATTTATCTCTCTAGTCGAATACGAGATGACTACTTATTATAAACAACACACTTATAGTAATTGCTTGAATGCTTTATAACCACTTAGGTAGTAATTAATCTGCTTAGGCAAGGTGTCTAGGTAGTTAATTTCCAATAATTACAGCACATCCCACAATTAGCATGCGGCAGGTGTAGAGGTGGTGACAGCCCTCAAGATCATGTAGTCCTCCCTGTCCGGGTATGTAGTAGCTCGCTTGAACCTGGGGCAGCGAGTCACCAGTGCTCGAAGTATTCCACTAGGATTAAACCATCTTCCTTAAGACACTGTCTCTTACTAGTAAATCCTCTCAACCCTTTCGCCTACCATTAGCTTGCGTCCTTGGATGAACTAGAGTAGGATTAGTCACACGGTTCCCTGTGGATTCGATACCCTAGGAATACTCCTTAGGGGAAGTGCTACAACGGTATTCTGTTCACTTGCGGATTTATTCTATGGATGATAAGTGATGTGGATTAGGGTTCCTAATCTTCCGAAAGGTTCGGGTAGACAATCGATTTGGACGGAGTCGCAACACATGTCGATCCGGCTTCATGAGCTCCGCAGTCGCAGTACCATGTCTCCTCTGGTTACCACCCGTGCCGGAACACAGATGGCCTCGCCGAGAAGGCTAATCCCTGTTTGCGAATCGAAGAACACAAAGAAGAACAAGAAAGAAAGCAACCAAAATTGCAGATGAATGATTAAGCTCACGAGTTGGGGTCTTACAAACCGATCAACGGCGAAACTGTTCTTGACAGAAATAATCTAAGCAAAACTTAACCCTAACCTAGGTGATGACTACTGATATATATAGGTTAAGGTCGCGCAAGAACCCCTAGATGCGTCCCTATTGGACTCGAACACGATACATGGCCCATAAGGCCCAAAGATGGTGATGGAGCACCGGAACAGATTCTGCACACCAACTTGTTCGGTCAATTCCCGTTGACTCGGAATGAATATGGATGTGGGACTAGAACCATTGGAATGGTTATCTTCTTAGCTTTCCAACCATATAAAGAACGCCTCAATCCGAGCACGTATGCGACCTGGGCGCGCATTTTAGTGCAAACTGGTCTTGTACTCCGAACCATGGCCAAAATCGAATTGGTTTGGGCCTCCACCTTGACTTGGACGTCCTTGATGATCGTCCACACCTCCAAGCACCTTCCTAAATGTCTTCATGTACTCTCCATGATTCCTAATCATAATACAATCATTAGGTAGCAATCTATTCTTTAAATTATATAAAGAAGAACATATGAACGAGCTCACCTCTAAATTTAAATGTCGTGTGCGAGCTCCAGGGATTGGACTTTGAATGTCCAACGAGGTGTGTTGTTTGCATCTGAACGAGTGATGTCCTCATCATCCTCCCCCTCTTGAATTAAAGTCGTACTCGTCTCAAACGCGTCCTCCTCTCCCAAGTATGGCTTCAAATCTGAAATGTTAAAGGTAGAACTAACCCCGAAATCGGAAGGCAACTCAAGTTTACATGCATTATCATTAATCTTCTCAATTATTTTAAAAGGACCATCAGCCCTAGGCATTAACTTTGACTTTCTCAAATCTGGAAAACACACCTTTCTCAAGTGCAACCACACTAAATCACCAACTTCAAGTTTTAACTCTCGTTTTCCTTTACTAGTAGCAATTTTATACTGTTCAGTTATCTTTTCAATGTTGTGCTTAGTTGTTTCATGTATTTTCAAAATAAATTCAGCACGTTCTTTAGCATCACTATGAATTCTCTCACTAGTAGGCAAAGGTAGAATATCAATAGGTGCACGAGGGTTGAAACCATATTCTACCTGGAACGGACTTACCTTAGTAGTAGAATGCGTTGCNTGTGGACTAGGGTTCCCGATCTTCCGAAAGGTTCTGCTAACCAATGATTTGGGCGGAGTCGCTACACACGTCGATCCGGGTTCTTGAGCCCAGCAATCGCAACACCACGTCTCCTCTGGTTACCACCCGTGCCGGAACACAGATGGCCTCACTGAGAAGGCTAATCCCTGTTTGCGAATCGAAGAACACAAACAAGAACGAGATAGAAAGCAACCAAAATTGCAGATGAATGATTAAACTCACGAGTTGGGGTCTTACAAACCGAACTAACGACGAAATTGTTCTTGACAGAATAATCTAAGCAAAACACAACCCTAACCTAGGCGACGGCTACTGATATATATAGGGTAGGGTCTCGCAAGACCCCCTAGACGCGTCCCTATTGGACTCGGACACGATACATGGCCCAAAAGGCCCAAAGACGGTGACGCAACACCGGAACAGATTTTGGACATCAACTTGTTCGGACGATTCCCGTTGACTCAAAAGATATCTTCTTAGATTTCCAACCATATAAAGAACGCCTCATTCCGAGCACGTATGCGACCGGGGCGCCCGTTTTAGTGCAAACTGGTCCTGGACTTCGAACCGTGGCCGAAGTCGAATTGGTTTGGGCCTCCACCTTGACTTAGGACGTCCTTGATGATCCTCCACGCCTCCAAGCATCACTCCAAATGATTCCATGTCCTCTCCATGATTCCTAATCATAATACAATCATTAGGTTGCAATCTTTTCTCCAAATCATACAAAGAAGAACATAGGAACGATCTCTCCTCTAAATTTAATTGTCGCGCACGAGCTCTAGTCATTGGACCTTGAATATCCAATGGAGGTGTATTGTGTTCATCGGAAAGAGTGATGTCCTCATCAGTAGTGGTGCCTCTCAACAACTCTCAGTAATATGGAGCTCCTTACCAAGCTCTTATAAGGATCTTACCAGCAAACAAAGGATACCAGGAAGACGTAGGTAGTGATTGCAAGGATCAAGAACCAGAAGTAATATGTAGATCTATGAAGGCCAAATATATGTGAGTGGTACACAATTAAATAACAGATAGTAATGCTGAATAAATGGCCTAAGCACAAGTAGCAGTGGCTGGAAGAGACACGTTCCTAGAACTAGTCTATCAAGCGAGAGTGGAAACAAAGGAAATAGGCTCTCTCTCAAAAGTCTTTCAACAAAGGAACACCTCTGAAAGTTGTACTCAGCACACCACAAGAGTAAACAGTAAGCAAGTGCTCTCAATTTCTTTTTTCATTATTTTTTTCACTTTTTTTCCTTTTTCTATATTTTTCTCACAACCACGAAAGCACCAGCAGCAAACTCGGAAAGTTACAGCTCAATCCGACGTAAGACGTGGTCTATGGAAATTTCTCAAGTAGGTGCAAAGTTGTGGTACAAACATCCGAGGGCGAAAACTCAATCTTCTAAAAGGAAATTCGCAACGAAAAGTTCGTCGAACCCGACGTAGATGTCCGAAAAGCTAAAATTCGTCCAAATCAGAGTCCGTATGCAAAGTTATGGCTGTTTTACTGAAGGCGACACGAATTAGGGTTTCGTTGTTCGGTTTATTGGAATCACAGACTATTTGCAAATAGGTTTAGCAAGCGGCTAACAAGGAGGCTAGCGGAAGCAGGGAGATTAACACAAGGCGGCTTGCGACCAATCTAATCAGGCTTATGAAAGCGGTTTATTAACACAAGGCGGCTAGCAAATCCGAAACCGAGTAGAACTCGATCTCTCAAGGCAGGCTCTCGCACAACACAATAGATAAAACTAGAACAAAAACATGAATCTAAACCAGTGACAACAAACTCGACTATGACACAAACTCAACACTACGGACTCTGAAATCAAATTATGCAAAGGCTAAGCATGGTCTAGGTTATGGGAAAACTATCGTCTAAACTTTTTTTTGTCTTTTTGTGGACTATAGGGTGCAAACGAAAATAAAACTAGGGTAAAGATACTGAGCGAACCTGACGGTGAACCTAGAGCTTTGATACCAACTGATGTGGACTAGGGTTACCGATCGTCCGAAAGGTTCTGGTAAGCAATCGATTTGGGCGGAGTCGCAACACACGTCGATTCGGCTTCTTGAGCCCCGCAATTGCAGCACCACGTCTCCTCTGGTTACCACCCGTGCCGGAACACAGATGGCCTCGCCGAGAAGGCTAATCCCTGTTTGCGAATCGAAGAACACAAACAAGAACAGGAAAGAAAGCAACCAAAATTGCAGATGAATGATTAAGCTCACGAGTTGGGGTTTTTCAAACCGATCTAGCGGCGAAACTGTTCTTGACAGAAATAATCTAAGCAAAACCCAACCCTAACCTAGGCGACAACTACTGTATATAGGTTAGGGTCGCGCAAGAACCCCTAGAGGCGTTGATGTGGACTAGGGTTCCCGATCTTCCGAAAGGTTCTGATAACCAACGATTTGGGCGGAGTCGCAACACACGTCGATCCAGCTTCTTGAGCCCCGCAATCGCAGCACCACGTCTCCTCTGGTTACCACCCGTGCCGGAACACAGATGGCCTCGCCGAGAAGGCTAATCCCTGTTTGCGAATCGAAGAACACAAACAAGAACAAGGTAGAAGCA
>CM002483.1:8217425-8229408 GCA_000325765.3 Leersia perrieri
CCCAAATCGTTGGTTATCAGAACCTTTCGGAAGATCGGAAACCCTAGTCTACATCAGAAGTTATGGTTGTTTTACCGAACAACATATTTTTGCACCTTTCTCGGCTCGATGGCATATCCAATCTGCAACCGCTGCGCATTTCATGCGCATGGAACTTGATCCTTATTTCGATTCGACCAATCTAATTGATCTATGTCTATTGCGACTTGGGTTTACGGCATCACTTAACTCCGATGGCGGAAAACTGACCGGTAGGGGGTAGATCGTTGCACGACCATCACAAACAAGACACGAAACCGATCAGGGACATATCTACGTCCACGCATATCTCCATATGCACACATCCCGAACCTAAAACATAGCAGCTATGGCTCTGATACAACTGTTGGGTTATGGGGAGGCTATGCTAGCGCAAAACAAAATTTTCTACCACATAAACCAGGAACTACTGCTGTTATAGATCACGGGATTACCACTAGACGCGTAGATGATGCGGAACTGTCTCAACGTAGACGAATGCGTCGTGGTTGCAGTGTCGTATAGTTGATCAATGTCTTCTCCTCGATCAGCTCACGTGCGGTTTGCCCTAGTGCTCTAGATGCAGCACCTCCAAGGTATCCACATGTACAGCGAGGAGAGTGATCATGCCCCGGACTGCTAGGTCCGCAGAAGCAACGAAAGCGTGCGTGGGTGTGGGTGATTTGCGGCAGCGAGGGATAACCCTAATCCGTGCGCCCACCCTATATTATATATGCATTTCAATGGGCTTCCGAAACCGAGGCCCATTAGCAACCCTAAGCCTTCTCTAACTCGGATCCTATCCGAATTAAGCTTCTAGCCCCTTAAGTGTGCGACCCTATGGGTTCACGTACACGTAGACATGGCCCAAGTACTACTACTCGGCCCAATAGTTGATAGCGGCCTCTGTATTTATAGGGTTACGCACGAGCTCAAAAAGTACGATGGAGACGGGACATATTTATACAGGTTCAGGCCCCCTTAATATGAGGAGTAATACCCTACTTCCTGTCTTCGGTGGTTGTATCCCGCCAGGTGTTGTTGATCTCTGTGGCTTGGTGCCCTTGAGGGCTCCCCCGACTCCCCTTTATAGGGTTGAGGAGTCGGGTTACATGGAAAGGCCCAGCCGGATACGGCTTAGGTTTCCTAAATCTATACTAGGCAGCACTCTTCCTAAATCTATACTAGGCAGTACTCTGTCGGGCCTCTATGCCCTGACTTGGGATAGAAGGCAACATGGCAACCGAGTCCTAGTCTATTACGTATTATATGCATGTGGGCCACCTCCTGTCTCCAGTCTGATAGGCAGGCCGAGTGGGTACCTGGTACCCATATCCTCCACACTTCTCAAGCAAAGAATTTGGGCTTTTATGTAAAGAAAACCTGGAAATTTCTGCGGATAACGCAGACAAGTCAAGAAAACTAGCTAGTGGCAGCAAAGCTGCTAGAATGAGTGGCAAGCGAATTCTACCGCTCAATTTATGGCTGAAGAGTAGGAACAATAATAATAGAAATGCTTGAAGAGAAGAGAAGAGGGTAAGATGCGAGAAAGAGATAAGGATGGCTGACAAGCATGATGGTGATATGATATATCTTTTCCCTTAATATATGTTGCTGAGATGACGTGTTAAGAACCTGGGGGAGGGGGATTTTGGCCTAAGTCTGAGCCCTTGCATGTTTGACGGCTACTTCCTCCGTTGTAAATTAGATGATGTTTTGGTTATTTGTGTATAATATTGACCATTCGTCTTATTAAAAATTAGTACGGTTATAAAAAAGGCCGGTTATACTTAAATTATTTTTTATAATAAAGTACGAAAAAAATTACATAATGACGAATAAACAAACATTAAAAAACCTAAAAAATACGAGTATTTTAGGTTGGATGTAGTAGTATTTAAACCAACTAGTAGTATTTAAACCAACTGAACAGTTAGCAATCTTTTTTTTTTGGTCACGGATTCTTTTATGTGTCGCCGTTGTTACCGTTTCTTCTAAGGTCAATCCTCTACTTTTATTTTCTTTTTTAAAAGAAAACTTATGAACCTTCTCCTCTAGTCCTCTTACACAAAGAAAATGAATCACTGTATTTATTACTTGCGGGGTTGCGCCCCGAGAAACCTCATAGATGTCAACGTAACGCAAACGTTAGATCTGGCTGACCGCAGGATTAAAATCGAAGGGTGGATACAGCCTGAGATCAGAAATCGGGCGGTCAACAAGGAACCTAACACCGGTTGCCGCTTATATAACTACCAACCCTCTTTGCTTAACCCCTCCTCTCTCCCATGTCCCATCTCACCCAAGTCGCCGCCGCCGCCGCCGCCGCCGCCGCCGCCTCCTCGTCCTCTCGACTGCTCCTTCGAGGTCAACTTCTTCAGATATCTCCTCTCTTCTAATTGTTTGCGCTTGTTTATGGCCATTTGTTGCTGCAGATCTGGTTTAGTACCTCGTGGTTTAGGTGATTTGGTGCTGGCGCATGTTGTTCTCGTCCGTTTCATGGAATTTTTTTGTGTGTATTCGCGTCGCTGCTCCGATCTGTCTGCTGTTGCTGTATGATGACGCATGTAGATTATGCGGTTTTGTTCGATGTTTCTGTTAATTTTATTCCGCTACTGAGTAGATGATACGATCTCGTTCTATGTTTCTGTTTAATTTTATTTTGTTGCTGCCGAGTAGACGGTGCCATCTCGTTCTATATTTCTGTTTAAATCTATTCTGTTGCTGCTGAGTAGACGATGCCATCTCGTTCTATGTTTCTGCTTAAATTTGTTCTGCTGCTGCAGAGTAGATCGATTGGGTCGATTACTGTGCGTATATCCGTAATTCTTCTGCTAATTCTCATGGTCATTAGCTGTGCCACTTTGGTAGATATCCAAGTTATCTGACCCACAATCTTTGTGCTGTTTGTTAACGCATTTATAGGCTAGGTTTGTTGCTGAATCATCTATACAAGCATTTCTCTATAATCTGCCGGCATAGATCTCTTCGTCCTATGATTTGTTAATTTGTTTTACTGCTGCTGAGTAGATTATGTGATTTTGTTCAATGTTTCTGTTAGTTTTTTTTCTGCTGCTGAGTGGATGATGCGATTGCGTTTTATGTTTCTGTTAATTTTATAATGCTGCTGCTTAGTACATGATGCTATTTTGTTATAAGTTTATGTCAATAAACAGTATGCAACTACCTGTCAACCAACACCATGTAGCTATCAATCAATCACCATACACCACCACAAGATCACATTCTGATGCCTGCCCTGAAGAAGAAACCCGAAAAGCAGATCAAGGCCATCACTTTTCGAAGAACACCCATCGACACCGATGGTAGCCGCAAGAACAAACCGTGGAAGAACTCTATAGCACAACGAGGGGCTAGTCGCCGATTTTGTCGGCGGAGAAAAAGAAAAAAGAAGAAAGTCAATAGATTCATGAGGACGACCTCGGCCGGAGCGCGTCGTGGATCTAGATGCTAGCGAATCAATGCAGGAGGGAAGGGATTGATTTTATTGGTAGGTTTCTTGGGAGGAGGTGCGTGATCTGGGGGAGGAGGAATCGATTGGTTGCAGATCGCACACGCAAGGAAGACAACCTTGAGAGGAATTTCAGAAATGACGCCTTTGCTATCGCATTAATGCAGACTGCGCTCGTGCCGCGAGCAGCGGGGCAGTGGGAGACGATGCCTTGTGTGTGCCACTGGCATTGGGGTAGGGGAAGGGAAACGCCCCGCCTCCGCGGATTGCGTGGCGATGTTGATGCGGCCGTCGGCGCGAGATGGGTTAGCACACACGGTGCTCGCCTCGTAGATGGGCTGAGAAGGTAAGGAGACCGAACCCCAGAGAAACACAACGGGAAGAATGAGTCGTGTTGCTTGGTAGGCTCAACTCGTGGAAAGAGTGGTCGGCATGCAGGTTGCAGCGTGGCGTGGCAGTGTGATTTGACGAGGCGGACGATGGGCTTGGTCGCTGTTGCGATGGCGGCAGCCGGCAGGTAGTGGCCGGGAATGAAAGTGCTTCTCCATTTAAACACTACAAAGCTCACTGTTCGTCATTTGCCTCGTCAAATCACACCTGCCGCACGGCCTGCGCGTACTAGATCGCGACCCCGTATGTCGACCACTCTTTCCACGAGACGAGCCTACCAAGCATGCAACACGGCTCATTCTCTCCGCGGCGTTTCTTTGGGCCTCGGCCTCCTTGCCTTCTCGGCCCATCTACAAGGGGAGCCCCGTGCATGCTAAGCCCTCTCTTCGCGTCGACGATCGCATCGGCATCGCGTCGCAATCCGCGGAGGCGACGCGTTTCCCTTCCTCCAATCCCAATGTCGGCGGTGCACACGAGGCGTTGTCTTCCACCGCCCCGGCGCGAGCGCGACCTGCGTTAATGCAATGGCAAAGGTGCTATTTCTGAAATTCCCTGCAAGGTTGTCTTCGTCACATGCGCAATCTGCAATCAATCCTTCATCCTCCCCAGATCGCACGCCTCCTCCCCCAGAAACCTGCTAAGAAAATTGATCCCTCCTACGTTGACTTGCTAGCATCTAGATCCGCGCCGCGCTCTGGCTGAGGTCGTCCTGGTGAATCTATTGACTTCCTTTTCTTTCGTTTTTTCTCTGTCGACAAAATTTGGGGTTGGCCCTCGTTGTGCTAGAGTTCTTTCACGATTTGTTCTTGCGGCCACCGTCGGCGTCGGTGGGTGTTCTTCAGAATGTGAGGGCCTTGATCTGCTTTCCGGGTTTCTTTTTCTGGGCAAGCATCAGAATGTGATCTTGAGGTGGTCCATGGTGATTGATTAGCTGCATGGTGTTGGTTGACAGGTAGTTACATACTGTTGATTGGCATGATGCTATTTTGTTATACGTTTATGTTCCTAAATCTGATCATGGCCTATCAATAAATCATGTATAGGTCTTCCGTATATGGTAGTTACATACTGGTCTTCCTTCTTGGCTTGTTACCTTTGGCGGCCTTGACTTGCCTAAAAGTATACATGCTTGTGTAACTAGAGTAGTTGTTGAATTTGATACCATGGCAAATTCTCGGGCTGGCGGTTTCAAGGTATTCCTTGATCTTGTTTTGGATTCCTTAGTTGTGAACATGTGATATTTGTCGGTTGGTGTTGTTTGATGTCTTCGTAATCCTTCATAAAGTGTATTTGCTCTTGTTGTTCATGTTCTGTGATTTTGTCCGAAAAATTGATATTTCTGCTTATCATCTTCTGTGTTTTATCATTGAACTTCTTGAGATCTTTCAATTCAATGCTTAAATTGAGTTTTTTGTTAATATATTGTGGAAAAACATATAGAAGCATACAGATCAAGGGGTAGGGAACTATTTTTATGGACCATGTTTTTTTGTGTAAGTTGAAACAGGGACATTGTTTTTTTTGTCAAATAGAGGGATGGTACGACATGTGAAACAGACTGCCATACTTTCTTTTTCTATATCATCTGAGTGTTGTAAACTCATTCTAATTAGAAAGAGGATCACTTGATGAGAGCACTTTGTTCTGTGTGGTAAATTAACATTTTACAGCTCACAATGTTTCTTTTTGGAATATGTATGACTTGAAATTCCTTGTTTGACTTGTAAATCCTTGTTTTGTTGGATGCTCGATGCTAGCTAATATATCTAGTTGATCGGTCAATATTGGATGTGTTTGAAACTGTATATTTGGCTAGTGGTCATGAGCTAGTGGTGCGACATGTGAATGTTGACTTGAAAATCAACATTCTAATTATGTTGATGCATGTTTTGCTAACAAATTTTCTACTATTTCTAGTCCAAAGTAAATACTCCCTCCATTTTTCTTTAAATTACATTTGAACCAATTGATGTCATGAAAAAAAAAATGGAGGGAGTATTTTTTTAACAAGCCAAGTCTTGTGCATCTGTGTGAGTGGATCTAAAATGATAAATAGTGTGGTGTAGTATGAAACTTTGTTTGGGATAATTATGTTTAGCAAACATTTTATGTGTTCCACTGCTTTGTCCAATACCTTGGTATGTTGTCATATTGCCATTAACTTTAGGAGTAAGATAAGGCCTTAAGATCAAATAGGTTTCAGCAATGCTAAATGTTTCGAGATGCACTTGTTGGTGCAGTGGCAAGGGATGCTTTAGTATGATTTTTATAAGTTCTTTTTATTCAATCTTTCAAATTTGTGCTTTGGATGGTGCAGATGTCCAATCTATCAGAGGCTTCAAAAGAAGCGGGGTCAGCTGGTGATTCAAGCGTTGTCCAGAAAGCTGGAGCCTGGAGTAGCACGTTGAGCATTCTTTTGCAGCAAGCCTCAGTCTATGGTGTGGCTGCTGGTTATTGCTTGTCAGCATCTCTGCTCTCCATTATCAACAAATGGGCAGTCATGAAGTTTCCATACCCTGGAGCATTGACAGCTTTGCAGTACTTCACTAGTGTTGCTGGAGTTCTCTTGTGTGGACAGCTAAAGCTTATTAAGCATGATGGCCTTAATTTGAAGACCATGTGGAAGTTCTTGCCTGCTTCTGTGATGTTTTACATCTCCATCTTCACAAACAGTGAACTTCTACTTCATGCCAATGTGGACACTTTCATTGTGTTTCGCTCTGCTGTGCCAATTTTTGTGGCCATTGGAGAGACCCTTTACCTTCACCAACCATGGCCGTCACTGAAGACATGGCTTTCGCTTTCAACTATACTCGGTGGAAGTTTGATCTATGTTTTCACAGACAACCAGTTCACTGTGACTGCTTACACCTGGGCAGTGGCCTACCTTGCTAGCATGTCCATTGACTTTGTGTACATCAAGCACGTCGTCATGACCATTGGCCTGAACACATGGGGTCTTGTGCTTTACAACAATCTGGAGGCTTTGATGCTCTACCCTCTTGAGATGCTTCTAATGGGAGAGCTTAATCAGATGAAAGTTGACAGCTCTAACGCGACAAACTGGCTTTCGTTTGATGTCATTCTTCCTGTTGCTCTGTCATGCTTGTTTGGGCTATCTATATCCTTCTTCGGGTTCTCCTGCAGACGGGCTATCTCGGCAACTGGATTTACCGTGCTCGGTATAGTGAACAAGCTTCTGACTGTCGTGATTAATCTTCTTATCTGGGATAAGCATGCCTCCTTTGTGGGAACAATTGGGCTCTTGATATGCATGTCTGGTGGTGTTCTCTACCAGCAATCCACCACAAAACCAAAGGCCCCCAATGTTGAGCCAAAGGAGGAGAGTGATGAGGAGCAGCAGAAGTTGATGGAGATGCAGCAAGGGCATGAAAGCAATTCGACTCAGAAGCAAGCATCATCATAAACCTGGCTAGGAAATTTGGTGTCAATATCTATACCCTAAACCTCAAGACAGCTCCCCTTGACCTTCATCTGGCTGACTGGCTAGAAGATATTTAACGATTATACAATATGATGTTTAATCGATAATACACTTAGGGTGGTTGCCCATTTCCATACAAGTAAATTTGTTCTTTTTTGTTTTTGTGACGCAAAAAATCTTGCTTTGTGCTTGAAGTGCCTGAAGTAAAAGCATCAGGGCCACTTCTGCTTTGAAAATAATGTCATGTATTTTTGGATTTGTCTATGGGTTTATCCGGTTTAGAATTCAGAGATTGTCAATTCGGAGTTTCAGAAAGAAGAAAGTGTGACATATTTGCGTTCGGCCTACATGTCGTGTTTTTTGCCTCTGATGATGGGCCGTATTCCGCAGTGTACGAAATGGGCTTGTGCCGAGTCCTGCACCCTGATCAGTAATGTCACATTGTCACCTCGCCATGATGTTTATTCCACCTCACCCTCTGTAAAATCCCCAGTATGGATAATATACTGAATCCAGTGTATTTTTTCTCTCGAAGTAGTGAAAACTTACAAATATGTACACTCGCACAATGATTTCTAAATTAATCAGGGTGAAGAACAACACATCTTCTCGCAAAAGAAAAATAAGAATAACATATCTCATGGAAAAAGATGGTTGTATAGCAATAGCAGTGCAGTACTATTGTACTTTATTTCTCTTGACCTTTATTCTCAGCGCACACGAAATCTGGACCTTGCATCATCTTTTCCACGGCCCAGATCTCTCCACGTAGATTGCACCTCCCCTTTGTTCGCTTCAGTGTGCTTCACACATGCATGCGGACAGCCTTCTCCCTCCCCACCCTCCGCCTCCTTCCTCTTCCGCACCAACAAACCATGGCGCAGCCAAAGAAGGTCTCGTAATCCAAGCGACGTGCGGCGGGAGCCAAGGTGCGGGGCTCATCACGGCTGGACGCCGGCGACGTGCGGCGGGAGCGGGACGGCTTCGGCGGCGAGGTCGTGAACGCCGTGCTCGAGGGGATTCTTATGGAGCTCGCCCGTGATGGTCATTTTCTTTGAGGGGTGTTTTTATAAAAGGTCTAGGGGAATTTTGTCCCAAATGGCATAGCATCGAAGTCTACCAAGTTAAAAGTGACTTTTTATCGAAATCTATTTTTGGAATGGTATTCCATCGAAACCCATGTACAGGAATGGCATTATCTCAAATTTCTCGACGGGGATAGGGATGTGACGTTGGTAATCCCCTGGCTTTCTCTCAAGGACCAAGAATTAGTGTACCCAAATAAGATTGTATTCGAATTGCCTTTCGAGCATGATGCCTATGTTCGTCATTGGATTGAGGACAGTATCAGTTTCAGACCTTCCTTCAGCATCAAATTCTACCCTGCCAAGGTACATTTATTCATGTAGTGTGTATGCCAATCCAAGTGGATGTTAAAACATAGTTCATTAGCCCTGGACTTCTCTATTGCTTGTGAGATTTTTTTTTTTGCTGGCCTTTTTTTTGTACCCCTCTTTTGCTTACTGGCAGGTGTACCCTTTTTCTTATTACTCAATCCAACGGTGTGCAAGTCTTCTGCAAATTCACTAAGAAAGGGCTATCTTGTCTTCTATTTTACTTGGGAAATAAAACGGAGTCAATCAGTCAAACTGGTTAAAATACTCAGTGTCGATCAAACCTGATTACCGAACCATGGAGTTATAGTGAACCAGGGTGACTCACTTTTGTCAGAAGCTCAATCCTTGCTTGCAGCTAATTTAAACAAATTGTAGTTCAATACATATGATGCGGTGCATATACTCGTATTTAGCTTCCAGTAACCTTGCACCATTAGCTTCCATCTAGCAATACTCGTATTTACATCTTCTAAAAATAATGTTCTCCTTTAGGAATTTTCAAGATAACTTAGACCCTTTTTTTTTCTCTGTGGTGCAGTTTTTTACAGAACTGAGAAGTATTCTACCTGTTGGAGATATCACAGAATGTATTCCTGATGAATTGGCTGACGTTGCTGTTTTGGAAGAACCTGAACATCTCAATTGGTACCATCATGGACGCAAATGGAAAAATAAGTTCAGGCGAGTGATAGGTGTCGTTCACACAAATTATATAGCATATGTGAAGAGAAAAGAATGGGCAAGTGATTGCCTGTTTCATGAAGTACATGAACACCTGGGTTACCCAGATTTATTGCCACAAGGCAACGTCAATGCCGTGCATAAAAACAATTAGACCCCAATTATTATGGCGATACAGCTGAGATGCATCTTTCCCATTTAATTTATTTTTCTAATTTTACATGTCATCTTGATGGAAATGAAAAAAAAACAAAAAACTGAAATTTGAATTTTGCTGTTTGAAATTTGAAGGCATTTGGTTATTTTGATTTATGCTCCACTACATATTTATTGAATCTGAAGAACCCTAAACTCCCAAAGTCATAATGTCCTTATTAAAGCATGCTACTGAATTATTTCTCAATTTAAAACAGATTGTCAGATTGTCAGGGGCTACTCAAGATATGCCCAGATCTGTTGTGTGCAATATCCATGGCGTGAATCCAAAATTTCTTGAAGTTGTCAAACTAAAGTTGAACCAGGTGCAGAATGGGGAAATAGCCTTCACAAAAGGGGCATACTACTACATTGGGAAGATGGTGTGGAGTAAAGGATACAGAGAACTTCTGGACCTGCTGTCCAAATACCAGAGCAAGTTGGCAGGTCTAGAAGTAGATTTATATGTACTGGTGAGGATTCTGATGAAGTCCGAAAATCTGCAGAACTTCTGAATTTGGCCGTGAAGGTTCACCCAGGACGTGATCATGCAGATCCCCTATTCCATGAGTGAGTTCTCTTATTGCTCAAAAAACTTCCTTGCATCTTCCTAAATTATTTGAACAAACATCACCTTACAACTAAACAAGTTTAACCAGCTACATTTTTCATCGTTGTTTAAAAAAAGAGTACGAGAGTTACATATTATTATAATCCATTGCAACAATGCAAAGGTTACTGCAAACAAAACTTTAACACATGCTCCTTAATAAAGTCAGAGAAGGAACTGGAATACTTGAGCACGTAGGAACTGGTACCAATTGAAAAGGTTGAAGCCGTTTCTTGGTTTGGTTTGAACTTACCATTTACGCATTGCCTATTTTCCTTTCGGCCAGCACTAAAAGCCATGTGTGTATCGTTGCCATTCTTGACATTCTTCCTCCTTGAGTCTCTAGCACTTACATTAGTAATATCAGCAAGAGGACCTGGGGAGGGAGAATGATCAGGATATTGTCATGGAAAGAGATTGTAGGAGTAAATAAATGAACAAACTGAATCAATTTAAACTTGATCTGATTGTTCAGAAGAAAGAATTTACAAAAAAAAAAAATCCTATGTATCAAACTGAATATTTATGGGTACAAAAAATACCTGGTAAGCAGCTCATAGGAAAATACTTAAAGTAGTCCACCAAGGGCAGGGCTCTATTGTATATATTCACAAACTGTGAGGATACTATTTAATGTGCTTTCATTTTTTTATCAAATAAAAATTACACATAGTTTGTCCTGTATAATCAATTAACCATAGCATAAAACTGAAACCAAAATCTCTTTTGTACAACCAAAATCAAATTCCTTGCCTGCCATGGAGGCCAATCTTAGCGACAAAACAAATAGCTAATTGCAAGGTGAATAATTGTTCATCTGTAGCACTAAACCCCTTTCAATTTTAATGGAGCCTCATCTCAGGCTAGTAGCATTGCTGCAGAAGCAACGGATGGTTAGCTGGATGTACATAAACCAATCAGCACACAAATAAATTTAGAGCACACAACAGTGTAATTACCAACTAACCACATGACAGTGTAATAAATTTAGGCTAGTAGCATTGTTTGGCCAGAAGATTTTTTGAGCATTTGTTTGGCCAGAAGATTATGCAGTTACAAAATGCAACTAATCACATGACACAAAAGTCTGAAAGACCACTCCACAAAATTGCAATAGCAAGAGCAAGACTATGAGTTGTTGCTGCTGTATATTCTCTGCTAAATTGCAGCTACTTAGGGCCTGTTTGGTAGGGCTCCTGATTCTATGATTTTATGATTCTAGATTCTGATTCTCCTGAATCAGATACTGGAAAGAATCAGAATCACTACGAATAGGCGTTTGGCTAAAAATATTGAATCAGAATTCTGAGGGAGGGAACTTCTAGTTAAATTGTCTATAATACCCTTGTCATACAACAGAAGTGATTATATAAAGGAGACAAGGCTTACTAATAATTAGTACAAGTACTTAAACATTAAAAATAATAGTAGTACAGTCCACTCAAATATTGAGTTGTTGCAAAATACCATGGTAACATACTTCTAAGGAGAGTTGTTACAAAATAATAATATGCTAACAAAGTTCATATGCATTGAGCTCATCTAGATAGCCATAATGCACTTGCTAGGTCATCGCGGAATGTATCCATGGATATATCACTAGATTGTGAAGTAGATGTATCTGATGCATTTTGGGAGATGGCGTATTTGGTATATCTTGTAGGTATAGTTGGCACATAATTTGGATCTCGATCACATCTACGAAAATACTTGTCATTTGCACAATTCTGTCGTATGAAGTTGTGAAGACACATGGCGGATGCAACGATCATTTC
>CM002483.1:8240651-8255872 GCA_000325765.3 Leersia perrieri
TCCTTTCTTTTCCGCCTTGTTACCAATGATTCCCCCCGGGCCAAGAGGCCACGTGGCATCACTGGTCTTGGGGTTTCTCTGGTTTTCATTCGGGCCTCATCTAGGCCTCAAGGCTGAGCACACTAGCTCAACACTAGGGCCTTAATGGGCCTTTATTCATGAAAGACTAATACCCCCTGGCCCATTACACCGACAATGCCCTAGGGTTCTCTAGAGTCGTGCTCCATCAGGTTGGGGCGCACTCCACTTGGGCTCCTCTTGGACCGGGGTTCTAGACGAAGTTACAGGCCCATATGCCTATTACTGGCAATGCAATGTCTTGTTTTCGCGATTCCCGTTGACTCGAACAAAATTTGGCTATGAGGCTGAATCCGTTGGAAAGAGTACTCCGAGACCTTTCCATCAAGTACTCATGAGCCAAAAACGGAGTTCGTATGATGATTTGACGGCCGTTGGAATTTGGCGTTACATTAGGTGGCCGAATTGGATTCCAAAACGTGAAAGATTTCATGTTCACTCCTTGATGCACCATGACCAGAGTATTCCACATCCATATGTTGGTTCAAACATGTTGTGCACTCATATACAGATAAATGTATATATTTTTATCATTAGGTAGCGTCATATTCTTAATGCATTTAAATTGAAAATTATTATGAAACAACACCACCTGTGAGTATACGATGTGTTCCATGGTTGCATCCATAGCAGTCATGGTCAGGTCATTGGTTAGAGTGCTAAGTGTGGTTTAAAAGGCAAAAAATTTCTTCCGGAGTCAAATTGTTTCGTATGATGCATTCAAATATATAGCCATTTATCAATGATAATTCCTGACCAATAATAATTATTAAACAATTAATCATTCAATAAAGTTGAATACTTTACAAATATTTTACATTTATAAACCTATTTGCTTTGATGTTGCTTAGATAATTAACGGTTGCTTGTATATAAATTGACGGTTAAAGTTTATCTACCCTAATGAAAACCGACAAGTATTCACGACCAGAAACAATATATTGTCTCCACTAAAAAAAAAACAATATATTGTCTAAAAGAGAATGATATCCGGTTAAGTTTCAAAAAGAATTTTAAAAAATTATATCTGGTTAGGGCGGTTCCTTGACTAGAATGAACACGGCAGCGGGCTTTTGGTCATGTGTAAGGGTGTCGATTTCTTTTTCTGGAGAGAACAATCAGTCATGTGACAGATCATGTATTGGCGAATATTCTACGCAAGATTAACAAGATACCTTGTTGATCGCGTGGGACGTGTGCGCTCCAAGAATGTGATTCTTGTGGCACACTGCCAGTGCCAACTACATGCATTTCTATACACTTGTTACTCTTGGTTTTCTAAATGAAAAATAATATATATATATATATATATATACACCATGGAAAAATAATGGTAACATTAACATAACGATGCGCGATCGCAGCACGGAACGTAAGACAAGATTAGGACGAAGTTAACAAAATTTGACGAAGACTAATCCGTGCATAATTGTTTATTGCACAGACACGTTTTTCCTCAAGCAACTGCATTTGATTATCGCGATCTTCCCTGCGCTTTGTTGCAAAGGTTAGTTCTTCTGAAATATACGGAGTATTCAGTAACTAAAACTGAAGTTTCGTGTTTATAGAAGGGAAGCGAAAAGTGTGCTTTTTGTGAAACCACCTTTTTAATTTATAGTTTTTGCTGTACAGGTGCTGAAAACCAACTTATCAGCAAACAGATAACGTGACGCCTCCGCCTCTCCGCGCTTGTCAAGTTTCATGGTCACGCTGAGCAAACAGAGGAAGAACTAGAAAGGGGGAGGAGTGGTCAGCCATTGGATGTGTTTGGACGGTGGATATGGCTCCTCCGTGTCCGCCTCCCCACGCAGATGCGGGCGCCTTCTCCACAGGACCACAGCCGGTCCCGCCGCCTCCGACTCCTGCGGTTTTCTGCCGCTGGCTGGGCGGCGAACCGTGCAGATCCAAGGTCAGATCGGGGGTGTCGGCATGAGAACTCCGACGAGCTTTTCTCCGTGCAGCGTTCCTGTTCCCTGTACAGGGAACGAGCAAAATGGGCGGCTTCTCATATCCTATACCGTAGTACAACTCTACAAGCAAGCAGCTCATCTGGGGGCTCATAGGACTTTTGGAATGCTGGTCTAGAAACCGCCCGTCCAATGTTTTCGTATGAGGTTTGAGCTTTGACAATTGACAGGAAGGGAGAATTCAAAGGAACATGAGACAATCGCAAGTGTTGGTTCGCTAATCACTGGTTACTTAGCAGTAGCTTTTTGAAGTTAAGGCCGAATTTTCCATTATCTGAAAAAAAGTCGCTAGTTACTGCAATTATAACTTGTATGAAACAGTAAATCTATGGTTAGGATGCGAAATGAGGTAATTTTATTATTTCTTCTTCCGATATAGCTCACCCCCACTAACATGCATTTATGCTATAAAGCTGCTTTTGCAATGAGCACGTCAGTACGTCACCACAATTAGCTAAGATCGTTGGATCACATATCAACGAGCCATCTCAACCCAGATAAACAGCCTCCACAACCAGCCTGTACAACCCAGGTAAACATGCCTCCACAACCAGGGTTTCATCTTCCACAATCAGCTCACTGCTATGCATGGTTTACAGTTTCGAGGAAAGAAATCTTTCGCTACTTCTCGAAACACCGGATTTCACGAAATCCGGTCAAAATCCGAGATTTTCCGAACAAGATTCATAGACAAAAATTTGAATTTAAATCTTCGGAAAAGGGGCGAAATCCAGTTGAAATGTCCGAAATTTTGAACCAAACAGTCGGAATTTCGAGAACGAACTTGAAAAATGGAATCCACTTGGAAACACCGAAATTCTGGCCGGAAATCACGAAATTTCATCTAAAAATTTCAAGATAAATACGTATTTTTTGCATGCTGCAAATGCAAAGTTTCCATCTAAAAATTTATAAAAAAATTTGGCATAAACTTTTCTATCCAGTTGACATCTTTGCAATAAAAAACACATAATATGCAATATATATAATAATGCAAGTTCATAATATATCATCAAAATCCATAGTAAAAAATACAATGTCGATAGCGGCATCGCCACAATATAGAAGTCTCATACATAATTAAATGGTTAAAAGCCTATTACATACTTTTAAGTCTAATAGTGTCATCAATCCACATCGTGAAAGCAACATGGTACTGCCATGGTTCACTGCTAATACTAACATATTCTTCTATGGAGATGACCATCAATTCACGTTGAGAAAGCAATATCGCCTTGTAATCTTTTCGAGTCTATTTTCGTCTCTTCTCTCTCGTGCATGCTTCTAGCCCATTAGTTTTTTCTATGTATTTTCATATTGTTTTCAACTTTCTCCTTAAAAAATTTACTCTTGATTCAATATTTTTTGAATAATTTTTTGCTCCAAGTGACATCTCACATAGAGTATCTCGCGGCGAGTCCTCTTCATATTACTGGAAGAGCAGTTGTGCGGTACAAAATTGCAACAATAATGGATAGATTAAAATCTGTGGTTAATTGCATTCATTCTCCTCATAAGAGACTGAGTCTGTTTAAATTCATTTTCATCCAAATAAACCACAGGCACCATTGTCGTTCGGAGGCAGCAAGACAATCAGTTAGTGAAACGTACTCATATGATTCATCAGCTTCACGAGCGAGAAGAAGAGAGATAGGCATCAGCCATCAAGCTGTCTTTCCTTGACGTGCGCTTAACTGCCTTACTCTGACCATTACATCGATCCTTATAAATTCCACCAGGATTTCAATGAAGGAAATAATATCCTTTGCCTGCTAGGATCATGCATCAAGTTTTTTCAGTGATAGCAAGTCCACATGACTTCACGGTGGCTGTCATGGTTATATTTACTATTTCCCCTCCGTCGTGCTGAATCTACAACATCCACATCCTTTGATTCACATGGTGATTTGACCAGCTCGACATCAGGTTTGAAGTACAAACTTCAGTTTCACCCAGCCGTTAATTATATGCAATATTTTCTCTTGAACATGCAGTGCTACCGTAAATCTCGAGTAATACAGTACAAGGTTGTGCTTTGCATTCACGTTTAAGCCATCAATCGATAACCATTGTAAATGTTGCAAAATCAAGTTAAGCTCTTGCTTATACTGAATATTTTTTGATAATCTGTTGGTGAGCTAGGTTTCTTTTGTGTTGCTTCAGATCGTAAGGCCATGATGTCCAGGATTTTATATATTTCATAAAGAAACAAATGACATCACTCAATTGTTTTGTGTGTGTGTGTGTGTGTTCCCTAATTCATTGGTCTGCTGCTGACTTGGAAACATGTATAAAAACGTTAAAGCGTGGTATTGGTATGCGTCTAAACTTTGTTTTTGACATCATTGATTAAAAAAAATTAAGCAACATCTTTTTTTTACATTGATTCTTACATGAGGATCGGCCATAGAATCCATCTTATTCCTGTTGAACACCATGTTAGGATAATCTCGCTGTTTGTATAGTTAGCAGCATATTTGTTTAGATACTGCATATTTGTTTAGATGCATGTAGCATGTTTATTTCCTTATTTTCAGTTTGCACGAGCCCACGCATGTGTGATGGCCGTGATTTCAGTTTTTCTGTTAGTCTCGGATTCTCTCACGCTCTGTGATCCGACGTCGTGGGATGGCGCGTCTATCGCGGATCATGGAGCGAGTGGAATGCCGGGAACTGCTGTCAATAAAAGGGAAGAAAACAGAAAATGCTGCGGCAGATTGAGCAGCGCCAAAAGCTTGTGTCTTTGTTTTCGTTCTGAGTTTTTCTCCTGACGGAGAACAGTGCGCCCAAAAGGTTTTCGACGTTTTGTGTTCCAGGTGATCGCGTCGCGTGTGCTAGGTTAGACACCAACAAGTGGTATCAGAGCCCTGTTGCTCTACGATCCTTGCCATGTCTGGCTCCGGCGATGCGTCCCGGACTCCACCGCGCCGTCGACGAATCTCGCGCTCACCTCCTCGACGCGGCCAGAACCGTGAGGTCGGTTTCGTTCAACGCACCGTGCGGGAGGTTGGAGGCGCAGCGTCGTACCCGACACTCACCCGCACCAACTACGGCGACTGGTCCCTGCTCATGAAGGTTATGCTCCAGGCCCGAGGGCTGTGGACTGCCGTTGAGCAGGGAACAGATGACGATCAGGAAGATCGGATGAGGCGATTCTCCGCGCCGTCCCTGCTGAGATGATGTCGGCACTGGCGACGAAGGACACGGCTCGCGACGCGTGGGATAGCCTCAAGGCGATCCGCGTCGGGACTGACCGTGTGCGGAAGGCGAAAGCGCAACAACTTAGGCGCGAGTACGAGCTCATCGCGTACAAGGACGGGGAGACAGTGGAGGATTTTGCCATGCGCCTGCGCGGCCTGGTGAATCAGATGGCGGCGGTCGGCGAGGTGGTCGACGACACGTCCGTCGTCGAGAAGTACCTGCGTGTTGCCCCATCGAGGTACTCTCAACTCGCACTGTCCATAGAAACCATGCTTGATCTGTCGACTCTGTCTCTCGAGGAAATCACCGGGCAGCTGCGCGCCGTTGATGAGCGCGGGCCGGTCACGAACGACGAGGGGCAGCTTATGCTCACCGAGGCGGAGTGGGCGGCACGCATGAAGGCCAAGCAGTCAAGGGAGGGATCCTCTGGCAGCACCGGCGGCGGCAAGGGCGTCAGCGGAGGAGGAAAAGGTGGACGCGGTCGCCGTCGCGGCGGCAAAGGCGGCCGCAAGAAAGGCGACGACACGAAGGACTCGCCTCGCGACGTCAGCAGCGACAAGTGCCGCAACTGCGGCAAGATTGGCCACAGGGCCAAAGATTGCAGGCAGGCGCGCCGGGACGAGCACGCGCACTTGGCTGAGGGAGACACCGACGACGAGCCCGCGCTACTGATGGCGCAGGCATGCGTGATCACGGTGCCCGAGGAGCAGCAGGCGGCGGGGCGGGTAGAACTTGTGGAGAATAAGCTGGGGAGGTCAACTTGGGATCCGAGGACAGCACCTGCGACGACGTCTGGTACCTCGACTCCGCGGCGAGCAACCATATGACGGGTCGGCGCGACGCGTTCCCTGAGCTCGACACGAACATCACCGGATCAGTCAAGTTCGGTGACGGGTCAGCTGTCACCATCTGCGGCCGTGGGACTGTGCTGTTCAAGACCAATTCCGGCGAGCACCGCGCCTTCCCCAATGTCTACTACATCCCGAAGCTCAAGAACAACATCGTCAGCCTCGGACAGATCGACGAACGCGGCTGCGAGGTCTTGAACTTCGGGGGAGTCCTGCGCATCCGCGACCGCGACAAGCGCCTCCTCATCAAGGTACCACGTTCCAAGAACCGTATGTACAAAGCTGACCTGGAGATTGCGCAGCCGGTGTGCCTCGCGATCCAGCAGAGCGACGACGCATGGCTCTGGCATGCTCGTTTTGGGCACCTGCACTTCGACGCTCTGAAGAAGATGGGGAAGCAAGGCATGGTGCGCGGGATCCCGGAGATCGACCATGTCGCGGAGATCTGCGACAGCTGCCTCGCTGGAAAGCAGCGGCGCAACCCATTCCCCAAGCAGGCGCGATACCGCGCCACCGGGCTCCTGGACCTGGTGCACGGGGATCTCTGCGGTCCCATCACCCCAGCGACGCATGGCGGACGTCGCTTCTTCCTCCTACTCGTCGACGACAACAACAGCTTGTGTCTGTTTTGGGTAGTTTGAATTTTTTCTCAAGACTAAATCATCCACCAGAAATGCTCGACAACGTACATTACGATTATGATAACGACGTAGGCCTTAGATGTACTTAGTCGACTGGAGTACTGCGATGTCGCGTGCTTCTTCCAGTCGGTCGACTTCATCCAGTCTATTATCAGTAGAACTAGCTTCATCATAGGCTTGAACACGAAGTGAACTGTGCTTGACTTCAGTCGGCAACACAGCTTCTAAGCCATAGACAACAAAAAATGGTGTGCATCCCGTTGCCTGACTAGCCGTGGTTCAAAGAGACCACAAAACAGATGACAACTCTTGCACCCATTTACCCGCATATGGCTTGAGACGATTGAAGATCCTAGGCTTGATGCCTTGAGGAACCATGTAATTTGCTCGCTCAACTTGCCCATTACTTCGCGAGTGTGCGACAGAAGCATAATAAATCTTGATGCCAAAGTCGTCGCAGAAATCTTGAAAGAGACCACTTGTGAACCGAGTGCCATTGTCAGTAATTGTTCTGTTGGGTATACCACAGCGATAAATAATATTAATGATGAAATCCTTAGCCCGCTGAGCTGTAATCTTTGGTACTGGCTTGCCTTCAATCTACTTGGTGAACTTATCAACTGCCACAAAGAGATGAGTGAACCCACCAGGGCTTTCTTGAAAGGACCGACTAGATTGAGCCCCCAAACTACAAAAGGCCAAGATAATGGGATGGTTTGCAATTCTTGAGCTGGGACGTGGATCTGTCGGCCAAAAAATTGACAGGCTTCACAAGTTCTAACAATCTTGTCAGCGTCATTAACAACAGTAGGCCAATAAAATTCTTGTCGGAAGGCCTTGCCTACCATTGTCCTTGATCCAGCATGATTCCCACATATGCCCGAATGGATTTCGTTAAGGATCTATCGACCTTCGTCAATACTGATGCATCTCATGAGCACTCCATTAGCCACTTTCTTCATCAATTCCCCATCATGAATCACATAAGTCCTGCTTTTTCGCTCAATCTTCTCAGCTTCAGCTTTATCCATTGGTAGCTCATCTTCTACTAAGAAACGAAAAAATGGATTGCTCCAGTCATCTTGCAGATAAGCAATAACTGGTTGGTCGAGTTGTTTAGCAGTTGGCTGCTCTGAGGACTCGACAGTCTTCTCCTTCTTCTTTATAGTTGGCTCATGGAGGTGCTCAATGAATATATCAACAGGAACAACTTGATGCCGAGAGCCTAAATTAGCCAGATGATTGGCCACCTCATTTTAATCTTGAAGAATATGACTCAACTCGAGGCCTTCAAACTGTCCTTTGAGTCGGCGTACTTCCTGACAATAGGCTGTCATGTTCTCATCTTGGCAATTCCACTCTTTCATGACTTGATTGATCACAAGCAGCGAGTCAACCATAAACGAAGAGGCGCTTGATGTTTAAGGATACAGCTAGCCTCAAACCCTGAATCAAGGCTTCGTACTCAGCTGCATTGTGTGATGCTTTAAAATGTATCTATAAAACATATCTAAATCTCTCCTTTTTGGGAGAAAAGAACCAAGAGAAACAAGAACCACTCTAGCTCTAGCCCTAGAAACACATAGTGATCCATCAAAGTACATTTCCAGTACTCAAGATCTTTGGATGAACTAGTCGTCTGGGCTTCAGTCCACTCGGCAACAAAATCAGACAGTGCCTATGACTTGATTAAGATCTTGGGCTTGAAAGTCAAGTCAAAAGGCATTAACTCCATAGCCCACTTAGCAATCCGTCTGGTTGCTTCGCGGTTATGTAACACGTCACCCAGAGGGAAAGAAGTGATAACTGAAACTGGGTGCGATTGGAAATAGTGAGTAACTTCTGGATCTGCGGATAGCGAGTCTTCGAATTAGCCAGTACTTCGCTAGCAAAGTAGATTGGCCGCTGGACCTTATGCACTCGGCCTTCTTCGTTCCTGTCGACTACCAACGCGGAGCTAACAACTTGTGGTGTTGCTGAGACATATAACAGCAAGGGCTCTTGCGGCATTAGGTAGGCGAGTGTTGGTGCAGTCGTTAAAAACTTCTTGAAATTGATGAATGCCTCCTGAGCTTCGGGTGTCCACTTGAACTTGTCAGTCTTCTTCATAGCTTGAAAAAATGCATGCCTCGCTCTCCCAGTCGAGAGATGAAGCGGCTGAGTGTGGCCATGCACCCTGTTAGCTTTTGCACCTTCGTCAAATCACTCGGTGGTTCCATGTCTAGGATGGCCTTGATCTTCTCGGGATTTGCATCAATTCCTCCGTGTGAAACCATGAATCCGAGTAACTTTCCTGAAGGTATTCCAAATACACACTTCTCAGGGTTTAGCTTCATTCTGTAGGCTCGAATGTTGTTGAACGTCTCCTCCAAGTCAGCGATCAGATCATCTTTCTATTGAGTTTTAATGACCACATCACCGACGTAGGCTTTGACGTTGCGCCCAATCTGAGTTTGTAGACACTTCTGGATCATGCGTTGATACGTGGCTCCAACGTTCTTCAACCCAAAAGGCCTAGTGATGTAGCAATATGCACCAAACGGTGTTATGAATGAGGTCTTCAAGCAATCTTCCTCTGTCAAACTGATCTGGTGGTATTTCGAGTAACAATCGACGAAGCTCAACAAGTCACACCTAGCCGTCGATTCAACCACTTGATCAATGCGTGGTAACCCGAAGGGGTCTTTTGGACAAGCTTTGTTGAGATCTGTGTAGTCGATGCACATCCTCCGTTGTCATGTCTTCTCCTGGACGAGTACAAGATTGGCCAGCTACTCGGGATGGAGTACTTCCTTGATGAAACCCGTAGCGGGTAGCTTCTTGATTTCATCCTTGATTGCTTCACGTCGATCAGCAGCAAACCGACGTAAGCGTGGTTTAACCGGCTTGGCATCAACCTTTACTTGCAAAGAGTGCTCCATCACCTCCCTTGGGATTCCAGGCATATCAGAAGGTTTTCACGCAAAAATATCTTTATTTGTTTGAAGGAAGGTGATGAGCATGCTTTCCTATTTACAATCTAAGTCAGCCCCAATAACAGCTGTTTTAGTCGGGTCATCAAGTGTGAGGGAAATCTTCTTTGTCCTAACTTCTCCAGCTCCGATCTTCAACGCCTTGGGACTCAGCACATCACCATTAGTCACCTCAGCTGCCTGACGTCTGATTTCATCACGCTCCTTAGCCGTGTCTTGCGCCTGGGCGATGTCATAGCTCTCCTTGTCACATGTGAAGGCTTGGCGCACATCACTACGTAGGGAGATGACTCCTCGTGGGCCCGGCATCTTCTTCATCATGTAGGTGTAGTGGGGGACCGCCATGAATTTAGACAGCGCTAGCCGACCGAGGATCACATGGTAAGTGGTGTCAAGGTCAACAACTTCAAAACTGATGCTCTTAGTCCTGAAATTGTCCTCTATGCCGAAGTGACTGGTAGCGAAATCTGTCCGAGTGGTGTCGCAGACAACCCGGTGATTATGCCGTGGAAAGGAGCATAACTTGGTTGAGCTCGGATCTTGGGATCTTCATGGCGTCGGAGGTTTTGGTGAAGAGAATATTGAGCGCGCTGCCTCCATCAATAAGGACGCGCTTGAGATGTATCCTAAGTACCACTGGGTCAAGAACCAGTGTGTACCGTCCTAGATGTACCACTCGGTCCAGGTGATCAGTGCTATCGAATGTGATCGCAGCCTTTGACCACCGAAGATACTGGGGTACACTTGGAGTAGCCATGTTGATCTCACGATCAGTGAGCTTCTGCTTGTGCTTGGGTCATATCAGCTGGCTAGAATGTTGGAAATCTGGCAGCGTGTCTCCAGTCTCCTTGTCTTTGCCCTTGTCCTTGCCTGATCCCTCCGGGTTGTCAGCTGGCTTCAAACCCTTGACATGTTGTTCAATATACCTCTTGAGCATATAACATTCTTTTGCTGAGTGATTGCCGTTGGGATGATAAGGACACTTCTCGGCTAGTACTTGCTCGTAGTCAGAAACTTTGTAGTGGCGCTGCTGACTGAAGCGATCAGTTGCAGCCACTAACTCTTCTGGACGCCGCTTACGTTCAGATTAATGGCTAGCATCCTTGCTGTCCTTTGGAGGTCTGTCATCACCCTACTTCTTCCCTCGGGAGGACGGCGCGGGTGGCTTGTCTCCCCAAACCGCCAAGACAGCTTTAGCTGATGTAGCATATTTGTTGGCCATCTCGAACAGTCGGCTGACAGTGTGTGGCAATTTCCGAGTAAACTTATGGATGAATTCTAGGTCTCTGACCCCTTTCCTGAAAGAGGCAATGATGATCTCGTCTCCGACATCAGGGATCTTGTTCCTAGCTTCTGAAAACCTCTTGATGTACTCTTTAAGGACTCATTGGGCCCCTGTTGGAGTTGTAGAAGATCGTATTGATTCCCAGGGCGCTTGTAAGTACCTTGGAAGTTGACAATGAACAACTCTCATAGTTCTGTCCAGGATCTGACTGATCTGCGAGGTAGCCGGGTCAACCAATTATGCGCTGAGTCAGACAAGGCCACTGGGAGAAAATTGGCCATTTCTCTGCTGTCTCCTCCCACTGCTCGAATTACCATGGTGTAGACGGTCAGCCAAGTATTGGGATCAGTCTTGCCGTCGTGTTTCTTGATTCCTGTTGGTTTGAACCCAGGGGACCAGGTCACTTGTCGAAGATCAGAAGTAAAGACCAGAACCCCTTCGTCGAAATTGTCACGCCTGGGAGGTGAATGGCCGAGTTGTCGATGATGGTATTCTTCCCATCACCGGTCCGACTCTTCGAGTTCATGCCTCTTGCTATTGATAACGTTGCGGAGGTCATGCCGGATGAGATCTCGCGGGTCCGCGCTGGGTTGTCGTAGATAATGATCACGATCTTGTCGTAATCTCTCGTGCTCGTGATCCAGCCGGCAGCGTTCACCCTCAATCCTCTGTTGTTCTTCAAATACCGTGAGATTCCTTTCCTGCTCAGGTCATCGACTCAGCATCGTGACTGAGTGCCTTCATGACTCGGTTGATGCCCTGTCGACTGGAGTCCTAGGCAGCTCGCAGTTTCGCGATGGTGGAGTTGTCCGAGAGGTCGATTCTCTAGCCCCACGGTTATGGTGATGCACCCCGATTGCTGATACGAGAGCTCATGCCTTGTTCAGCTGCGGTGTGATGGGTGCCACTTCGGGGATGGATTCCATGAGAGTAGTCAGCAAGGTTTGTGCAGCTGCGATGTTCTACTGTGGAGTTGCGAAGACTTGCTCACTTTCATATATCGTACTGAGACCTTGCCGCACGCGTCTTCCAGAAACAGCGAGTCGTCTTGTTGCCTCTAGTCGGGCATGCTATTGTTCTTCATGGAGTTGCCTTGCTTCGTCGTCTGCAAGCTCTTTGCGCCATTGCTCTTCCTCGAGTAGTCTACGTTGTTCCTCGATCTCTTGGCACTGTCGCTCGAGTTCTGTCGCTCGGGCCGCAAGTTGGCCGGGTGTGAGATTGGCATCATCATTGATCTTAGCCATGAAAGTCCCATGTGGGGGAGAAAAACTTCCCGAACTGCTTTGCTCGAAGTCGTCAAACTGAATCGCCTCGTTGATGAAGGCTATCTGGCATTCTTCACCTTCACCATACGCTACTGAGTTTCCAGAGTCCAGGTGCTCGTCACTCGGGTCCTGCATGCCTGAGGCATAAAGGTCTGCCCTAAAGAGCATAGCTTCGAGTGATGACGGTGGCTTTTTATACCAATCCTCCTTGAATTCGAGATCCCTGCATCTGTTGAGGAATGCAGACATAGCCTGGTTGTTGGTAACAACTAGCTTGTCTTCTATGATGGCGTTGAAGTGGCGAAGATAGACGTGGAAGGGTTCCTCCACTCCTTGAAGTAGTTGAGCTAATCGCTGATTTGGGGTCAGCGTTGACCCGGTTACATTCTTCTTCTCCTACCAGATCTTCTTGTAGAGTGGCGACTGATGATCTCTACTTGACGTAGGGTGATGCTGGCCTTTAGCCTGTTCCCTTCATTGTTTGTATGCTTCCTTGCGCTCGCAGCTCTGGAGTTCTGCATCTTCCTTTAAGTAGTTCTCCATGTGAGTGACAAGGCTGTCCTTCTTCCTTGGTTCTGAGTACTGATGCCCAAGTGAACCGCGGATGTTGGTCAATCGAACCAGATCTTTGAGGCTTCGAGGAGTATGGTGGTACCACATCTTATGGAGATCGTAGTCTCGGATGCCATGATAGAAGACTGATAAGGCCAGCTGATCTGTGATTGGCTTGCACTGGTCAAGTATTTGTAGAAATCTTTGCGTGTAGTTGCCAAATGATTCTCCCGACTTCTGGGCCACCTCTGAAAAGAGGCGGTAAGCCTAGGGATTATTCATTGGTTGGTAGCTTGGACTCGACGGCGCCTGAGTCAAGGTCGACCCGAGTGGTTGAGTCTGAGTGGTGGTCGGTTTAGGCGACCGAGATCGAGTCGGAGTTGACTCGAGTGCTTGAGTCCAAGCCGGATTTAGATCGGATATGGGAGCTTGAGACAGAGTAGATCTAGATAGTGTCGCATCCTTTGCCGCTTGGTTTGCCCGGCGGCGAGCACGTCGTTGTGAAGATCTGCTTCTCCTCAAGGGCACGGCTTTGTGGAAAGCTGTGATCTGTAGCTGTAGTTCGTCCATCTGCGAGACCACCCTAGTCAGGAGGTGGGTCGACTACTCTGCCATGTTTGGGATCCCGATATGGACCGTGAACGTCTTAGGGGGACAGATTGCATCTGCTCGAGTGCTGAGTTGGCCTTGCGAGTCGGCGACGAAGCTAAATGAGCCGAATTGCAGTTCAATCCGCAGAGGAAAGACTGATCTGGCGAAAGGTGAAGTCGGCGAAGATGCCATCAAACTTTCCATCGAGAACTTCGGCGAAACCCCTACCTGGCGTGCCAACTGTGGTGTTTTGGACCGGAAATAAAACTTATGGGTCTACGCACGAGCTCGAAGAGTAGATGGCGACGGAACATGAGAGTTTATACTGGTTCAGGGCCTCCGATAGAGTAACCCTAGTCTAGTCCAGTGGATGTGTTTAGCCGAGTTTGTATCGTGTGTATGAGAGCTGATATGATTTGTTCGATGCCCTCGGCCCCTCCTTATATAGGGAGGGGAGGCCGAGTCACTTAAGGAGTCCTAGCCCAAGATGGCTTAGGGTTCCCTTATTTTTTACAATATCAACCCGGCTAATTGCCGTGGGAAACAAGGCAAGGCCCAGCCGTGTGATTTATTATATATGAACTCCGAGTCACCTACGACTCGGGATAGGTATATATCTCTAGATTATGCCGTGGGAATAGGCAGTGATGGGTCAGGCATCATTACTTTCCATCTATCAAGCTTCTAGAACACCTCCTCTTCGTAGGCCCATATGGGTCCGAGTAGATACCCCGTACCAGTATCCTCCACCATTATGTACGCACTACTATGATAGTATTACAGTGCAATAACGGCCTCTCCGGCTGATTTTCACGAAAGAAAAGAAATAGAAGAAGCAGAGTATATGAAGTGAATTCTTTATACGAGATATAGTGAAATTAGTCCAACAGAGGGAGATTAAGTGCTGGTCCAGCATAAACTTCGCCTGTTTTTTTGGTACTCCTTTTGTTTATAATTAAAACATATTTTGAATTTAGAACACGATTAACTTTCTGAGATACATCATAATTTTGTTGCTTAGAGCTCCTTTTGTCACTTCTACGACGACATGTACATGATCACCTAAACTGTCCTCAGCAACAAGAATTTAAATTTTTAAAAATACATAACATATCAAATCTGTATACGAGAGTTCTGACCGGTGTAGTAGGACACATGACACATGTATAGCATCCAATAGAAAATGTGGCTGGTTTACGCATTTGTCATACAGGTCGTAGCAGCAGAGCCTACAGACCTCATCGTAACTTTACGTCGTGTTGAAGAACGAGGATTGATGAAGCAAGCAACAAAGCTCAACGCAGTATTAACCGTGGCCAAATTAACGAATTAATTATTAAACGAGAAATGAACTGTTGATTTCCGCCTATGTCGTTCTCATGGGAACCTACATCGCTTCGTAGAAACTCCTGCAAATTTTTCCGTGCCCACTATATGACTACGTCGTTTTACGTGAGGTTTATTTAAGTATAAATGACTTCTCTGCCTTATGATCCGTGGTTCGTTCATGACTTGACGAAACTCCGATGTGTTGTCCGAGATAATCAGTTCGATAATCTATGGCCTTAATTTTTGATTGTTTACGACAATATGTTTAAAATCCTGGCTATGAAACGTTTACACGGGAGTAGCACGCACAAGAACAAAGTTCCTTGTTTTTTTAGAAGAGAACATAAGAAAAAAAAATCAATTGTTGTGGAGTTCAAGAGAAAATGCAACGCATGCCACTAAACAACTTCGAAATGTCTTTTATTTTGATGAAACATAAATACGCACATAAGTGTTCATCTACGAAGAATAAAGAAGAGGGCTTGCTGTATT